>JAJPUD010000278.1:628577-698617 GCA_023553655.1 Myrmecobius fasciatus
GGCAGATGAAGGTGGCCTTGCTGTACCAGATCTAAAACTATATTATAAAGCAGCAGTCATCAAAACCATTTGGTACTGGCTGAGAAATAGAGTGGTCGATCAGTGGCATAGATAGTATATCAGGACAATCTAGGTAATAACTTTAGCAATTTAGTGTTTGATAAACCCAAAGACCCCAGCTTTTGGGATAAGTACTCATTATTTGGCAAAAACTGCTGGGAAAATTGGAAACTAGTGTGGAAGAAATTAAGGCTGGACCCACACCTATCACCGCATACTAAGATAAGATCTAAATGGGTTCATAATCTAGATATAAAGAGTGATATTATAAGCAAATTAGAGGAACATAGGGTAGTTTACCTCTCAGACCTGTGGAAGTGGAATAAATTTATGTCCAAAGAAGATCTGGAACTCTTAATTGAACACCAGATAGATAATTTTGATTATATTAAGTTAAAAAGTTTCTGTACAAACAAAACTAATACAGACAAGATTAGGAGGGAAGCATCAAATTGGGAAATCATGTTTTCATTTAAGGGTTCTGATAAAGGTCTCATCTCTAAGATATAGAGAATTGAATCATATTTATAAGAATTCAAGCCATTCTTCAATTGATAAATGGTCAAAGGATATGAACAGTTTTCAGATGATGAAATTAAAACTATTTATAGTCATATGAAAAGTTGCTCCAAATCACTATTGATCAGAGAAATGCAAATTAAGACAACTCTGAGGTACCAGCTAAAAAGACAGGAAAGGATAATGACAGATGTTGGAGGGGATGTGCGAAGGCTGGGACACTGGTGGAACTGTGAAGGATCCAACCATTCTGGAGAGCAATTTGGAGCTATGCTCAAAAAGTTATCAAACTATGCATACCCTTTGACCCAGCAGTGTTTCTATTGGGCTTATATCCCAAAGAGATCTTAAAGGAAGGAAAGGCCCCACATGTACAGGAATGTTTGTGGCAGCTCTTTTTGTAGTGGCTAGAAACTGGAAACTGAATGGATGCCCATCAATTGGAGAATGGCTGAATAAATTATGGTATATGAATGTTATGAAATATTATTGTTCTATGAAAAAGGACCAGCAGGACGATTCCAGAGAGGCCTGGAGAGACTTGCATGAACTGATGCTGAGTGAAATGAGCAGAACCAGGAGATCATTTTTCATGGCAACAACAATACTATGTGATGATCCATTCTGATGGACATGACTCTCTTCAACAATGAAATGTTTCAAACCAGTTCCAATTGTTCAGTGAAGAAAGCCATATACACCCAGAGAGAGGGATGTGAAATGTGGACCACAACATAACATTTTCAGGCTCTCTATTGATGTTTGCTTGTATTGTATTTCCTTTATCTGATTGTACTTTCTTGTAGATACGATTTCTCCTGCACAAAAATGATGTGTGGAAATAAGTATACATATATTTGATTTCTTAAGTATTTTAACATAATTAACATGTATTGGATATCCTGCCATCTAGGGGAGGAGTGGAGAGTAGGGGGGGGGAAATTTGTAACAGAAAGCTTTGTAAGGGTTAATGTTGAAGAATTACCCATACATATGTTTTGCAAATAAAAAGTATTAATAAAAATAAATAAATAAATAATAAAAATAATTAAGAAAAAAAAAGCTACTTTGTCATTATTCTTAGAGACCACTAGGGATGAAATGGATGGAATGCTAGGTCTGGAGACTTAAAATTCAAGTTCAAATGTGACCTCAGAATCTTAGGAGGCTTATGATCCTGGGCAAGTCATTTAGCCTCTGGCTACCTCAGTTTCCTTCCATGGATGCTGTATTAATACTTACTCTGTTCTCCCTTTCCCTATTTGTGTGCATTTTGTATTGTTTTCTTTCCCAGAGCATGTAAATTCCTTTGAACCCCCAGATCCTAGTATGGTGCCAAGCATAGCATAGGGATCTAATAATTGTTGATCAGTTGATCAACTACATTTTAACCAGTGAAATTAATCCAACCAAGTGTCAGGAAGGGATGATCTTTACTTAGTAGATGGCTTGACTTAATAGATGAGAATGATTTATAATTAACTTCTTATAAAGGAACAGGTGACTTACACAGATAAGTATTTAGAACATAGTGAAAGTCTTGCCCAAAATAAGGTCCTAGAAAACCCGAAATCAAGCCAAAACCACTTTTTTGTAACTCAGGAAATCACAGATAATCCCTTTCGGAAAAACACACATTCCTGCCCTTGACTCTTCGGATTTAAGGTTTATTGGAATGTTAGAGTTTATAGAGTTAATCAGCTCTCTTTTTTGTGAGGAAAGTGGGACTGGGAGAGATGTAGTGACCTGTAGTGACCGGCAGGTAATCAGTTACTGAGCCAGGTGATCGTGGAGGGGAGAAGGGGGAAGGGGAGGAGAGTTTCTTCACTCTCCTAGATAATTTTCAGTGATTTGCATAATATGTACTAGTCTGTTGGCATTAAGTGTAGATTTTGCTTCATTAATAACCTGCTAAGTGGTTTGATAACAAATAGTCTGTCCTGGCAATATGTGTGTAGTTAAACATTTACTTTTCTGTGTGTGTGTGTGTGTGTGTTTTAAAGCTCCTAAACTATTACGTATAAATTCGCAGATAAACCAATCACATCTGGAGAAAAAAGGCGTCTTACGGAGTCTATATTCCCTGCTACCCTAGAGCGTTTTGTCAATTCCCTTTCTTTTTAGTAAACTGGATTTAGGATCTTTATTTTAGGGATTGCTTTGGGGTGGAATTTGTGGAAGAAAAAAAATTCGCTGCCGGGAATGGATTTGCATGAATTATTCATTCGCTCCGTCTTTCCTTGAAATCAGCTGGAGGAAGTAGTTAGTCCAGTTTGATCACGCTGATGGTGTACTTCAGGGCTTGAACAAGCCCCAGCAAGTATCGTACCCACTCTCTCTTCATTTGCAGGCTAATGTAGGGCATTCAGCAGCTGTGTAAGCTCAGCTACCACCCGGTTAATCTGGATCGTAGGAGACATGCAACGTTAAAGATACACAGAGCCATTTGTGCTGGAAAATGAAGCTTCAGGTAGGAGAATGCCTGGACCACAGACTGTTGGTTTATCATTTACTTAGGGATACCCTTAAGCCTTGCCAAATACATAGATTTAGAATGGCCCATTGCCTCAAGGGCCCACATTAAGACTGACTGTGGAAGAATCACGTTAGTTTCGTTTCATTTCCATTATGGACTTTGTTTCTATTTTTAAAATAGCTGACAGAGCTTTTTTTTTTTTTTTTTTTTTTTAATGTTAAAAACACTTAGGGCAATAACTATGTAAAATATAAATGACTCTGCTTTTTTCCTTAATAGATTTGCCTTCTGTTCTAAAGAGCATTCTTCCTGAGATCAGCATTTTGAAAAACTGGGATTTTTGCTGACAAAAATTATTCAGTTCATACATGTGAACACAGCTGTAGACTTGATTACAGCAACTTAGGCGATATTCCTGTTTTAATGGTTTCAGAACCTACTTCAATACTTGTCACTGTATAGTATTAATTTTGTGGAGATATTTTAGCCTCAAAAGAATGAGAGATTTTTCAAGGAAGGAACCAAAGAGTCTTTGTTCTGTTATATTATTTACAGCACTATGAGGTATTTTTTTTTATTTTTGCTGAGTGCTCATATGTAATTTCATTGTTCTAATAGTTGCCATTGGCTTTGTATGCCTGATTTACCCTGTCTGTACTATAAAATACTCCAGAGCTATTGGAACCCAGGAAATAAAGATGAAAATATGCAGACTGTGGACCAAATAGGATGGGCTTTTTAAAAAAATCATTACAATCTTTGTAATATTAAAAAGCCTAGTATTTACTAAATACTACTTCAAAATTCATAGTTATCTAGATTGAAGCTTAGAGAGAAATTATCTTATGCCCTGTTCTGCTTTATAATATAAATGAATTTTTATAATCTTTCTTCAGACTGTTTGATTATAAAAAATATAATCTTATCTTTAAATGGTAGCATAATTTTTTTAAGTTAAAGTAATTTACTATGTAAGCCTATCAATATATGCTATTATCTTTATGTTTCATATAACTTGCAGACTTGTCATCATCCATTACCTGGGAACATAACAGTTGAAATTAGTAGCTTCTGTTTACTTTATTAAATGGAAATTTTGAGCTGAAGTTCATTTTTTAAAATTGATAATGAACATAAAATATTGTTGATTTTAAAAAACCTTATTTCATAGAAAGCTAATATTCAAATGAGAATTCATTTGAAAAAAAATAGCATTCATAAGTATTTTACTAAGAATGTCATGATTACAGGCCAACCATTCAATTAAACAATTTAAAAAATATTTTTTGTGAATAGTCTGAGTCAAAAAGGTTAGGAATTAGAACCCACTCTTGATTTCTAGCCTAAATTTAAGAATGTTGTGTGAGAATCAGCTTTACAGTTAGTTTTGATAAAGAGTGCTTTGTTCCTTCACTTTCCCTTCTCTAGTTGCCAATATTTTGGTTTGTCTTACTTTGAGGTTAATTATTAAGCAGATAAATACATCAAAAACAAGAAAATTTAAGTGTACTGTACCTGACATTGTCATTTGGTTATATGAAGATAAGATGATTGGTTCTAAGGTTAGGTGAAATGATAATTTCAGTTAGATCATCTAGATTATGGGAGATTGATTGGAAGATGGTTTCCTAATATTAAGGTCATAATATATTAACAAAGTTCCTGGGAAGCAATATTGGTTCATCCAATGGCAGTTGAGGATGTTTGCAGTCTATGTTGATAGTGTGCAGAGTTTGGTGGAGCTGTTTTACATTACTCTGCAGAAATGATGTTGGTACAACTGATGAAAAGGCTATTTTATTTATTTATTTTGCTGAGGCGATTTTTTTTTTAACATTTATATTCAAATAAATTAGGATCAAATGAGAATATTTGTAAAGGCCTAGCACAATACTAGGCACATAATAGTCACTTAAAAATGCTTATTCCCTTACCTTTCTTACTTTTTTCATAATAAAAATTTCAAAGTACTCTTCCTTCCTAGTTTATAAATGACTCTGCTTTTTTCCTTAATAGATTTGCCTTCTGTTCTGTTCCTGAGATCAGCATTTTGAAAAACTGGGATTTTTGCTAAGACAAAAATTATTTAGTTCATACATGTGAACACAGCTGTAGACTTGATTACAGCAATGTAGGCGATATTCCTGTTTTAATGGTTTCAGAACCTACTTAAACACTTGTCACTGTATAAGATTAAGAAATATTGTTGACACTAATATTAACAAAACTCAACAAGAAGATAGCCATTTTACCCAGTCATTTGGTGAAGTGTTTTCATTCCCCAACCTTGTAACATAATTAAAGGTTGAAATAATATGCTTAGGACACCAGTATGAACTAATTGGTAAAAACTACACACTTGACTAGGAATCAAGAAATAAAAGTATAAAATGTTAAAATGGGAAAGGAGTTGTGTCTAATGTAGAAGTCACAAGGAAAGGATTTAGAACTGATCAAAATAAAATTTAAAAATAAAAAAGATCAATCCATACAAAGAATTTTTAAACAAAATAAATAAATACAACAGGCAAATAAAAAGTAAAGAAAAACTTTAAATGTTATAAAACAAAAATGAAAAATAACACAATCATGTCCTCCAAAGCTTACAGGGTTGTAATGAAATGATGAGCTCTCCAGGCTAAAAAAATTATAATGTAATTTGAATTATGCCATTTGAATAAGAGATGTCCAAATAGAACAGGATGAAAGGTTGAAGACAGAAAAATCATTTAAAAATTCAAGGTCTCAGCTAAAGCCTAGTGGAGAAAAGGGTGCTTGTATTGACTTTAAAATTCCATCAAGGTGAAATAGGGAAATCATTTAAGATGGTCTTCAAGTAAGCCCTAGATGTGAGGGTTGTTGGAGCAATAGCAGGAATGTAAGGAAAGAGATGGGCTAACGTCAGGAAGAGTTTTAAAAGGAGTAAAAAAGAATGACTGTGTCAGAGAACATGTGAAAAACAACAACAAAACACTTCAGAGTCTGACTTTGAAATCATTGTTCATGATTTTTGGATTTTCTACACTGCTGTAGTCTCAAACTTAGGGGGTTGAAAAATATTTTCGGCAAGGGTCAAGTTAGCTTTGGGAAAGGTAGGGTTCAATCAGGAAGAGTAAAAGGAGTAAAAAAAAAATAAAGACTTTAATAGAGAACATGTGGAAAACAACAAAACATTTCAGTGTCTGACTTTGGAATCATTGTTGATGATTTCTAGATTTTCTAGACTGCTGTAATCTCAATTATACTTCTTAGGAGGTTGAAAAGTATTTTCTGCAAGGATCAAGTTAGCTTTCCTGAGTGTTTTTTTGCCATTTTGCTTTTACTCTGTATGTAAACTTTTTAAAAGTGGTGTTGATAATCTTTTTTTTTTTAATTTCACCTTCTAAATGTCTTTCCTGCCTCTTTTCTTCCCAGTGAGCCATTTAATTGTTTTCTTTGTATAATTGCAATTTGTTTTCCAGAGTGGCTAGATCAGTTCATGACTCCACCAGCACTGTTTGCTTCTCTCAACACTAATTGTACACATTGTCATGTTTGCCAGCTTGCTTGTTATGAGGTGAAAACCTCACAGGGGGTTGGTTTTTCACTTTTGTTGTTAGTGATTTGGAACGGAATTTTATATACTTTCATATAATTGTTAAATAGGTTACAATTCTCTTGAGAACTATCAAGTGATGATATCCATTGGAGAATGGCTTTTGGTCTTAAATGTGCAGAGTCTTCTTTCCAGCTGTCAACTCTTTAGGTGGCTTGAGACAAGTAGAACATTTCTCAATAAGTAGAGATTACTCTATTTAGAGGAAGGGGCAGAATTATTAATGAACAATAAGAAGTACAATATTAATAAAGAGTAACAATTTAGAGTTGTAAGACCTGGTTTAAGCCATGATTTGACCAGTTACTTCTGCAGACTTGTACATGACTTTGCCTATTTGAGACTCAGTTTCTTTATGTGTAAAATGAAAGAGTTGACTAAGGTCCAAGTCCTACAATTCTGAGGGAAATGACAAAGATAATCCAGTACAAGCCCCACATTTTTTCAACTGAAGCCCCCAAAAGACCCTTTTATGGATTCACAATTTAGATCAAAAAGGAAAAAAGTTGAGAACTTGTATCTTGACCTGAAATTGGGCACTAATACTCTATATATCATGATCTTTTTTTGAGAATTTGTTTTTTCTTTCCTTGACAGTTGAGAAATTAACTCTCTCTCTTACATCTAGATCAGAATGATCAAATCCTATTTTAGCAGAAATGGTTCTGTGACCTTGCTTTCCTTTTTAAAAGGGAAAAAACGTATTTAAACTATCAAAAGAAAAGCAAACCAAAATCATTCTTAGTTGTTTAAATAACATTTTCTTTTTCCTTTTTTTTTTAAATATAACATTTCTTTTAGAAACATAGCTTGGAATAATGGAAAACACCATTGTAGTTCACATGATGGCTTTGGTGCAGGTCCAGGTTCTGCCATGTTCTAGCTATAGAAATTAGGGTGAATGATGACAGCATTTTGACTCTCTTTCCTTTAAACAAAATAATTTATATGTTCTGTAACCATGGAATATATATCTGAGGCTAATACATATACTGATATATATTATATTTATATTATATATATAATATATTATATATATAATATATTATATATATTAGTATTCCTAATTTTTAGAAAATGTTTTAATTCACTTTGATGTTTATGCCCCATTGCCATCCCAGTAAACTCCTTTATTATTAATATTTATTTAAAATAAACAGAATGGAAAAAAGAAAAGCCAAAAAGTAAAATAAAATAAAACAAAATAGTATTGTCATGTGCTCAGCAGAACATTAGGGAGGATTCAAACTATATAACAATAAATAACTACTTTATAACAACAAAAAGTAATCGACACAATTATCTGATATAGTTGCCACAGCTAACTATGTGATACGTTGTACCTGTAATATATTACTTCTCTACCAAGACTTAATCAGCTAACGTTTTTTAAGCACTTACTATGTGTCAGGCACTGTGATAAGCTCTGGAATATAAAGAGTGGCAAAAGGCAGTCCTCATTCCCAAAGAGCTTACAGTCTAATGGTGTTAATTTAAAAACAAAATACATAAAGGATAGAAGACTAAGTTAGAAGGCAAGTGTCAGACTGGGTAGAAAGAATTTCCTCACTGCAAATTGCCTATGTCAACAGAATGACAAGTCTGGCTCCCTTGTCTTCTTTCCCCCAGAAGTTATGTTCAATGTTAATTAGAATGAGTAATATATAAAACAGGAATGTTCTTATTTCTTATCAATAAAGCAAAGTTTAATTTTATAAAACAAAACTATGGAATCCTTGAATCCTAGAGTTGTGACCTTACAAATTGTTCATTCCAACCTTTTTCAACATAATATTTTCTAACATACTTATAGATGGTTACCTAGCTTTTGCTTAATGTGGATGGAATTTGCATCTGCAAGAACCTGCTTCTCTATATTTCCATGTATTGTTTAGCTCTTAGTTTTGTTCTTTGAAGCTATAGAGAATTAGGATATGATTAGAAAATCTCACAGATTCAGTAAAAAAAAATTGAAACTAACTTCAGTAAAGTAACAATATGGAAAATGAACTCACAAAAGTGATTAGATCTTTTATATATTATTAATAAAGCACAGCAGGAATAGCTAGAAAAAAATTCCATTTAAAATAAATACAAAATGTATAAGTTATCAGGGAATTAACTTACCCAAAATACATTCAAGACTTACAGGAACATCAGTATTAAAAACATTCTACAGAAATAAAGACAAGTAATTGGAGATATATTCGTCATTTGTGGTTTGACCATGCAAATGTAATGATGATGCTTCTTAATTCATTAATTTAATGTCATAACAAATTGCCAAAAACATAATTGAAATAATTAAAAATTTATCTGGGTGAACAAAAAGCTCAATCTCAAGGAAAATAATAAATAAAAGTAGAAATGAAGGGGACCTAATATTACTAAGTTTAGACTATATTATTAAACAATCATCAAAACTATTTGAGTGTTTAGTTAAAAAAAAACAGTAACAGAATACTTGATCAATCAGCAAGTATTTCCTAAGTTTCTACTATATGCCAAGTATGTTTCTAGTTAGTAGATAGACAGATGAAAGTGAAACAGCCTTCATCTTCATGACTGTTAACATTTTATTAAGGATAACAGGTACATATATACAGAGATACAGGATGAGATTGATGCATGGAATAAACTAGGTAAACAGGACCAAATTTTGTTGTGTCAAAAATTACACTCTGCTAGAACAAAAACTCCTTATTTCACAAAAACTGATATGAAAACTAGAAAGCAGTTTAGCAAAAATTAAGCTCTAAAAAAAATCTTATAACATATACTGAAATAAATACCAAATGAGTGATCAGTTTTAAAATAGAAAGGTCTGTCATGAAAAAAGAAAACAGAAAATCCACACTTGTCAGGAAAATTCTTTTTTTTTCTTCTATGTAATGATGTTTATTAATAGAAATTTAAAAACTTCATACATGCAGCTCAGTTTTCAAAAATAATTAGAAAAAAATAACAGTTTTCAGTCATTTTTAGTCATATCTGACTCCTCCTGACTTTATTTGGGATTTCTTGGCAAAGATTCTGGAATAGTTTGCCATTTTCTTCTCTAACTCATTTTATTTTATTTTTTTTAAATAATAGCTTTTTATTTTCAAAATACATGCAAAGATAGTTTTCAACATTCACCCTTGCAAATTTTTCTCCTTCCCTTCCCCTCTCTCTTCTTCCCTAAGTAATCAATACAAATTAAACATGTACAATTCTTCTAAACATATTTCCACATTCGTTATGCTGCACAAGAAATATCAGATCAAAAAGGAAAAAAAGTTGAGAAAGGAAAAAGTTGAGAAAGGGGGGGGGAAGCAAGCAAATAACAAAAAAAGGTGAAAATACTACGTTTTGATCCACATTGAGTTCTCTTTCTGGATGCAGATGGCTCTCTCCATCACAAATATATTAGAATGGCCTGAATCACCTCATTGTTGAAAGGAGCCAAGTCCATCACAATTAATCATCACGTAATCTTATTGTTGCTGTGTAGTGTTCTTTTGGTTCTACTCACTTCACTTAGCAGCATCCATTCATGCAAGTCTCTCCAGACCTTTCTGAAATCATCCTGCTGATCATTTCTTATAGAACAATAATATTAGGAAAATTTTTAAAGAAGATATAGAAATGATTATAAATTACAATGTAGTTTCATTTACATAAAATTTCAAAAAGTTTTTTCAAGAAAAAGTTTTGCATGAAAAGTTTTTGCAATTAGACTAGAATAAAAAAAGAATTAATGGGAGATCTTTTCATCAGATATCTCTGATTAGGATATGATATTCAAGATATGTAGACAATTGATTACAAATGCACAAGATCAAAAACCATTCACCAATTGATAATGGTCAAAGAATAAGAACAAAGTTTGTATTTCTTTCTTTGATACTATCAACTATATGAAAGAATGTTTCAAATTATCATTAATGAGAAAAAAATTAAAATAACTCTTGAAATTTCACTTTATACCCATCAACTTGGCAAAGATAAAAAGCTAAATAACTAAGCCTTTCAAAGCTCATTACACTATTACTGTTATTGTGAAGGGTGATCTCCTGATTCAGTTCACTTTATATCAGTTCATAAAAGGTCTTAGCAGATTTTTCTAAAATCATTCCCTCTTCATTTTTTACAGCAGAGTAGTATTCCATCACAATCATATCTGAAGTAGATGCTGTGAAACGCTCAAAGATGCCAAGGCCTTCTACTGTATCCTGGGTTATTGCCAGTTGCTTTAACTTTAATCCTGTCCCTGGACTTCAATAAATTAGGAAGAGAGTGAGGATGATGACCTTTGCAATTTAGCCTCACTTAAATCCAGTTCATGTCAGGATATCACTTATGTTTGTCATTGGTCCTCTTTGAAAATGAACAACAGCAACAACAACATCAGTTTCTTTAGCTATTTCCCAATTAATGGGCATACCCTCAATTTTCAATTCTTTGCCACCACAAAAAGATCTACTATAAATATTTTTTGTTCATATAGGTTCTTTTCCTTTGATCTTTTATATAAATCTAATAGTGATATTTTGGGGGCATAGTTCCAAATTACTTTCCAACATGGTTAGACCAGTTCACAACTTACCATTGGTTCATTAGTGTACTTATTTTCCCACATCCATTTGCTATTTCTAATAGATGTGAGGTGATTACCTCAAAGTTCTTTTAATTTGCATTTCTCTATTTAATAGTGACTTAGAACATTTTTTTCATATGACTATAGATAGTTTAGATTTCTTCTAAAAACTACCTGTTTATATCTTTTGACCATTGATCAATTGGGTAATGGCTCTTATTTTGTAAATTTGACTCAATCCATATATATTTCTGAAACGAGGCCTTTATCAGAGAAACTTGCTGTAAATTCTAAAAATATTTATTGTCTATTGTATCTTTTGTTATAATGTAGTTTCATTGTTTCACTCTTTTAATTAGATCTGGTTTTTCTTTTGATTGCTTTGAGATCATGATTTCTACCCCTGCCTTTTTTTACTACCGCTGAAGTATACTAAATTTCACTCCAGCTTCTTACTCTGTGTGTGTGTGTGTGTGTCTTTCTGTTACAAGTGTGTATCTTGTAAATATGTTGTTGGATTTGGTTTTTCTAGTTCATTCTTCATGTATTTTTCCATTTTGTAGGTGAGTTCACCTCATTTGTATTCAGTTATGATTCCCAACTGTGAATTTCCCTCTTCTATTTTCTTCTGTTTATCATTCTTTCTGTCAACTCTTAAGTCTATTTTGCTTCTGACCACTGACTCCTGTAATAACTTTTTTAAAATTAAAGCTTTTTATTTATAAAATATATGCATGAGTAATTTTTCTACATTGACCCTTGCAAAGCCTTCTCTTCCAAATTATCCCCTCCTTTCTCCCACCCCCTCACCTAGATGGCAGGTAGTCCAAATACATGTTAAATATGTTAAAAATATGTTAAATCCAATATATGTATACATATTTATACAGCTATCTTGCTGCATAAGAAAAATTGCATCATGAAGAAAAAAAAAACCTGAGAAAATAAAAAGCAAACAAACAACAATAGAGAGAGTGAGAATACTATGTTGTGGTCCACACTCAATTCCCACAGTCCTCTCTCTGGTTGTTGATGTCTCTCTTCATCACTAAACAATTGGAATTGGTTTGAATCATCTCATCGTTGAAGAGAGCCATGTCCATCAGAATTGATCATCATGTAGTTTTGTTGTTGCTGTGTATAATGATCTCTTGGTTCTGCTCAATTCACTTAGCATCAGTTCATGCAATTCTCTCCAGGCTTCTCTGAAATCATCCTGCTGGTCGTTTCTTGCAGAACAGTAATGTTCTATAACATTCATATACCGTAATTTATTCAGCCACTCTCCAGTTGAATAATTCTTTTTATTACCTCTCCTCCCCTTCTCTTATCACCTTGCTTTGTATATTCCTGATGGGTAAGATACATTTCTGTATCCAACTGACTTGTGTGTGTGTGTGTATCTGTGTGTCTGTGTGTGTGTAATTTTTTTTCCTTCTAAATCAATTCAGATGATATCAAGGTTCAAATGACTCACCCACTTTTATGTTCCCCTCCATTGTAAAAGTTCTTCTTTCTGTACCTTTTTATGTTTAGATAATTTTCCTCATTCTTCCTTTCCTTTCCCTTTCAATTTTTTTTTAGAAATCATCCAACATAATCAATTTATTCCCATGCTCCCGATCCACAGAGTCCTTTTAACTGCTAGTTCTTATTCTTATTCTTAGAAAAGATTGTCAACATTTAACCTTGAGCCCTTATGATTTCTCTTGTTTCTCTTTTTATGTTTCTCTCGTGTCTTATTTTTGAAAGTAATATTTTTCTATTCAGTATTGGTCTGTTCATCAGGAATGCATGAAAGTTCTCTATTTTATTAACTACCCATTTTTTCCCATGAAGGATTATACACAGTTTTGCTGGGTAGGTTATTCTTGGTTGTAATCCTGGTGCTTTTGCTTTATGGAATATATGGAAGCTGCTAAATCTTGTTTAATCCTGACTGTGGCTCCATGATATTTGAATTATTTCTTTCTGACTGTTTGCCTTATTTTCTTTTTGACTTGGGAGCTCTGGAATTTAGTTATAATGTTCCTGGGAGTTTTCATTTGGGAATTTCTTTTTTTCCCCCTTTTATGAAAATGAAGATGCTTGCTTATTCAAAAACAGTGGCTCTTGTTGGCAACATTATTAATAAGGATGCTATTAGCTGGAACAACTCTACAACAATACACCTCTGCAACAGTAACATTTTTTATTTTTGTGTCCAATTATCTCTTTTTCCAATGAAATATTTCATATTTTCTTGGGTTTTTTTTTTCAGTTTTTGACTTTGTTTCATTTTTTCTTGATGTCTCAGTCATTCACTTTCACTTGCCCATTTCTAATTTGTAAGAAATTATTTTCTTTAGTAAGCTTTTGTACTTCCTTTTCCATTTGACCTATTCTCTTTTTTAAGAACTTCTTTTTCTTCAGGGAATTTTTGTGCCTCTTTTACCAGTTGTCCAATTCCATTTTTTAAAGTGTAAATTTCTTCAATATTTCCGTGTGCCTTTTTACTAAGCTGTTAAATCTCTTTTCACAATTTTCTTGCATCTCATTTATTTTTCAATTTTCCTCTATCATTCTTTTCTCTCTTTTTTAAACTCTTGCAGAAATTCTTGTTGGGCTTGTGTCAAATTAGCATTTTTCTTTGAGGCCTTTTTTTTTTTTGGTTAGCTATTTTCACATTGTTGTCTTCTTGGTGTTCCCTGTCATCTAGTAGCTTTCTATGGTCAAGTTCTTTTCTTTTTTTTTTTTTTTTTTTTTTTGATGTTTGCTCATTTTTCCAGCCTTTTTCTTACCTTTGAATTTTGTTAAAATTTGGCTCTGCTTACGTGAATGTAGGGAAACACCATACCAACCTTCAGGCTTTTTTCAGAACCAATTCCAAGAGTCTGCAGTTTTTAGAGTGCTGGGTCTAGAGTCAGGAAGACCTCTGTTCAAATTCAGCCTCAAACGCTTGCTAACTTATGATTCTGGACAAGCCACTTAACCTTTTTCATTTATTTGAGAAGAAAATGGCAAACTACTCCAGCATCTTTGCCAAGAAAAGTCATGGGCAGTATGGTTCATGGGATCACAAAGTCAAACATGACTGAATGACTGAAAAACATGTAGTGGAGATGGTATTGAAGAAATCTGTTCTACACTGATTAAGGAGGTTGAGAAATATGAATATTAAAATTCCTTAGTACAAGGTGATGTGAAGATGGTGAGTTAGGTTCTGAGAATGACTGGAGTGAGAGATTTACTTTACTATAGGTACCATAATTTGAGTGTGGGTAGAAATTTTGATTGAATGAACTTCAGAAAAGGAAATGTTGCTGAATGGTGGTAGTAAAGGTTGAGTCTGGAAGTGACAGTAGGGTCCCAAAGTGTTCCAAGTTCCCTTTCAAGATCAGTGTATTAAGGGATGCAAGAAAATGTAGAGCCAATACCAGAGAGCAAAACTGGAGATGCAGTATTGTTAGCAGTAAGGCTTAATGGTTGGAAGGAAGATGAGGGAAAAGGGAATTTGTTCACTTTAGTTCCAGAATTCTAGAGTACACAGCACAAGGGATGGCCAGGATTGGAGGATGGGGTAGGATTGAGAGCAGAACTGTCTTCCTTTATCTTATTTGTATCTGCCTTAGCACAGTGCCTGGCACTAGAAAGTGCTTAGTAAATGTTTACTGAATGAATAGAAAATTGAATTTCTAAGCCTCAGTTTGCTTATTTGTATAATAGGAATGATAAATAATACCTGTAGTCCCTACCTCTTTGGTACCCTCTGAGGTCATGTATGTGACATTGTATGTAAAACTTAAAGGACTATATAATGTTAGCCATTGTTTTTTCTTATGAACTCAGTTTTCAGATTTTGAGTAAAGTATCCCCTTTTGTTCTTTGTTGTTAAAGTCTCTGACAACAGAATACATCATTGAAGTATATCTTCTTTATTAATGAAGGTTTCACTGAAACATTTGCAGTTGCTTTTCAGATAAATGTTAGTCCCTGCTAATTAGTGCTTTTTTTTTATATACTGGTGAAGTGAAAAAGGGCAAGAATTTATTTATGCAGCATTTTCAAAGAAGGAAGTCTTCCATAGAAGGACATTTTCTAGATGGCTGGAATTTTTCTGCCTAGCAGTCAGAATTTTTTCTTGTTACCCTCTCAATGGAAATATAAAATGCATTACACATTTTCTTGGTTCATTTTCTATCTTTATGTGATGGCACATTGTATTACAATAAGTAGTATTCATAATGGTGGCTTAATGGTATCATGTAGGTGCCATGAGCCCAAGCAGGATTTTTGATACTTTTGTACTTCAGGTTAATCTAAATATAGCTTCTAGGTTTTCCAAGTTTCCTTAGGCTAATAAAGGACAGAAGCACTTGAGCTCAGCAACTTGCTGATTTCGTTAGAGCTGAAGAATAATAGCTAAGGTATAAGAACACCAGCTACTGAAAATATAACTTACATTCTAAAAAACTTAAGGATCAGTCAGTGCTTATTATTCGTGAGATACTGTGCTTAGTTCTGCCCCAAAAAGGCAAAAACAGCTCCTACTTTGAAGGAGTTCATTTTCTAATGGAGAAGGCAATTTTTATTTACAAGATATATATGCAAGATAAAATGGAGGTAATCTGAGAGGGAAGGCTTTAGCAATATGGGTCAGATAAGGCTTTCTGTAGAAGACCGAGGCCACCAGAGGGCTGGACCAACATTGTAGGTCAGAATATACTTGGGTCAGAAGTCAACCCCAAATCAAGAAAACTGAGTAAGAGCAAGTGAAGTCATCAATCAGAACACGTTGTCAGAAGTAGAATTTAGGAAGATCTGGATAACATTTATGGGTAATCAATGACAATGACTTAGGCAGATTATTCTCAGAGAGGGTTCTGTAAATATAGGACTTTTAAATATCAGGGTTAAATATGTGTGAATGCCAAGCTCTTAAACTGGCAACATCTCATTGGACTTGGTGGCATTATTCTTGTCTCAGAGCCGTCTCTAGACCCTTTTCCTCTTCCTCTCTCCCCCTCATCTAAACAAGATTATACTCAGTTTTACTGAATAATTGTTCTCTTTTGCAAGCCTTCTATCTTTTGCCTTCTGGAATGTTCCTTCAGGGTGATGGCTGCTAAATCTTGTATGATTCCTGACAGTGGTTTCTTGGTACTTGAATTTATTATGACCACTTGTACTATTTTTTCTTTGATCTGGAAATGATGAATTTTATTGTAATGTTCCTGGAGTTTTCATTTGAGTTTTTAAGGAGATAATCAGAAGATTGTTTCAATTTTCACTTTGTTTTCTGATTCAGAGAGATTTGGGCAGGGTTTGGTTTTTTTGTTTGTTTGGGTTTGTTTTGTTTTTGTTTTTGTTTTTGTTTTGGTCATAGCTTTCATAGTTTTTCTCCTAGATCTCTTTTTCAAGTTGTTTTGACTATGAAATACTTTATATCTTTTTTTTAATGCCCCCCAAATATGTAACAAATACAAATGAAACCAAATTAATCCATAGATTCTATACGTCTTCACTTGTTTCTTTCTTGAGTTTGTCACCCTCCCTCGGGAAAATTGGTGACATATTTCATAAATCTTCTAGAAACAGGTCGTTGCATTGATTAGAGTTGTTAAGTCTTACAGATGTATTTTTCTTTATAAACTAGTTGCCCTTGTACAAATTGTTCCCGTCTGCTTACTTTGACTTTATCAGTTTATCCTTCCCAGGATTCTTAGAACATCTCTTTAATCATTTCTTGCAGTGAGTTAATATAATTGCATCCATTTACCACAGTTTATTTAGCCACTCACCCATTGATGGGCCCCACTTCCTCCCCTCTCCCACTTAATAGTCTTTTATTTTTTCCAGTTACATGTAAAGATAATTTTCAACATTCACATTTATAAGATTTTTATCCAAATGCTTTCTCCTTCCCTATCCTCTCCCCTTCCCATGATAGCAGACAATCTGATATAGGTTATATATGTAATATTTGTTACATGTTAAGTATGTTTTTACATTATTCATACTATGAAATAAGAATCAAAACAAGAGGGAAAACCACAAAAAAGAAAAATAAGCAAAAATAGAATGTTTTGATCTGCACACAGATTCCATAGATCTTTCTCTGGATGTGGACAGCATTTTCTGTCACAAGTCTATTGGAATTGTTTGGATCATTGTATTGCTGAGAGCTGTCTTATCATAGTTGGTCATCACACAGTGTTATTGTATGTACAGTGTTCTTCTCACTTCACTCAGCATCAGTTCATATAAATATTTATAGGTTTTTTTGAAATCTACCCATTCATCATTTCTTATCACAAATAGTGTTCTATTATATTCATATACCACAACATATTTAGTCATTCTCCAAATTGATGGGCATCTCCTCAATCTCCAGTTCTTCCAAGTTATTTTTTTTCTTCATATTTTTTAATACTGCCTTCAGAATCAGAAAATTTGTTTTGATCCTCCCTTGTTTTAACCTCTTTGATTTCTCCTTATCTCTGCTGACTTTCCTATTGAGTTTGGCATATTTCTATACTAAATTGTGTGGGTTAACCTTTCATTTGTTTTTTTCAGTTGCATAAAGTTCTTTTACTTTGAACTTGCCCCAACCTTCCTCCATGTTTTTGTATATTCTTCTCATGTGTCCCAATTATGAGAAATAACCATTTCCACCCCCTTCTTCCTCCTTTTTGTTATTGTGATTTCTTTTTTTCACTCCCTTTTCATTCTTCTTTTAAAACTCTCAGAACAGAACCAAGTCATCCTTCAGGTCTTCTTCCTTCCTTTCTCCTCCAATGAAAGAAGAACAACAAAGGCTTTGTGACAAATGTGCATAGTCAAGCAAAACAATCTACTGTGTTTTGCCTGTGTCCAAAAGCATGTTTGCCTTCCTGCATAATTTGTTTATCACCCTTTTGAAGGAAGATGGGTAGTAATGTTTGTGGCAACCCTTTTTGTAGTGGCAAGAAACTGGAAACTGAGTGGATGCCCATCAGTTGGAGAATGGCTAAATAAGTTGTGGTATGTGGTATATGGAATTTTTGTTGTTCTGTAGGAAATGACGAGCAGGATGATTTGAGAGAGGCCTAGAGAGACTTACATGAACTGATGCTAAGTGAAATGAGTAGAACCAGGAGATTATTATACATGGCAACAAGTTACAATGATCAATTCTGATGGATATGCTTCTTTCCAACAGTAAGGTAATTCCAGCCAATTTCAATAGACTTGGGATGAAGAGAGCCATCTGCACCCAGAGAGAGAAGTGTAGGAACTGGGTATGGTTCACAACATAGCATTTTCACTCTTTTTGTTGTTGTTTGCTTGTATTTTGTTTTCTTTCTCTTTTTTCCTCTTTGATCTGATTTTTCTTGTGCAGCAAGACAATTGTATAAATATGTACACATATATTGGATTTAACATATTTTGACATGTTTAACATCGATTACTTGCTATCTAGGGGACGGGGTGGCAGGAAGGAGGGGAAAATTTGTAACACAAAGTTTTGTAAGGGTTCATTGTTGAAAAATTATCCATGCATGTTTTGAAAATAAAAAGTTTTAATAAAAAAAATGAGTAGTGTTCTTCATATGCCCTTTGGCAACTTGTTTGATTGTTGCATTAATTAGAGCTGTGAAGTTTTTCAAAAGTGTTCGTTTTTATGATGTTTTGATAGTAAACATTGTTCTGCTCCCCTGTCATTGAGAACTTCTCTGAAAACATTCCTTTAATAACTTCTTATGACACACCAATTCCATTCGATATTTACACTATTATTTGTTTAGCTATTTCCCATTTGATAGACACCTTCTTAGTTTTTTTTTTTTGCCACCCCAGAGAGAACTTTAATAAGTGTTTTTGTACATACACAACCCTTTCTTCTTTCATGTCTTTTAGTGTATTAACTCCCAGTAGTGCTCTGGCTGGGTCAAAGTCTAGTGACTTTCTAAATTGCTTTCCTGAAGGGTTGAACCAATTCACAGTTCCACTGATAGTGCATCAATTTGCCTGTTTTCCCTTAGTTCCTCTAACGTGCCATTTTCCTTTGGGAGTGAAGGTGGATCTTCTGAGTTGCCTTAATTAGTATTTTTCATTAGTAGTAAATTAGAGCATTTTTTTCCCCATTATCAGTACTTTTTAAAGACAATATGGCTCTGACGGCACACTCCTTTCTTCTTCTCTTTATTATCTTACAGCCCCTTCCACTTGCACACATATATTTAATTTTCTAGATTTCTTTCTTTCTTTTTCTAAGAATCAGTCTCTCAGTATTTATTAAATGCCTACCATGTGCCAGGCAAGTTGCTATGTGCTGCATATGTTGCACTATATGCATACAGAGCTGAATCTAGAACTCAAATCCAACCTTAGATAACTCACTTCACCTGTCTGCCTCAGTTTCCTCTAATGTAAAATGGGAATAATAATACCCATTTCCCAGGGTTATTGTGAAGATGAAATGAGATAAAATATATGGTGTACTTAGCGTAGTGCTTGTCACTTAATTGATGCAGCTTCTTTTCCTATTATCCTTCTTTTTAGTTTGTACTTTTCATTTCACCATTCTTGCACAGCATTTTTTTAAATCAGGAATTCTGGAGCATCCTCTTCTATTAAAGACCCATTCTCTCCCCCCCGCCCCCCATTGGATCATACTAAGCTTTGCTTGGTAAATAAGTCTACTGGTTGTAGACTTATGTCTTTTGCTTTATGGAATGCTGTATTCCAAGATCTCCTTGTTTATATTAGAAGATTCTTGTGTGATGCTGATTTTAGTTTCTTGGTACTTAAAACAATTTCTTTCTCCTGGGACTTTTCATTTTGGGGTTTCTTTCAGTAAGGGAATAGTTAATTCTTTTTATTTTTCAATGTGTCCTCCAGTTTTTATATATTTAGGAAATTTTCACTTACGATTTTTGTCAAATATATCAAATTTTTCCATATTCTTTGGTTTCTTTGAATTGTTTTGATGGTATAAAATTCTCTTTAGTAAACAATTCTAATAATTCTTTTAATTTTCTCTGTTGTGAATGCACCTTGTTAATTTTTCATTTTAATAATTCAAATTTCCTTTTTCTTAATTTTTGTTAATATTTTATAATACCTCTTAGTTTTGTTTATCAGTTCTATACTGTTTTTGTTACTCAGTTTCTCTATTTCTCCTCTTAATTTACAAAATAATTCTTTGTCCTTTTGTATCTAATTTGTTAATTTTCTAGTCTTCTAAATTGCATGCTCAGTTCATTAATCCTTTTTGTTTGTTTTGTTAATTTTTCAGAGATATAGATTTCCTACTGAGAACCACTTTAGTTGCATCCAGAAATTTTTGGTACTGTTTTATTGTTATCAATGTCTTTAGCATCATTATTTATGTTTTGTTGTTTTTGTCTTTGATCTAGTCATTATTCAGGATTGATACCATTACTTAGTTTCCATTTGTATCTTCTGTTCTTATTTTCTTTATTCATTACTAACTTTATTGCTATACTCTAGAAACTACTTGTTTATTAGGTAGCTAAGTGGGACAATGGATAGAGTGCTGGTCCAAAAGTCAAGAAAATCTGAGTTAAAATCCACCCTCAGCCACTTACTAACTCTGGGACTTTGAGCAAGTTACTAAGTGCTTAATCTAGTGCCTGGCATGATCTATAAATGCTAGTAAGTATTGTTGTTATTGTAAATGCCTTTGTAATTTTTTTTTATTTCTTTGTGCTCTAACATTTAAACAGACTTTGTGATAGTATCATGGAGTTACTAGAAATGCGTTTTATTTGATAATTTCTTTTAAAAGTATGTACTCAGTCCAAACTAGTTCATCCAGCAATTTGTTCACAGCTTCTTACATCGACACAAGGAGAAATACTGGCAGTGCGGCAGAACGTAACTGAATTTGTCTTCAGAAGGCCTAGTCCCTTCTCTTAGCTTTTACAAATCTGTGCCCTTTGGTGTTATTTTACCACACATTTATAAGGTAAAGATGTTGATCTAGATAGTTTGATGGGCCTTTCTAGCTCTTTTACTTTATGATTCTGGGATGATCTTCTGATGGTCCTTGAATTGCATAAACACCAAGTCAGGCACAGTTAAGGGCCCTTGTGTGTGAGGCCTGAGTTAAGCAAAGGATGCAAAGAAAGGCAAGATGGTCCCTGTCCTCCAGAAGCTCACAATGTAATGGAGGAGACAAGACAAATGTGTGTGTACGTGCAAGCTACATACAGAATAAATACAAAATAATCAAAAGACAGAAGGCACTAGAGTTAAGAGGGGACCAGGAAAGACTTCCTGTAGAAGGTGACATTTTAGCTGGGATCTGAAGAAAGCCAAAAAGCCAGTAAGCAGAAATGAGGAGGGAGTGTTCCAGGCATAGGGGACCTTGAAAATGGCCATTCAGGAGATGGAATGTCCTATTTGAGGAATAGCATAGAAATCACTGTTTAATTGAATGTGTGAGAAGAATGGAAAGGTGGAGAGGTGTTGTGAAGGGCTTTGAACAGTCGATGCTGATAACTCGTGATGAGAAGGAGGTGGCACAGTGGAGTGAGCTGATTTAAACCTGAGTTTAAATTCAGTCTTAGACACTGAGTAGTTGTGTGACCCTGAACAAAATTAACTTCATTTTACAGCTGAGGAAACTAGGCAGACAAAGGTCGAGAAGATCAAATGAAATATTTTATATGTGAGGACCTCCTTTACATTAGGTGCTTAAAAAAATGCTTGTTCCCTCAGTCCTTCCATTTATCTGTTGTTTTTATTCAAGTATTGAAATCTCCTATTATTGTGTTGCTGTACTATTTAGTATTTTTTTGGTAATTTGCCTAGAATCTCTTAAAATAGCTTAGCTGCTGTGTCACATAGTAAACATACATTTAATGTTGTTTTCTTTATTCTGTATCTTTTTACTGTTCTTGTTCCGTGTGTTGGGATAAGGGAGAATAAGAGCTTTGTGAGAGGGGATTGCAGCTGTAAGGAGTCTGGTTACCAGGGTTTTTTTCTGTTGGTGGTGGTGATGGTGTCGTCCCTGGGGGAAAGCCTCCTCCATTGGATTTTAATGAAATCTACACTAAGGATTTGAGAAATAATGGCATGATATTAGTAGAGGACCGCTCTAGAGTTCCAAGCTTTTCCTTATTGTCTGAAAGAGAACAAAGTGCCTGCACCAGATATTGGGGAACCCTGATGGTGAGAAGTAGTTTTGTGGTCTTCCTGTTACTGTTTCAAGTCTTTCATACCCCGATTCTGACCTCCTTCCATCTTTTTGTACATTACTGCTCTCTGTGCTCTCTGGTCTGGCCAAACTGGCCTTCTTGTTGTTTCCTCACCAGTGCTGTCCTCTTCCAGAAGTCTCTCTCTTGACTCCTTAGCCAACAGCTTGTCTTTATTTGGTGTCTGTTGTTCTCAACAATCCTGTTCTGTTTCTTCATCAAAGGGCTCACTAGCAGCTGTGTAGAAGAGGAAAGATAGGACCAAAGTCCTGATTCTTTTAAAAAGGAAGAGAGTGTATAAGTAATAGCTGGCCATTGCTGGGCCATCTTGATTCCTGACCAAAAAAATTCTGGAATTGATTATTTAGGGCACAGTTAGCCAACTTCTGGAAAAGATAATAGGTATCATGAAAAGCCAGATCAGACTGGACTCACTATTCTTCCTTTTTGGCAGGGCTTCTTAACTGGTAGAATTAGAGAATCCTGTATACATAGCCGATCACTTGACATGTGGATAAGTGGATCATACATCTTAGATGGATTAAGAAGTAGTTGAATGGCTTAGACCTCAGGCCTTTATTTTTATTTATTTATTTTTAAATTCACTTTTATAGATTTTACTTCTAAGGAAACTTCCAGGAGGAGGCTCAGAGTCCAGGCATCTGTGGTTGGCCTTGTATTGTATCGCATTTTTATCAGTAACTTCAGTGGAGGCATAAAAGTCAAGTTTATCAGAGCTGCAGATGACTAAAAGCTTCAAGAGATACCAAACAAATCATATGACAGGAGGGGAAAAAAGATGATTTAAACGCTAGAATGCTGGCAGAACTTATGAATAAAATGACTTTTCACAGTGATAGTTGTCCTACATTTGGGTTCAGAAAATCGATTTGACAAGTACCAGATGGGAAAGTATGGCTATAAAGAACTTAATCTGTTACCCTAATATTCAAGGGCAGTTCTCTCCCCACCCCACTCCCCCATCTTTCATTTTAAAAGTTGTTCTGATTCTCCTGGTGCTGTGGTAAGACAGCTAGGTTTGGATTCAAGTCCCGGCTTGATCATGTCATTTATCAAACCAATTACCTTTGTGGACTTGTTTCCCTATCTGAACCAGCTGATCTCTGAGGCCCCTTTTAATTCTACATCATTCCCACTAGTCCTTGTTACACAAACTTTGTCCCAGATTCTTCTCAGATGCAATTTTTTAAAGAGGCAATACTTTTCCTTTCTCCAATGAAACCCTTGCTTTTGTTAAAAAGAAAAAAAAAAACAAAGGAAAAAACACCCCCCTGTGTTCATACTTCATAATCTGTAGTAGTTCTTTCTAGATTCCTTTTGGCCATGTCATTTTTGCATATGTGAATCACAGAAGTGAGTAGTAGTTGTCTGGTTGGACAAATCTCAGGAGTTTCCCTATCACATCCTGGATACATGCCCTGAAAAGATAACAGATTTTCTTTTGTTTTTATGTTCATAGTATCAGTGGCTGTCACTAGCAATCATTATTTGTACTCTCTCTTACTCCTACTGAATATCTCCTCACCTGAGAGTTCCTTTAGAGCAGCAGCATCATTCCTTGGAGAACAAGAAGCTTCATTCTTTCTTTTTCAGGAAGAACATCCTGTCTGTTGCTTAGCTACGAGGATTATTCTCTTTTTTCATTTGTCACATTTTTCTGTCCTCCAACTTCCTGACACAGAGACCAAACAAGATTACTCTCTCCTCCTTTAGATTTGTTTTTGTCCCTGGTTTCACTACAAAGATTTTGTTTAAAGGAACATTACATTTCTCTCTGATAATCTAGAGAATGAAGTAATACTCTTCAGCCCTTCTACTTTCTTACTTGGCATCCCTACTTCAGAGAGGGAGAACAGTCTACATCCAGACTATAGATAAGTCACTTGGCCGTGCTAGTACAGAAGAGTTCTGTACATTGTCCCTTAGTCTTGTTGCCAGCCAACTATTATCTTTATATGTGTAAGATATGAAACATAGATTATTAGTGATCCCAGGGGAAAGCTAATGGTGTGCTCTGTAAAATGTAAGACATGTTGTCTTGTCTGTGAGAAGTCTCAGTAAATACAATTTAATGATGCACTGCAGTACAACAAAATATACTTATTATGCTAGCTATAGATATATTTTAAAAAGCATTAAACTACTATGATTCTTCTGCCTCCTAGTTGTGATTTTGTGTATCAAAACAATAACCTCTTCACACCCTTGAAGACTGGCTTCCATTTGCATCATGCTACTCAAGCTATTTTTTCAGAAGTCACTGGTGATTCTCAGTCTCTTTTCTCAGTCCTCATCGACCTTCACCTGCCTACAGTATTTAACACTAATTGACTACCCACATCCCTCCTAGTACTCCTTCCTCCTTTGCCTTATGTAACAGTATACTTTCCTACTTTTTTTCCTTCCTTTCTTTTTTGGTGGCCCTTCTTTCTTTAATCTCTGTTTCCTAACCTGGCTTTGTTCAGAAGATACTCCATTTCTTTCTTTTTAATATATTATTATTGTTTTTATTTTTAAAACATATGCATGGATAGTTTTTCAATGTTGGCCCTTACATAACCTTGTGTTCCAGATATTCCCTTCCTTTCCCCCACCCCCTCCCCTAGATGCAAGCAATCCATTATATATTATACATGTCAAAATATGTTAAATCCAATATATATAAAAGCATATTTATAAACTATCTTGTTGCACAAGGAAAATCAGATCCAAAAGGATAAAAAATGAATAAGGAAACAAAATGCAAGTGCACAACAATAAAAAGAGTGAGAATGTTATGTTGTGGATACTCCATTTCTTGCTGCCTTTTGCAGTTACGCTTGCTCCTTCTCTCTTGTACCCTGCCATACTGGACTAGGAGGAACTGGCTGCATGTTTCTTGTTCTTCATAGATGCCTCAAGATCCTCCTCCTGCCTCCATCTCTCCACAACTTTCTCATTCTTTGAAGCTCCTTCCAGCATTTGGTATTCCAGATACTTGCTGTCATCAGCAACTTTTAGGTCATGTTCCTACTTTTCTCAAAAAATTTAGTTCTTGACTTCATTCATTCTCTTTCCATTCTAATCCCTGATATTATACTTGGTATTGTCAACATTCCAAGCACTTGCCAACATCTTGTGTTCATTAGCCTCTTTGATGGACAGAGCACAGGACTTGAGAATCAGGAAATCAGAGTTCAAGCCTTCTTAGACAATTATAAGCTGTGATCTTAGTTATATCACTGCTCTGTATCATTCAGTTTCTTTATCTGTAAAATGGGATAGGTCATTAATGACATCTCTCTCCCTAGGTTGTTATGAGGATCAAATGTGATTTGAAAAGTCCTTTGCAAGCTTTAGAATTAATGATTCCTTTTCAAATATTTACAAATAACTAGCTCTGTGGCAAGTCATTCTGCTCCACTTCAACAAGCCATAGAACTGATCATACCTTAAGTCTCATATCCATATTTGACCTATCCATATTTTTGAATTCTTAAATTCCCTTCTCTGTCCATGGCTTCATAGATTTTGAGCTTGAAAGTGCCTCACATGCCATTTGTTCCAGCCCCCCTCATTTGCCTGAGTCAAAGAGTTTTAAGTGCCTTGCCCAAAGTCACCCACATACTGACATATTCAGGATTTGAACCCATGTTTTAGGTTCCAAAAAATGGTTCTTTCTACTACCTGTCCTTTCCATCTTTTATCTTTTTTTTTCCATACCTCTCTTAAACCTTTTCTTTAACCTGTCTTGTAATTCATTTGCCCCGTCTTCGCTGAGTTTCTCATTCTTGCTCTGGCCTTACTTTTCTCCCATCTTACACTGTTAATCAATTGTGTACATTGTACCCTACCTTTGATTCTTTTCTTCCATTTTCCTATAGTTACTAATTATACCTTGTCAGTCTTCAGTCACCCCTAAGATTCCCTTTTCCCTGTTGGGCCAGATGCCATGCTGTGACAGCTACTGTAATTCTGTGCTTCTGAAGGTCATTGCTGCATTTCCAAAAGTTTTCTATTTAGTCTCAGTACCTCACTGGTGCCCAGTGAGCCTTTTCTGTTTCCTGCAGCCTGCAATACCATCCCCTAGTTTGAAGTCTTATTTTTTTGTTGTTGTTCATCCTTTTTTATATTTCTTAGCTGGATTTTAATTATATTTCAACAAACAAGGACTATTTACAAACAAAGCATTACATTAGCATGAGAAATAACATACATTTATAAAATGCTTTGTTACTTACAAAGCACTTGCTTCAAAACAACCCTTAAATGGGTAATACAAGTAATATTTCAATTTTATAAATGAGGAAATGAGGCTCAGAGGTGAGATGAATTTGACCAGGATAACCCAGTTAGGATTAGAGGCCCCCAGTCCGGTGTTCTTTCCACTTTATTAAGTATAGTGTATATAGACAAAATAGTGCCTCTCTGATAGAAAAGTTAGATAGGATAGGGTCATTTAAGTGAGGCAGAATTGTACAAAATTATCAGCCTTACTCAAGTCTAGTGGCAGGATAAAAGTCAAGATGACTGGCAGTGGCTCAGGATGCAGTAAATGACCTTAGCATCTTTGATTCCTGACCAAGCTGTAAGCACTACACACTGCCTACATCAGTCATCTTCATGACCATTGGAACAAATCGTTCTTATCCACCCATTCTTCCAAGGAAAGTCTTCATATACTTGGGGTGGATATCTTCCTAATTTATGACAGATTTGAGGCCTTTGGTTATCTTCAGCCTGATATAGCCTATCTGCCAAGATGGGTTACTGGAGTGTGACTACTATGTGTCTTATAGCTTCTTGGAGCCACAAGTGAGAGTTGAGTGAAGGTGGGTGTCAGAGGCAGATGAGTGGTCCTGAAAAGGGCTCAGCAAGCTCTCACACCAGAAGTGCCAGTGTTCCCTGAACACCCCATATGCCTTCTGCTTTCTGAGAAAATTAAGATTATCTGTTGTGGGTTCCTTCATCTATCTTGTTCCATGCCTCAAAACTTTCATATCTTCATTCATTCTCTCTGATTTTCAATTTCTTCATATATAAAATAGTAGGGGTGTATGATTAGATTAGACCTTACAACTCTGAATCCAATGAGCTTTAGTTAATTTCATATAATGCTTTTTAGTATTTTTATATATGTGGTATTTCCTCACTGAATTATAAGCTTAGTGATGGTCTTGACCATGTCATTTTTATTTCCCACTCAGCTGTTAAGACATGGCCATGGGCATAATAGAAGCTTCTTAACCTTTGAGTTAAATCTTTGAATCCCCCAAATTGTTAGCTTTATACTATCTTTTTTTTCCTATTTTTCAGCCTTTTAATTTTTTCTACAGTATTTTATTTTTCAAAATACATGCAAAGATAGTTTTCAACATTAATCTTTACAAAACCTTGTATTCCAAATTTTTTCTGCCTCTATCTTCTCTCCCCTCTCCTTGAGACAACAAATAATCCAATATAGGTTAAACATGCACAGTTCTTCTAAACATATTTCCATATTCATCATGCTGCACAAGAAAGATCAGATCAAAAGAGGAAAAATCACATACCTCTATACTTTCAGTAAAGCAGGTGGGTAATCAATGAATGATTGTGGAATGAATATAAAAATATTTGGTGCTTTTTCTCAAGATGATTTGAAAACTTTGGAAAACTTTAGAATTTTTATCAAAGAATGATAAATCAGAAGTTCAGAGAACTAATGGTAAAACCTACTTCTCGCCTCCTTCCAAAGAAATGATGGATTTAAACTGCAGAATGAAATATATAGTTTCAGACATGGTTAATGTGAGAATTTGTTTTGCAGGATTAAGCATATTTATTATGAAAATATTTTCTTTTTTTTTAATTGTTCAGGTGGAGATAGACTGAGAAAGTAAGGTAATAAATGGCTGCATAAATAAATGTTTTAAAACATACTTGATAAATATATTGTTTCTTGTGTTACCGCAATAAGATTCTCCCTAACATCTATCTGATTTTCTTACAGAATGAGAAGACTTTGAGACATTCCATGAGTTGTTCAAGTCATATTTCTAAGGTACTTATATAGACATTTCTATGTAATTCCTTTTGTGGGTCTTGTGATAGTTTTTTTTTCTTTTACAATGTTTGTTTTTATTATTTTTTCTTCCAAAGGACTTGAAACCCACAACATACATTTTATATCTGTTCTTTAAAGCCAGCAAACTGGGTATGCATTGGAATAACAGAAGCAATGATTTTTTAAAAAGTAGTGTCATAGAATTTTATACTGAGTCTAAATCCCAGAGATCTCAGAATCTTAGAGAGAATTTTAGAAAACATCAAGCCCACTTATCCCTATGATAAACAAATCCTTTCTTTAATAGTCTTGACACATGGTAATCCAACTTCTCAGGGTCTTCTCCAAAGATAAGGATTTCTTTATTTAATGAAGCAGAGCATTCTGGTTTTTAACACCACTAAATACAATGAAGTTCTTTCTTATATAAGAATCTAAAGAGTTGGAAGCAATGTCAGAGGACATTTAGTTCAATCTCTAAAGTTCCTAAAAGTTCTAAACCTCTGATCACTGTGCTTAAATCCAGGAAAGAATGGGTTTAAAAAAGGATTGTCTATGGTTTCCTCAATTACTAATAAATGATTAGCTTCATTTCTGTTTTTCTAGGAAGAATTTTTGTTAAAGACTTTAATTATTTCCCAAATGTTATTTTTGTATTTGCTCTCTTATAATGTGAAGCACTGAATTTGAAGGAACAGTTTCAATTAAAAGGGAAATATGTAAAGTCATGATCCCACCTGAATATGGAAAAGAGATTATTAATTTGAGATTACAAGAAATCCATTGTTTTCAAAAAGCATATATAAATTGCGCTGTTCTGACTGGAAAGAAACAGCTGTATGATCATATTATGAATTTTAAAGGTACGCTAGGAGGACCCTACACATTCTTCTAGATTAATGTATACCTGCTCAGGATTCCTCTGTGGAATCTTAACAAGTTATCATTCACCCTCCTCAGGAAACATCTTCAACCTGTAGAAGAAACCTGTACCATTTTGGGACAGCTCAGATGGTGAAGTTTTTCTTCACAATAAGCCAAAATCTGCCCCCTAGCAACTTCTAGCTGTTATTACTCCTAGTTCCTTGTTCTGAAATAAGGATCTCGAATTCTCTGACTATAAAGATATAATTGCATAGACTCAAATCAATGTCAACCCAAACAGGATTCAAGTGTTTGAAGACAGCTATGTGGAAAGGAACTGGATTTGCTCCATGGGGTCCAGATTTTAGAAGACTTACTTTTTGTCAATTATTGAAATGTTTTTAATTTAATTACATAAAATGTTGCTTTAAAGTTTCTCCAGCAAAATGCCCCCACAAATGTTTGTTGTACAAGATTCCTTGAAAGATTTCACAGCAGTTAATTTTGTTTAATCCTAAAATTATATCAAAGGTCTAAGACCACAGAAAGGCATACTATGCAAAAGTTAATTGCCATTATCCCAGAAGATTCCTAAGCAGAGTCTGCCTGGATGGGAGATTTCCTTTAGATGACATCTCCTTTCTCATGTTTGAAGTGCCTCCTATCCATTTCCTCCTCTGGCTCTCTTGCCCTTTCAGGCCCTCTGACTTCTGCCTCACCACTCTGCTAGGGCCACTCTGGCCATAGCTCCAGGAATTTCTCCACTCCTCAGTCCAGTTTCCCTTGTTAGCCTTGGCAGACCACCTTCCCTCCCTCTGTGCTTGTGATCCTCTTGTCTCCTGGTTCCCTTCTTACCCAGCCAGCCAACTCTCAGGCTCCTTTCCCGTTACCCATGTATTGGAAACTGCAGGTGGGGCTCTTTGTCCTGGGCCTTCCCCTCCGTCCCAGTTCTCTCTCCTTGATATCATTAGTTTCCAGATGTTCAGTTATTTTCTTTATTAGTGCTCTCTGTTCATCTTCTCCCCTGCCCCTCCACCAAAATTATTCTGTAATTACTTTCCAGCACATGAGTTATATTCCTTGGTCTGATAGATAGGGACCGCTCCATTTTGCTTTTTTATCCTCTGAGTCATAGAGTAGGAGCCAGGGCTGGCTGTGATCTCACTGATGTGGTGGATGAGGAAATCCCCAGTGCATTTTCTTTGCCCTCCAGTCATGGACACTTGCCTCAAGCCCAAAAAATTCAGTGGGTGCCCCAGGAGCACACAGCCATTTTGGACCAAGACAGGTTTTCCTGGCTCCAAGGCACTGTCAGCTATGCCAGAAGCATGCTCCTTTAATAGAACTGAATTTAATTCGACGGGCCCCAGGCCTGCTCCTCACTTTGCAGTGGTACCTGCAGGTATGAGGTTTCTCTGCAGCCAGCCCTGTTTCTGTGACCTGGAACTAGGTAGTGAAAAACAGATGCCAGATTTGCACCTTTTCTAACATGCTGTTCAATGTCCCCCTCCGGGGGATCCTGGGGCTTTTTTTTGCCCAGTACATAGCTTCACCCCTCTTTAGTCCCTGCCCTGAAAGGCTCTCATGGCTGGTTCTGGCCCTAGTCTATGTGTCCCAAGGCCTCTCTAAATTGCCATTTCACTCTGGGGCAGAAAAAATGACTCACTTAGACTTAGACTTTTTCTTGAATTTCTAGTCAGAACTAGGACTGGCACATTTTGAGATCTTTTGTGAAGGAATTGTGGGGGCAAACTTAGCTATATACTTCCTGGTGCTCTGTCATCTTGGCGCCTCTTCCTAGTTATCTCCATAGTTCCTATCAAACTCCCTTTTTTTTTTTTTCAACAGTCTCTATTATAGATGTATATATTTCATTTCACCAACTACTTGGACATTTTTGAATTGGATTTCCCAAACTTAACATGACTAAAACAAAAATTATTATCTTTCTCTCTAAGCCTCACCTTTTCTAAACTTTCCTACTATTATCAAGAGTGCCACCACTTTTTTTTCTTTTTTTTTAATTAAAGCTTTTTATTTACAACATATGAGTACTTTTTCTACATTGACTTTGCAAAATTTTCTGTTCCAAATTTTTCCCTCCTTTCCTCCCCAACCCCCTTCCCTAGATGGCAAGTCATCTAATACATGTTAAATGTTAAAATATATGACAAATCATATATATATATGTATACACACACATATCTATACAATTATCTTGCTGCACAAGAAAAATCAGATCTAGACAGAGAAAAAAACAAACAAACAACCTAAGAAGAAAAACAAAATGTAAGCAAATATTAACAGAAAGCATTAAAATGTTGTGGTCCACACGCAGTTCCCATAGGAGTGCCACCATTCTCTTAGTCAGGACACAAGTTTGGTAGTCTCACTTCCTCCATGCATCCCATCAGTTGCTAAATCATATTGTTTCTTTATTTACAACGTTTATATTTTCCTTTTCTCTCTAATCATGTTAGCACTGCCTTTATCAGCTTTTATCTAGACACTTACAGAAGTTGTTTTATTGGTCTGGCTACCTGTGGTTTCAGCATCTTCTAGACCATCTTTCTTAAGACTGACAAAATGATATTTTATTTATTAGGTATAATGAAAATAATAACCACAATAACTATTATTTATATAGTACCTACTGTGTGCCAGGTGCTATACTAAGTGTTTTTTAAATAATTCATTTGATCCCCACAACAACCTGGCAATTAAGTACTATTGTTATCCCCATTTTACAGGTGAGGAAACTAAGGCAGACTGAGGCTAAGTGACTTGTCCAAGGTTATACAGCTGGGTGGTTTCTGAGGCTAAATTTACACTTGGATCTTTCTGACTTCAGGCCTAGTATCTGCCTCACAGTGTCACCTTCCAAGTCAGTAAATCCCAGCAGCTCCCTGTTACTACTCCATGATTGTTTGTGTAAAATCCTTTGACAGTTAAAGGTCTTCATAACTTGTCCCCTTCCTGTCTCTTCAGTTTTTTTAGATTTAACTCTTTATCACTTGTACTATAGTGTATATATGTATAACTCTTTATGTGTATATATGTTGTAGTATATTTGCTGTTCCTCCCACACAACACTCAATTTCCAAACTCCAGGCCTATCTACTGGGGATCTCCCTTGCTTGGAATGCTCTCTCATTTCCATCTCTCTAGACTTAGTTCAAACACCACCTTCTGAAAAAGGGCTTTCCCCGTTAGCCCAGGAGTTTTCCCTTCTAAGATTACTTTTCATGTACTATATATGTCAGATCATGAAGTCAACAAACACTTATTAAGCACTGACTGCATGCCAGTCATTCTAGGGGCTGCCACTGGATACAAAGAAAGTAAAAATCACTATATTTGTATGCACATAGTTGTCATCTTCCTTATTAAAATGTAAGCTCCTTGGGGAGAATTGTTTGTTGACTAATTGGTTGACAATGCACTTTATGGTCCATAAATGTTTCATATTCCATTCCAAAGCCTGAAATGTTAAACTGGCTTTAGATAATGCTGATCCAGAAGATCTCTCTACCATATCTTATCCTTTCTCCTTGTTAACACATTTATGGGGTGGTTCACCAAACTTAGAAGTATCACCTGGCAACTCTGGAACAAAGTTATTTAGTCTACTAGAGGATGCTACTCTTAATGCCTCTGTTTAGCTTTTAAAATGGTAGCCAATCAGGCTCCAGTCTGTTTTTCTAGCCTCAGTGAAGAACCTTTCCTGCCTCCTAAATCTGCCCTTCAGCCTAACAAGCTGCTCTCATTTCGGTGCCTTAACACTGGTCATTCCCATTTGGCTGAAATGCCCTCTGCCTCCCTCTTCCTTTAAGGTACAATTTTACATCAAACATTACATGATCCCAATGGCTGGTGTTCTTCCCAGACTACTTGGTATTTAACTACTTTGTATTTTGCCCCCATTACTCTAGAATGTTAGCTTCTTGCAAGTAAAAACATTTTTACTCTTTGATTTTATATTTTTAGTGCCCAGCAATAGGCCTGGCACATTTCTTATTGTTTATTGATTAAATTCTTATTGATTAATTTTATTGATCAATAACTTTGTCTCATGTCTTTTAACTCAAGGGACTAACAAGTGATAAAAGTCTAGTGGAGTTCCTTTTAGAATGTGGATTCCAAATGATCCAAGTTTCCCTGTATTACAATACATTATTATGGAAATGATCAATGAACTATAGTAAATTTTGACCAATAAGACTTCCTTAATGCTAGTTGACAAAGAAATATTGATAGATTTCTTGACATGAAGACAGTTACAGCTATTCAAAATCATAATAAAATGAGCAAATGAGAATTCATTTGGGAGAAAAACTGAGAGGATTAACTGTTAAACCAGCTCAGATTTCACATGATATGTGTTTACAGGTTTTATACAAAGGCTATGCCGTATTCTTCGGACACCAAAATGTAAAAATTGTGTTGCAAAAGTGAAGCAGTCACCATGTGTCCTGCAAGAGAATTGTACTAGAAGCCAGGAATTGTGGCCTTTAATCATTGCCTTGCCTTTGATAGTCACTTATACCTCTTTGGATCTGTTTTTTGTTGAGGAAAGGACTGGATTAAATAATCCCTTTCAGTTAAATTCCCTTTTAGCTCTTAAATTAAGCAAATTTATGAATCTGACAGCATTAAAATGGAGAAGTGTTCTTTGTAAATATTCTTTTCCCCTCATTTAATAGATTTTATTTATAAGGATAAAATATCAAGCTCCTAAAAGAGAGAATATCTATTTTGATGGACTATCTCAGTCTCTTGGAGAACCCTCTGGAAATAATTTTGTGCTAGCTACTAATTCTGGTTCATCAACCAAGCCTGTTTGAATTACCATCATGACTTCAAGTTAGATTAATTGCTTAAAGTAGCTCAGTAACAATATAGAAATCACTTTTTAAATATATTCTCTTTCTTGGACCTTCATGAATTTTAAAAATCACCTCTAGATTAAGTTCTTAGATAATAAAAGAGGATATTAAATTTTGCTTTTGGGTCAATTACCACCCAATTATGGGGCATACCCTGCTTTATGCAATAGGTATATACCTGAATTTTTAGTAAAATGAACTTTAAAAGATCAAATTATATTGTAATTATATCAAAAAGGAATATTTTTAAAGGAAAACATTAAGATACGAGAGAATTGTTGAGTCATAGAAAAACACATATACCATTATCTGTTTTGATAATTCATATTTTTATAAAAAAAAGTTTTCCTGAAGTATGAAACACTGAGAGCTTGAGTTTCTAAGTGCCTGGAAACATTGTAGAAAAAGAATTCTGTCTACCTGAGAATAGCAGTCATTGGTTTAATTTATTGAAACATGCATATTTGCAAGATTACTCATTGCAGCTTATTATAGATGAGCCTTTCAGTGTATGGTGAAAGGACTCTTTGTCTTACCAGGCAAAGGCATATTTTTATTCAATTTTTAAAGACTAACTAAAAAGTTTAGTTTTTCATTCTACTTACTAGGCCAACTAAGAGTCATTTTAGTGGAAGGTGGCTTAAAATTAAAGAAATCATTTGTATTCTTTTTCTATCTACTGTCATTTAGATATTTTAGTATAAATGATATTTTAAAATAGATCATTGTAGCTATTGCACTTAATGTCTCTTTGAAGGTTTCATTCAGAATGTCAGCCTTTCTTTTTTATTTTTTTTATTAAAGCTTTTTATTTTTCAAAACAGTGGACAATTCTTCAACATTAGTTCTTGCAAAATTCTATGTTCCAATTTCCCCCCCATGCCCTCCCCTAGATAGCAAGTAGTCCATTATATGTTAAACATGGTAGAAATGTATGTTAAATTCAATATATGTGTACATAATTATACAATTATCATTCCATACAAGAAAAAAAAGAGAAGCAAAATAAAATTCAAGTTAACAACAACAAAGAGTGAAATTCTATGTTGTGAACCACACTCAAGTTTCCTCAGTCCTCTCTCTGGGTGTAGATGGCTCTCTTCATCACTGAACAATTAAAACTGGTTTGAATCATCTCATTGTTGAAGAGAGCCATCAGAATTGATCATCATATAGTCTTGTTGTTATAGTGTATAATGATTTCCTGGTTCTATCATTTCACTTAGCATCAGTTCATGTAAGTCTCTCCAGGTCTCTCTGAAATCATACTGCTGGTCATTTCTTTCACAACAATAATATTCCATAACATTCATATACCATAATTTATTCAGCCATTCTCCAATTGATGGGCATCCTTTCACTTTCCAGTTTCTTGCCACTACAAAAAGGGCTGCCACAAGCATTTTTGCACATATGAGTAGAACTTCAGCTTTTCATTAATATTTACCTTTATTAAAGTTCTCAAAGAGTTGACTTTCCTCATTTAATCAGATGGCATTTGGGGGTATTTGGTTCAGGTGCGTATAGAGAGAAGAATTCTCTCATAATATGACTCCATTATTTTCATAGAGCATAAGAATGACAAAAATAAGATCAGTGTTCTTGGGGTGACTTGGCTTGATTGGGGCTTCCTGCCAAACTTTTCAGACTTATTTTCCTTTCCATCCAGTATTTTGTGAGAAGATATCCCTTATAATCTTAAACTATCTCTACATCATTAAAAAAGTTGTGTCTTCTAAATGTGTGTTACTAGTGGCAGCTATGTCTCTCTGGTTGAGAAATTAAAATCTTTAAATGTTAAGATGACTCCTGGGCTCTTGTGACTTGTATCCCCTTCAGCTGCTTTAAAGAATTCTACAAAAAAACAATATATATCTATGTCAGTATCTTTTCCTTTGTCGATTTCCAATTTTTCACCATTAATAACTTGTTTGAACGTTCAGAATTTGAATTGCTGAAACTGCATACAGTGTTTTTGCCTTTGACCTAATGATTCTCATATCTGTAATTAGTTGTTTACATTTGTTAATATGTAGTCATATTTTATATTAGGGTTTTTAAAAGCTGCATCCATAATAAACAAGTTCTGGAGTTTGAGTAAGGTCCAGGTGAATACCTACTAACTAGTTCCAAATTGCTCTCCAGAATGGTTGGATCAGTTCACAATTTCATCAACAATGGATTAGTGTCCCTGTTTTCCCACATCCCTGCCAACATTTGTCATTATCTTTTCCTGTTGTTTTAGCTAATCTGAGAGGTGTGCTCTATAATTTCTTGGCAATTTGATTGGTATGGCACTGAATAGGTAGATTAATTGAGGTAGTATTGCCATTTTTTATTATATTAGCTTGGCCTACCTGTGAGCACTTGATATTGTTCTAATTGTTAACATTTATTTGTGTGAAAAGTATTTTGTGATCTTCTTCATATAGTTCCTGGCTTTGTCTTGGCAGGTAAACTCCCAAATATTTTATATTATCTTCAGTTATTTTAAATGGGATTTCTCTTTCTGTCTCTTACTGCTGGACTTTGCTGGTACTGTATAGAAATGCCCATGATTTATGTGAGTTTATTTTATATCTTTCAACTTTGCTAAAACTGTTAATTATTTTTAGTAGGTTTTTAGTTGATACTCTAAGTATACCATCACATCATCTGCAAAGAGTGATAATTTGGCTTTCTCATTACCTACTCTAGTTTCTTAAACTTCTTTTTCTTCTCTTATACCTAAGACTAACTTTTCTAGTACAATATTGAATAATAGTGGTGATGAGTAACTTTGTTATTCCCCTGATCTTATTGAGAATGCTATGCAAAAACTTTTTAATTAAATGTAATTGAAATTATCTATTTTATACTTCATAATGTTCTCTATCTCTTATTTATTCAAAAATTCTTCCCTTCTTCATAGATCTGATAAACCGTTCCATGCTTTCTTAATTTGTTTTGGGTATGACCCTTTGTGTCTAAATCATGTACCCATTTTGACTTTATCTTGGTATGATAGTATAAGATACTGGTCTATGCCCAGATTCTGCTTCATTGTTTTTCAATTTTCACAGCAGTTTTTTTATCAAATAGTGAGTTTTTATCTCAGAAGCTGGAGTCTTTGGGATTATCAAAAATTAGATTATTATGTGTTTTGTGTACTTATCTATTTCACTAATTCATTATTCTATTAACCAGTACCAAATAATTTCAATGATTGCTGCTTTGTAATGTAACTTGAGATCTTTGGATATTTTATTAACTCCTTTTATATTCTTGATCTTTTTTCTTCCAGATGAACTTTGTATTTTTTTTTTAATAGTTCTATAAAATACTTTTTGGGTCACTTGTTTGGCATGGCACTGATTAAATAAATTAATTTAACTAGGTGTCATTTTTATTATATTAACTTGGCCTACTCTTGAATAATTGATTTTTCCCCCTGAGGCAGTTGGGGTTAAGTGACTTGCCTAAGGTCACACAGCTAGGCTATATTAAGTGTCTGAGGCCAGATTTGAACTCAGGTCTTCCTGACTTCAGGGCTGGTGCTCTATCCATTGTGCCACTTAGCTGCCCCACAATTGATATTTTTCAAATTGTTTTTTAATTGAGTTCATATAGCTCCTGGGCTTCTCATGGCAAGTAGACTCCAAAGTATTTTGTACTGTCTATTGCTATTTTAAATAGAATTTCTCTTTCTACAACTTGTTGCTGTACTTGGTAATATATAGAAATGATGATGATTTATATGGGTTTATTTTATGTTCTGATACTTTGCTAAAATTGTCTATTATTTCAGCTTGTTTTTTTAGTTGATTCTCTAAAATTCTGTAAGTATACTATCATCATCTGCAAAGGCTGATAGTTTTGTTTCTTCATTGCCTATTCTAATTCCTTCAATTTCTACGATAGCAACATTTGTGGTACAATATTGAATATTAGTAGTTTTGATGGGTACCTTTTCTTCACATCTAATCTTACTGGGAATGCTTCTAGCTTATTTATCCCTATTATAGATAATGCTTACTGATGGTTTTTTAAAATAAATACCACTTATTATTTTAAGGAAAATTCCATTTCTTTGCTCTCTAGTCTTTATACTTGAAATAGGTGCTGTATTTTGACCAAAAAACTTTTTCTGGATCTATGGAGATAATTATTTTTGTTGGTTTTGTTATTGAGATAATCAGTTATGTTGATATTTTTCCTAATATTAAACCAGCCCTGTATTTCTGCTGTAAATCTCATTTGGTCAGAGTATATGAACTTTGTAACATGTTACTATAATTTCCTTCCTAGCATTTTATTTAAAAATTTTGCATTAATACTTACTAGGGAAATTGATCTATAATTTTCTTCCTCTGTTTTGGCTCTTCTGGTTTAAATATCAGTATCATGTTTATATCATAAAAGGAATTTGATGGGACTCCTTCTTTACCCATTTCCCCAGATAGTTTATATAGTATTGGAGTTAATTGTTCTTTAAATATTTGGTATAATTGTGAATCCATCTGCTGGTCACTCTTTACAGCACTAGTTGCATTTTCACTAATTTTCCCATATTTACTAGAGTTGAATATTGGAATTGAATATTGGTAGAGTTGGAATATTCATTGCTCCCCATTTCAAGAGAGGCTATACTGCTATCACTAATAAGGTAATATAATATAACAGTGACATAAAAATGACTAATTGCAAGGCTTAAAAAAGGTGGAAAGCCATATATGATGTGATGTTGAATGCAAACATCAGAGTTATAGATACACACACATTGACTGCAACTGTTGTCCCATGCTCTTACTGTCCTGTGACTTCATCTTCTTTGGCAGTCATCTCCATAGGTATGTTGTTCCCACTCTTAAAACATAAGTTCCTTGAGGTCAGGGACTATGTCCACATTTGTGTGTGTATTCCTAGGTCTTAATATAGTGTCACATAGTAAATGCTTAATAGATTTTTCATTCATTGATCCAATAAATTTAAGAAAGTTCACAAAGGAAGCAAAGCATTAAAAATACAAAGACAAATTTTGCAACAAATTATTTGTTCTTATTTTGTTAAAACACAGATTTCATGATTAGAAACTCTGTGGTTCAGGAGAAACAACACTAACTCCGAGAACCCTGATTTATATCCTACAAGTGGGTAGAGCCAAAATTGCAGGTGAGGAACTGCTACTCAGGCTGAAGTATCCTGTTTCCCTCCAAATAACTTAAAAATAATGACTTAAATAAAATTTTGGAGTTATAGGCTCAACAAAAGATTGGGGTTCCTGCCTAAGAAAACTTAAGGGATTGGCAGAAATCCAGATTCTGGGATAGAGGCTTTTTCCAGAGCCCACACAGTTAGGGTCAGCAAGAGTAGGCGTAGCAACAGTAGCTTTGGGAACTCTTAGCCCAGAGAAAGGATGGGGATCAGACTGGTTAGAAAGAGGTTATAGGGGGTCCTTTGTTGGGACTGGTTACAGCTGGTGTTCACTGATAACTTTATTGCCCATACACAGTTCTCAGTTACAGAGCGGAGAAGAGTGCTAGTGGTCAATCACAAGGAGCAGGGACCCTGACAGCAAAGCAAAAGAGGAGCACTAGCACTTAGGGCTATAGGGGAACAAAAGTCCTTCCTGGGTAAAGAACAGAGTATAGACCCAAGAGAATAGTGACCACATCTCTTCCCTAGAGCATACCACCTAGAAGTACCAAAAACTTGCAGACACCTCAGACTAGCTTTGAAAATAGCAGCATGAAACATCATGAACTTACGACAGTACTTTCCCACTACGAGGTGAGCAGAGCCCAACTTTAACATAAAATTCAAACCAAGAAATAGGCTGGAAAAAATAAATATAGAGCAAAAAAAGAATTTGATCATAAAAAGCTAGTAGGTGGCAGGGAAGAGCAAGAAATAAAACCAAATAATAAGATTTTCTGGAAGAGTTAAAAAGATAAAAGTGTAGAGGAAAAAATTAAGGAAATAAGTAAGAGCAGTACAAAAAATTATGAAAAAAGAATATTAACAACTTGGTAATGAAACAATTATTAATTTTAGTAAACTTGCAAGATATAAAATAAATTAATCAAATCATAAACATTTCTATATATTAGTAAAACCCAGTAGAAACAGAGAAATTCCATATGAAATTATTATAGAAGGGACAAAGGAGAAAATAAGACTCCCAGAGTTCAGGCTATTTTCAAAAGTAGCAGTCATCAAAACTGGTACTATTTAAAAACAGAGGGGTAGATTTTTAGACAAGAATCAGAAACAATTGAACTCAGTAACTATTGTTTCCTAAAATGTAAATCATAAATTACTTAGGAAAGAACTCCCTTTTTGATTTTTTTTTTAGCTTCTGGGAAAACTTGAAAGCATTCTGGCAAAAATTAGGCCTACTCCAATACCTTAAAACTATATTCTATAATATATTTTACATGGATATATGATTTTAATATTGAAGATCATTATATTAAAAAACTCAAAGAGAAGCAGATTATATATACCTCTCTGAGCTATGATTAGGAGATATATTATTAACCATACAAAGAATAGTGGCAGTTACAAAAGATAAAAAAGAGAATTTTGACTACATAAAACTGAAACACTTCTGCACGAAATTAATGCACTTAAGATTAAGAAGGAAAAGGGTCAGATGGGGAGGGGGCTTAATATTGTTTCTCTGACAAAAGTTTGGTATACAAGATATACTAATAATCAAAACAAACTCACAAAGAGGGTACAGGTGAAAAAAGAAAAAAAAATAAGTAAAAGTTGAAAAGAAATTCACAATAAACATGACTGTGTATGTGAATAGAACGAACTTGCCCATAAAACAAGAGGTTGGCAGAATGGATTTAGAAACTAGAACCCAACAATATATTATTTTACAAGAAACATATTAGAAACAAAAAGATACATAGAGGGTTAAAATAAAAGGCTGGAGCAGAATCTAGTATGCTTCACCTGAAATAAACAAGGCAGGAATGACAATCAGGATCTCCCAGACAAAGCAAAAGCAAAAATAGACCTAATTAAAAGTGATAATCAGGGAAATTACCATAGACAGTGAATTACTATCAGTAATGAACTTTTGCACCAAACAACATAGTATCCTAAATTTTAAAGAAAAAAATTTAATGAGTTACAGAAAGAAATAGACAGTAAAACTATAATAGTGGAGGATCTCAATTTATTCCTCCTCAGACCCTCTCAGACTCAGACAATTTATTCTTCTCACAAAATAAAGAAGGAAGTTAAGGAAATGAATAGAATTTTAGAAAAATTGGATATGAAAGACCCTTGGATGAATGGAAATAGGAAGGCACATATGCCTCTTTCTCAGCGATGCATGACTTTTTCACAAAAATTGATCATATGTTAGGGCATAAAAACTAAAAAGGCTAAAAAAGTAAAAATCTTAAAAGCGTATTTTGCCTGACCATAATGTGATAAAAATTACATTTAAAAAAGACTTTTTGAAGCACAGATTAGTAATTAGAAATTAAATAGCTATATTCTAAATAATGGGAGATGAAAAGACAAATCACAGAAGCAATAATTTTGCTAAAAAATAGTGACTACAATGAAACAACATACCAAAATTTGTGAGATACAGTCAAAACAACCCTTAAAACGAAATTGATATGTCTAAATGCTAGTATCATCTAAAGAAAAAAAGAAGAGGTCAACAAATTGGACATACAACTAAAAAAAAAATTAGAAAACCATCAAATTAAAAATTCCATGATAAATAACAAATAGAAGCTCTGAAAACAAAAGAAAATATTATTAAAACTGACATTAAAAACATCTTTGAACTAATAAATAATACTAGGAGCAAATTTTTGGGGGGGGACAATAAAGTAGATAAAACATCAACTAATTTAAATAAATGAAAAGATATATGAACTCTGTGTGTGTGTGTGTGTGTAGAAACAATAGACATTCCCTGATAATTAGACAAAGGATATGAACCAAAAAAACCTCAAAAGAATTATGTTAATAACCATATAAAGGAATTCTCGAAGCCATCAACAAAAGAAATATAAATTAAAGCAACCCTAACTTCTTGCCTTGCAGATAGGCAAAAATGACCAAGAATGGTTGTAGGATGATAGGCACACTAATACATTGAGCTGTGATTTGCTACAACTATTTTGGAAAGTAGTTTGCCATCATGCAAATAAAGTCAGTAAACATTTATTAAATGCCCACTATATATATTTGGCACTAAAAAGAGGCAAAAGACAGACCTTGCCCTCAAGGAATTTACAATCTAATGAGAGAACACAAGCAATCAAATAGTTACAAACAAGCTTATCTATAGGATAAATAGGTTATAATCAAAGGAGGAAAGGTACTAGAAATTGAGAGGGGATTGAAAAAAGACTTCCTGTAGAAGATATGTTTTGCAAATAAAAAGTTTTAATAAAAAAAATAAAATAAAAAGAAATGATGAATGTGTTGAAATATATAGAAACATGGAAAGTTCTACATGAACTGATACAAAAATGAAATAAGAAGAGCCAAGAAAATTATATACCCTGGCTACAAGAATGTAAAAATGGAAATTGAAAAAACAACCGCAAATAACATCAAAAGTGAATGTTGCAAAATTTAAAGAATAATCATGGCTTGAAAGAAGAAATATGAAAAGACACTTGTAATGCACCCTTTGTAGAAGTGGAAAATCCATATGTGTTATACATATTTTCAGATTTTTTTTTCAATGTATTAGTCAGTTATGCCATTTTTCTTCCCCTTTCTTTTTCTTTTCTTTTGTCTTAAAAACACTATTGGCTTTCTGGAAGGTGAGGGGAAGGATTACTGGGGGCTGTGGTGATATAAAAAACCAAATACATCAATAAAATTCATTTTGAAAAAAATTACTACAATGTGTAGAAAATACTTGAAAATTGACCATTAAGTTGGTGGACTCCTGACTAATTTCTTCCCACTTAACTTCGGGAAGAAGACCCTCCAACACAACACAGAAAAGTGCTACTCCATCTTTGTCCCATTGCCTATCTGTTAATCTAGCCTGTTTACAGAAAAAGGAGATAAATACTGTGCTATCAGTCTTCCCTCCCCTCTTCTTAATAGCCTAGTACCCTAAAAAGTTACTTCATCCTGAGGTCAAACTCCTAGTTTGTCAATTATTAATCTCATTCCACTTAGTCAGACTTTCCTCATCTCAGGGAACCTATGGACCATCAATGCCTGGCTTCATCACTCAAATCCCCTTTTTGATCTAACTCTTGTCTACTCTTTATTCCCATTTTTCTCCACCAAGCTGCCTTTCTCTCCCCCCCCCCCCCAGTGTTCCATTCTTAAGCTACTCACCCTTTCCATTGTACTCTCTGGAAAACTTGCTCCATAAATAACAATAAATTTGCTTTCATCTTAAATATTTCTCTTTCCCACTCCTTCCATCTTCTGACTCTCCCTGAGCCCTGGAACCCTTCTAGTCACACAGCTTTTCTGGCTACCCTTTCCAGCCCTGGATGTGCTTTCACTCATTGCTCAATGCTTAGTGATCAGAGCATAGGGAAAGGGTGATACTTTTTGCTCCTCATTGCTGCTTCCAAGCTCATCTTCTATCCCCAGTGCTTAGGAACCTCTCTGCCTTTGAAGATCACTCAGCTCCACATATTGCCCCATCAGAATTCTGATAGCCTTTACCTGTCAGCTTCCTATACATTTCCCTTCTTTCTTCACAGTAGAGTGCCTGGTGGGCTCTGGAGGACAAAGTGAAGCTGGTGGTCTTTCACAGCCCTCCCTCACTGAAATCCAACTCACTTGCCATGTCTTTGTTTCCCTGATGCTATGATCTTTCTTGAAAACAAAGGACAAAAAGCAACCTCTGTGAGTGATAGGGAGAGCTACCCCAGTGGGGACCCAACTGCAGCCAGCCAGGTGGATAGCAAAGCTCCTTTTATTCTTTTCTTTCTTCTTTCCTTTTCCTTCCCTCTGTTCCTCATGCCCTTATCCACTGTTTCTTTGCTCAAAAGAATGTAAATTTCCATTGGTGAAGCCTTGCAAGATATTTTGGTGTTCATAGATGCTCATTTATTGACCAATAGGAGGTCCCAGGCCAAGCCCCACTTGGTTGTTATTTGAGCCCTTATTAATAGCTCAGAGTGAATATAAATAGCATTTTTTTTCTGTTTTGGTCATTCTCTGTCTCATTTCTTAGGATTTTATGTACACTGTCATTCATATAAACATCATTTATTGAATAGCAGTTAAAAGCTCCTGGGAGCATTGTTCACTGTTTCAGCCACAGAAATTGTTCTTTCTAGTTTGATTTGCAGCTAACTTATGACGTTACCTTGCAGGCTGGAAGTCCAACCTGTACAACAGCTCCCCATGGCTTCTCTCGCACATCTGTTACCCCATCTAACCAAGACATCTGCAGGTAGAGTATTGCTTGGAGACTTGCTGGGATGCACATTGAAGAGCAGTTGTTCCGGAAAAAGATGTCATGAAAGGCACCATTGTGCTTGGCTTTGCTGGTTTCTAACTTTCTGATCAGTATACATTTGATTCAAACTTTTAATGTTGATTTTGTGCACTGTTTGCTTGCCATGTAATCACACTATTCTCATTTCTTCACTTTGATATATCTGTTTTCTCTTTTTTAATTGTTTTTACTTTCTGTCCTTTTATTCCACTGTTCTGCATGCAGTTCCAGTGCAGTGTTTTCTGAATGTTGTCATCACAGTCCCGTGCAGTCAGCTGTTGTCTTGAAATCTGCTCTCTGCCAGAGTTCTCTGACACAAGGGGTCACTGTGACAGTGATCTGTAAAGACACATTTCAGGCCTCAAAGAAAAACCTTTATGGTCCAGAATGGATCCAGGCCTTTAAGCCTCCTAAGAATACCAAAGCCCGAAGAACTCTCAAGTTCTCCAAGTCCCTCAATGATGTGGTTGAAAAGACCCAGAATACTATGGAGAATTTTGACTGTGTAGAAAGAACTTATTCTGAAGGAAAATTAGCACCACCTCAAGACCAGTGCCTCAGGATGAACAAATTTCACCATAAGGAAAAACAGATTCTCAATCTGAAGCCTCTTGTATTTGGCAATTATAAACACTCACATGTTCCATCATTTTCTGCCAGTCATTCAAGCACCTTTGGAATAGGAGCCAACCAAGGGAGTTTCAACATCCCATCCCTTGAAGAGAAAGCAGATAATGAGGCAGCCTTGAAAAGCAAGCGATTGCTCTGTTACCTCTTTTCCTTCTCCCACAGTTCAAGCACCAGCAGTTTGCACAAGTTCCATGAGCTGGAAAGCGGCTCTGCTGGCTTGCTGGCAGCTAAATCTTCCAGTGTGTTGGTGGGGAGCACAGGCTTCTGCTCAGATGATATGGGGGATGATGATGTCTTTGAGGACAGTGTATCCTCCAAGCTGAAAAACAAGGAGATACGGGCACCCCTCTGCTCCACTGAGAAAGATAGTGACCTGGATTGCCCTTCTCCCCTCTCTGAAAAGTTTACCCCCTTATCCCCTGTGTCAACATCAGGAGACACATGCAGGTTGGTTTACTAAGAACCACCCTCCTTCGCTGACCCTCCTAGTTAGTTCTGACTCATTCTGCTTTCCTTGATTCTCCAGTCTTTCTTTCTTTCAATGTGAAGTTAAAGATGAAGGACATTCAAAGGGTTAAAATATAGGTTGCACATTTTGTTGAATCCAGATTCTTTAACTTAAAACAACAACAAAAAACCTCCATAAGTCTTAAATTCTTTATTTTTGATGCCAAAATGAGAGAAAAAGCTACAACTAAAGCTCAAACTGACCTTTCTCAACTCAAAGGAAATATTTTTCTGAAAGAATTTGAGAGAGGAAAATAAGTATTACTACTTGATTTCTCAAGTTTTTTACAGCTTATTCATTTCTAAAGATCATTTCATTTTCAAGCAAGTCTACTATTTCTAACAATCTCTATGACTCTATTAAAGTATGTCTTTTTTTTTTTTAAAGCATATCTTGATTATGGAGCAAATGCCTTCACAACTCCTCCTTTCCTTATGATGAAATGGATTTAGCCATTTCCAACAAAATCCCAATTCCTTTTAGTGATAGTTCTACTTTCCAACCTTCTCCAAAGTCTATTTTCCATTCCTCCACACCCCTTGGGAATTTTCTCCTCTGTCTTTTACTGTTGGCCAGACTTCTCCACACTGAAATCATCAATCTCCCTGTTCTGGTTTCAGCCCATTCATTCCTCCTTCCTAGTTTTGTTTTTTTTTTTTTTTTTTCCTGATTGCCTGGATCAACCACACCAGCATCAGAGAGAATGCGCAATATCCTGGGCCACACAGTTGGACCCCTTTCAGAAAAGGTGCCGATTCTAACTTATTTTCCAACTACTAGAAAACACTTCTCCACTTCTCAAAAATCCATTTAATGAGCCATGTTTCTTGAGGTTAGTAATCCTGTCCTGTTGCATGCTTCCCTAGACCTAAGGAGTGGTTACAAGTTGGAGCCACTTTTTCTGTGGGTGGGTCTCGGGGCTTCTTAGCTTTCTAGGCTTTTGTGGGTGGGGGAGGCTCATATCCTTCCTTTATTGCTTCCTGCTTGGATGACCTTCGGCAGCCACTTAACTTCTCTATATCTCAGTTTTCTCAACTGTAAAATATGAGATTGGGATTAGCTCTCTGAACCCCTCGGAAGGAGGCAGCTGCCTAGTGGGAGGAGAAGCAATCAGAAGGTGACTTCTTTGGGTCTGTCACTAAGTTAGTGTGGGTGCCCTTTCATAGTGGAAAAGCAAATCCTCTTTTTTAATCAGGATGACATTTTGTTTTGGGAGTGAAGTAGAACAATTGCTGATTTTATTTTTAATTTAAATAATTCACATCTATAGATATAAAGAATTTTGTTCCAGGAAATACTTCCCTGTGGCTTTAAATGCTTCTCTCAGTACAGTATTTAAATCTTCAAATAAAAAAAACTCCTGAATGTAGTTCCTCAGACCATCCTCATCCTCTCCTTCCAGAATGCCCCCAGACCTTGTCTCTGGCTGCAGTGGGCTGTAGTGAGCAGTGTCTGTGCTCTCTGTGCTTGTATGTGGCCCCACAGTTTCTTTGTGTGAAGGTGTTTTCTAGTATGATTGAGTAAGAGTGAACACAGAGCTGGTCTCCTGCTCACCAAGCTGCTGCTTAGATTTTTCCACCGGACTTTCACTTTTCCTCTCAGTCTGCTTGTTTTGTGATGAATGTATTTTATTTCTGGTACAGGATATGTCACTGTGAAGGAGACGATGAGAATCCTCTTATTACACCCTGTCACTGCACAGGAAGTCTTCATTTCGTTCACCAAGCCTGCCTACAACAATGGATCAAGAGTTCGGACACACGATGCTGTGAACTCTGCAAATATGAGTTCATAATGGAGACCAAATTAAAGCCTTTGAGAAAAGTATGTGTCCACGTAGTACTTTTAAGACAAGGTTTGCCCCATTGGAATGTATCTAATTTACTAAAATGAATAACCCCCCCCCCCCAAGAGCTAAAGGGACCTTTACTTCTGAGATGTGGTGTGCCTAAGTCTCCTGAGTCTTGGCCTTTTACTCTACACTGCTATTCTAGATTAAGTATATTGTTGGCAGTGGAAAAGTAAAACATGTTACCTGAATAGAAAATAGTTCAATTCCACTATCACAGTTGCTGAGTTGCTTTACAACAGCCCCACCTACTACTGGTTTGTTTGCCTATTACATGTTTATTGAATTTTTATCCCTTTTTGCTAATTCTGCCCACAACCAAAACACACAGAACATGCTTTCCTGTTTCCTGCTATTATTGTCATTCTTAAGGCTAGCATCTGCTTTCTTTTTCAGTGATTTAGTTTGTCACATCCCTTCCCAAATAGATTTTTCTGTTTATTCCCTATACTGTTATAGGACCACTAAAAAGGTGTAAGAAAGGTCACACGATTTGAAGTCCATGATGCTGAAACTACGGAGGTGCTTCTTCAGCTTTCTTGGTTGTAAATCGTTTTCCTTCAGAATAATTCCAATAAGTACTTAGATCCATATTGTACATAAAAAGAGTAGTATGGGGGCAGCTAGGTGGCGCAGTGGATAGAGCACCAGCCCTGAAGTCAGGAGGACCTGAGTTCAAATCTGGTCTCAGACACGTAACAGCTGTGTGACCCTGGGCAAGTCACTTAACCCCAATTGCCTCAGCAAAAAAAAAAAAAAAAAAAGTAGTATGAGGTGTATATCACTAGAGAAGAAGTGATCAGTGCATCTGGCTGTTTCAGCATAGAGGTCACATAATTTAAGTTCATTCCATTCATGGAAGGGGGGCAAAACTCCATACTTTTACTTTTGTGCAGGTAACTTAAAGTTCAGATGAATACCTCTGAGAAGGTGAAAGGAAGGGATAGGGCTATCACAGTAAGGCAACAGTGTATAAATTGAGCCGGAACTCTTGATGCTTGATGACCAGTATCTTGATGATAATGCCTAGGAGAAGAGGATTTGTTTATTTTTTTTTCCTTTTAGCATGAGCTGGCAGCATCATCTTAGATTACATCTGCCTGATCCTCATCATGGTGGAAGACCACCTAAATGTAAAAAACCTGGGGATATGATCCAGAAATCACCTTAATCCCATTCTTGAATTTTTTTATTCTTTGCTAGATTCACAAGTCTCTTCTTGTTCTAAATTTGTGATTCTGTGACATTTGTCAAGGTTATAGAAAAATATATGAGTAGGAATGAGAGAGAACAAATTAGGTATAATATATTTACATACCTATAACATAAAATAGGAACAATATAAACATTCTAAAGTGAAAGAATAGTGCTAGCTAAATGACAATTGCTGGAATTTGTACTACTCAATAAATATTTGTTGAATAAATTAAGAAATAAATTAAATACATCAGTACTTCAAGAAACAGCATGGGGTAGAAGAAATATCACTGAAGTTATTATATTGTACATATACTACCCAAACATTTTACTGGGTTGTTTTGAGAAAAATGCCAGATAAACCTTAAAATTAAAGAAATCTGAAATGTTATGTATATTCTTCTGCTAGGACCAAATTGTCTCCTATCTCCTATTTAAAAATTAAAAAATAAGTATAAAACCTATGTGTATTGAAACTTCCTATGTGGCCTAAAATGTGCTATTTGTCATGACTACACAAAAGCAGCATGTAACGTGATCTCTGCCTTGAAGGAGCTGAGGCACTAACTTTAAAAGCACTTTTACCTACCAAGATAGTATAAAATACAATGCAAATTGGGTAGTGTAGTGTGAATTAGCAGGAACTATCAGGGATTCAGAGAAGGGAGAAATTGATATGAGTTAACTTCATTGGGGAAAATCTCATGAAAAACATAGAATTTAAAATGGTTCTTGAAAAAGTGGAGAAAAGTTGGATAAACAGATAACAGGAAGGTCAGGGAACAATGAGACCAAAGGCAGGAATGGAGCATGCTGTGTTGAGAAGATTGAGTAAACTGGACCTGGTAGGAATAGAATGATTGGTGTTAATCAGTAGTTGGAAATTAGACATGTAGACTTGGGGTTGAAGCTCTGGTTTCATTATATAAATTATTATTATATAATATTCATTATATTATATAAATTCATTATTATATAAATATAAACTCAGTGCTTATGAACTAAAACTATGCCATTAAAGAGTGCTACCCCCAAAAGACTGAAAACTGTCCCAGATTCTAAACTATCAGCAAATTCATGTGATTCTTTCAAAACTCAGATCAGTGAAAAGAGAGGATCCATTTTTATTTCCCTGTATACATCCTTTAATCACTAAAAGCTAAAAGGATCGCCAAATGGTAGTGAGTTATATCCAGAAAAGTTTGATGGGAGATGCTCTATTACAGTTCAGGCCGAGGCCATGGGGATCCAGATTTAAGACCTCACTCTTCTCAGCCACAGATTTGTTGTGTGACCTTGGGCAAATGATTATTGCACGGTTTCCTCATCTGTGAAATGAGTATCATGCCCAGTGATCTCTAATATCTCTGCCACCTCTAACATGAAATATGCAACAAAATATACAGGCAGTTTAGACTTTGTTCTCACTCCCTGTTCCCATTTAAAAAAAGTCTATAACTTGAGGCAATATTGGTGAACTGTTAAATGAAGCAGGACAAGAGAATGATTTAAAAAAAAAACCCAAGATTATTAATATCTGGGAATTATTAGCTTCAAGTGCAAGCTTTTCATTGTGAATATAATAGAGAACAAAAAACAAGGCAAATGTCTTTTGACATTTACTTTTGGGGTATACTTGTGATTTAATTTACTTATGTGTTTTCACTTCAGCATACTTTCCCCCTTCTCGTGAGAAAGATTGGGAATCTCCAGAAGATACCTCCACATCCCAAGTTGTAAATTGTATCCCAGTTTACAGTATTATCTAGGGGTCTTTGTAGAGATAGCCATAGGAATAATTTTTAGTTGATGAAAAAATTTTTATTGGACTGTCATGTATTGTTTCTTCATATTAATCCTAGTTTTTTATCAAAAAGAAAATCAATTCCCAATGGAACACTAATGAGCAGTTTTTCAGTCTTTTCTTTAAAGACTCAAATTTCATGCTGTTTTCTGTTATTTTTTGTCAGTGGGAAAAGTTGCAGATGACATCCAGTGAACGGAGGAAGATCATGTGCTCTGTAACATTCCATGTCATTGCAATCACATGTGTGGTGTGGTCCTTGTATGTCCTCATAGACCGGACTGCTGAGGAAATTAAGCAGGGACAGACAACTGGTATGTCTAAATGTAGACCATTTAGTACTCACCCTCCCTCTCACCCCACCATGTTTCCCAGAGTCGTTTTAATTTAATACAGATGTTTTGGATAGTGTATTATGATTTCAAGCCAAGCCTGAACTTTGTTACAATATGGATCTAGATGTGTTCTGAGAGTCCTGAATTTAGAGCCAAGAGACCAAATTTCTAGTTTTAATCGATGAAATAGGGATTATAATTCTTACCTTCCCTAAGATCTCCTGAGGATGGTTTTGAGGATTAAAGGAAATCACATACCTAAATTGTGTATTGTGGTAGCAGTGATCTTAAATATGTGTGTGCTGTGGACAAAAGTACCAGCACCAGTAATGTTGAGCATATGAGACTTTCCTTGTTCTAGAGAGGTCAGGTAGTAGCTACACAGGCCTACCCCAGGTGGTGAGGAGGAAGAGCAGTCTTTGTAAGCAGGTAGAGGTCAGCGTTGGACGCTTTCAGTTTGACTTTTGACCCCCCCAAAAAAAAAAAACTTGGTGCAGATGTCCACTCTGAGGTCTCAAATACAGTAGTGGGGGTGGAGTTGAAGATACAGATCAGGAAATGATCTGCACAGTTGATATTTGAAGTCATGGGAAAGAGTAACATTTGAAAACTCACCATGTGTAAGGAAAATAAGAGGTTTGGAGACGTGTAGGTGGCAGAAGTAGCAAAAAGAACTCCGTGAAGGTGACTCATAAGGAATAGTTGAAGGGTGAGAGCAGAAATGGTGAGAATTGTATGGGAGAAGCCCAGAAGAGAAGATGTCTGTGTGGTCAGGTGGGCAGGGAAAGTCAGGGAAACTGAGGTTCAGGAAGAACCTGATTGGGCTTACCGGTATGGTTGCTACTCTTTGGGAGAGCAGAGTGGTTTGGGGAAACTTCAGGGTCAAAGAAAGATTTTTATAGGACAGAGCAAATTGGAATCTATGTTCAAAGAGAGGAGAAGGTACATATGAGAGGAGCTATGTGGTGCTGCAAAAGTCCTAGCCAAGTAGACATGGAAGGATGAAGTGCTCAAGGGTTAGCCTTTGAAGGGAAGGAGAAAGAATTAAGGTAAGTTTGTAATTGAGAAATTGAGGAACATGGAGGAAGGATTGTGAGGAAAATCACTTTGGATAGTTTTAATTTCAGCAAAGGAAGAAAGACGAGGTGAGAACAGAGAGGAAGGGAGGGAGGCAGAGGTGTTGTGGGGCATTTAGTTTGAACATTACCATGAGGAGTTGAAAATTGGGAAACAAAAGGAACACAGCTGAGCATTGAGACCCCAGTTTACTTAGAATGACTTTATAAGAAAACTAAAATGTTTTTTTCATAGTGTTAGCTGGCAGTTTTGGCACACTGGAGAGTGAGCAAAAGAAAATGAATGCAGATAGTTTTACCTACTTCTAGAGATTTGCAAGGAGCAGATATAGGGAAAGAGATTTTAGGGTAAAAAGAAGGATGTTATAAATGTGAATGACTGAGGTTCATGCTGGGTAAGAAGGCACATGAATGCACATGGTTACAGTAGCCTGGGGTCAAAAAATTAAATGTCTTGTTGAGGACAAAGAGAAGTTTCAGAGGATGAAGGAGATGGGTGCATAAGAAGTTGTGTCTCTGCAGTCTTGGAATTTCAGAGTTAGAAGGGACCCCACAAATCACCTAGATCAGTCCATCCTCTAGTCAGGAAGGGATTATTTCAGAGTCCAGGATGTTTGTTGAATAAATGAACTTCCTTCTGTGTGATTAGTTTTTAGATTTTTTTTTAATGGCACATATAGGTAGTTCAGTGGATAGAGTGCTCAGCCTGGAGTCAGGAAAGTTTGAGTTCAAATGAGGCCTCAGACATTACTAGCTGTGTGACCTGAGCAAGTCCCTTAATTTTTGTTTGCCTTAATCCACTGGAAAAGGAAAAGACAAACAACTCTAGTGTCTTTGCCAAGAAAAACCTCATGGATAGCACTGATATACTGTGGTCCAAGGGTGGACTGTTGGATACAAGTGAACGACAATGTGAAAAATAATAATTTAAGTATTTTGGGGCTGTCTGACTAAGCCGAGATCTCTAATGGTATAATAGTTACATAAGTGCATGTAACAATGTTATTTTGACTAATTTTTTTTATCAAACCATATGACAGATTCTAAAGGACATCTTATTATCTGATAACCAAATTTATATTCCTTAATAAGCCTAATTGCCTGTTGGATTTTATACAGATTTATTTTACTAAATACAGATATTTTGGTCATTTTAAAGTATGGCCAGTATTAGATTTTACTTGGCTTTATTCTGTGTCCTTAACAGTCTAATTTATGATGAAGAAAATTTCTTTTAAAAAAAAAGTGGTAAGAAAATTCTTAACTGTCTAAAGTCTGTGGGGAATTACAAATTTACCCATGTTAGGAGACATATCATGACTTGTTCTTACCAACTTCCTTTGTAGACTTTTTATATTCCACTCTTCTTTACTTAGAATTCCACAAACCTTGTGGCTATTCACATGGGAAAGGACTTGTGCTGTGGGAAACCAGGCATTGGCACCAGGATATGCCATCCATCTGCATTAGACAGCACTACATCATCATCCTACACTGTGAAAATTATCATTGTCAAACGAGAATGTTTTAAGTGTATGCTCAGTAATCTCTGATAAGGAGCTGTTTGCATATTGCAGCTCCAGATGTAAAAACCAAACCTTTGAAGATGTCATGGAGAATTTTCATGGCCTCCCTGAACCATTGCTTACCCATGGACAATGAATGCATAATATGTCCATCCCTTTAGACAAGAATCATTTCATTTAGTTGTGAAAGACAATATTGGAGTGATTTTCATTTACTTTAAGTTATTGTAAACCAACAGAAGCATTTATTAGGAATAATATAAGTTAGAGAAATAGTGGTGCAGGAGAAGAGAAAATCCATTGAGAATTTTTTAAATGCCTCATATTTCTTGGAAAACTTGTTCATTTTTGCTTATTTCACCAACTTAGAATCAAAGCTTCTTTCACATTTTAAGTGATAGATTTCAAGATTCTCTGCTTAGCTTAATAAGTTGTCTTGGAAACATAAGATTTTCCACAGCCCTCAGTGGGAATGGAGGTATATGATCGATGGTTTTGTGTTTTAGGATGCAATAGTAACCAAAAAAGCTGCATTAGTAGTTACTATGGAATATCATTTGCCTCTGATTCCTCCATTAGAAGAATGAGCCACATATCAAATTCCCTTTGTGGTATGTAATAGGAATTAAGAAAATCTTAATTCTCTTGCTTGATAAAGAATTGTGTGACTCAGTAAATAACTTGTTGACATCATGGTCTGCATCACTTATAAGTAAATCTTAGATATTTTACAGTTATTTTTGCTACAAATGCTATTATTTCTTAATAAACTTGAAAAGGGCTATTTATCAAACATTTGTTTGGGGGTCTATACAGAGATGATAGCAGAAACACAATTTTTACCTGTATTCATCTGTAATCCTGAAGTCCTGTGTCCCGGCATCCACAAACCTTAACCATTTATCAGGAGCTAACAGTACAAAGAGTAGTTAAGTGGGAGGAAAGAAGAAAGCTCAGTATTGAAGTTTGTTAAAAATCTGTTCCATCATCAGTAGACTTTTATCAGTAGAACAGACTGAAGACTAAAACAAGAAGAAAATTCTCTTGGGCAAAACATGGTGGAATGAGCTAGATAAGAGACTGGTCTTTGATCAATAAAGAATGTAGTAAAAGGACTGAATGTAAGGAGGGAGTTTTAAAGAAATTTCATTTGCTTCCAGCAAGATCATTGAGTTTAGAGTCTCATTTAGCTCTGGTAACTCATTAATCTGTAGCTCTTTTTTCTCCTTAGGGATCCTGGAATGGCCCTTTTGGACTAAACTGGTCGTCGTGGCTATAGGCTTCACTGGTGGACTTCTCTTTATGTATGTACAGTGCAAAGTATATGTACAATTATGGAAGAGACTTAAGGCTTATAACAGAGTGATCTATGTGCAGAACTGTCCAGAAACAAGTAAAAAGAATATCTATGAAAAACCTGCACTAACAGAGCCAAATTTTGAAAGTAAAGATGGGCGGCATGGGGCCTGTCATTCTGATACAAACTCTTCCCGTTACACAGAGCCTGAAGACCATGGAGCAGAAATTCTTCAAGTCTAATAAGGGAAATCTCTAAGAAGGGGCTGTTTATTTTTTCCCAGAGATTCATGAAGAGCTGAGATAACACTGTTTACTGAAAACTGTATACCTTTAAAAAAAAATCAGCCAACAGCTTAGGCTGGGCAATTGAATTTTTTATTACGTTCTGTTTTTCTAAATCATCTTCAACATATTTTATAATATGTTATCGTGGTGGCATACCTCTTAAGTTGAGTATCTTATGGGTGTGCTCTATGAGAAGAAATGGTAAAATGTAGGTGACTGATGCTACTGATAGAGAGCCGCTTTGCTGACTTATTTATGGTCAGCCAGGTTGTAATACTTGAAAGATGAATAGAAGGAAATCAAAATGCAGAATATCTATGAATGGCCACACCATGAAGCCTGAATTGGATTTTCCAAAGAGTCCTTTCTTTCACTTTAACATCAGATACCCCTAAGAACACTGGGAAAAAGCCAACTGTCACAAAATGTCTCCATTACCCAAGGAGAGCCTGAGAGAGATGAACTGGAAGACCTTAAATCTGGACTTGGAGCCTCTGCTATAGCTGCCATTAATATCTCTCTTGGGTGGTCAGGTTACAGTCATGCTTTACATATAAAGATAAGTGACTCACAAAGCAAACAGCACTTTTAAAAAAAATCTCTATTTTGTAATATGTGTGTCCAATTGCATTGAAACTTGAAAGAATGTCTCATTTCTAATAGTCCTTTCAATACACTTGGCCCTTTCCTATAGGCCCTATAGACCTTTTTGCCTTATGAAATCTAAAATGTTTGTGATCTCCAATACATCCCCACAGAATCTTTGTGATCATAGTGGGAACAAACCCTAACATGGAGCTATCACATCCACAAATTCATGGAAATTGATGGATATAAAATGTTTATTTTAAAATATGATTCTTAAGGGTTAAATCTTATTTTTATTAAGATCATATATGTCAGTTGTACCCATGTACTTTTAAAATATCTTGTCTTAGCCACAGAAATGAAAGGTTGTGTGTTGTGACCTTACAGGAGGGCAAGGAGTTAAATGATCAGAAATTGGTTGACTTTCTTTGATGCTGATTTGGATCCAGATTTCTCCAATTTGTGCTACTGTGAAGAATGAATTAAGAAGTAAATGTTTCATTATGCCTGCGAGTATGCATATGTGTATTTTAGCAGGTACAGTGAAAAGATCTGATGAAAGCTATATTGACCTGTTTACTGAGTTTATAAAAATGGAAAGTTGGGGGCCTCTGTAGGTATGGTAGATAAGGGAGGAGTCTGGTTCAGGGGTCTTCAAAGAGCCCTTTAAGTAATAGGTCTTCCCCCTGAAATGGAAAATGTTGGAGGCATGATGTCAGAATGACTAACTCCACCACACATGGATTGAGCTGGCACCAGGAAGTGAACCATTTTGAGACAAATTGACTTTAGATCAGTTATTCTTATGGGAATTGCCCTGCTCTTATAAGTAAACTGGCAAACTTACTGGGCTTCAGCTTTGGAAAACAACTTCTGTTGTCTCCATTGAAGGCTCAGAAGGTCCATGTTCAGACATTAATTACCTTTAACCAAATTGAATCAAAGAAAACAATTAAATCAGTTATAATCAGTAGAGGATACAGCCTTTTCCTACTCCTTACCCTCCTTGTGTTTTTTAAAAAGAAAAAAATGTAACTTGGAGTAAACATAATTGTTTAGAAAACTTCATTTTGAAATCCAGCTTTTCAAAATATCTCTCATATAGCTCGATTTGAGAAGGATGACAGATTAAACAAAGATCCTGAAGTGCAGCTGAAGTCTTGGGGTACAGCATAAAAAACACATCCCCTATTTTCTTTGGACCTTCGATTGGGAAAGAAAAGATATTCTTGCCATCCAAGAGAGGAAGAAGTCAAAGGACCTTCAAGTTCCCAGTGTTACCCATTGGGTGGGTGGTCACATGACCCTTTGGATGCTGCTGACAGCTTCACAAACCTCTGACTACTTTGTCTGATAGAGATTCTTTTCTGACCTGGCAGTGACTCTCGTGGTCCCTCCCATTCCTTTGTGGTGAAAGCAGGCAAAACTCCCAGGCCAGTCACAGTCTATGGTTGTGTAGACTCTGTGTTGAAAAGTGCCCTTACTCCTGCCCCTTCCCAGGCCTGACCTGGGAACAAAGTGATTCAAAGGGTATCTGCTCAGGTGTATCAAATAACAAGTCTGCCAGACCTTTTGAACCACAGGTGACTTCTCTTTCTACCACTTCTCACACAATAGACCCTTTAAAAAAAAAAGTTAAAATTAGTGTGACCGGCCTGCTTTAATCCCATATTCTCTTATGTTTGCGACAAGGGGTTTCTTTGTAAATCTGAGCCTTTATGTGAACCAGGGTTGAAATTAGTGTGGATAGTGTGGCAAGATATCAACTTTACCTTTTCACAGGTCCCTCCCCTCCAGAAGGAACTTTGCTTTTAAAAAAACAAAAATGCATCCTACTTCCTTATTTCTTCCACTCAAATGATACACAAATTACCTATTTTATCCTTTACTATAAAAGGAATTTGATACTGATCATCCCTAATCCCATTACTGGCCATTTCTACAGATTTCTGCTTGCTTACAGGGCTCTGAGTGTGACTCACCATGATAGCATCTTGTGAAAGCAAAAATAAATATTTTCTCAACTCTGCTGACCATAAATGTGTTTTCCTAATTTTGTTATATTGATCAGCTAGAACTATTGCTCTGTCCTTGCCCTCCCCATACCACACCAGACCTTAGTGATAAATGTATTTCCATAAATGATCCACAAAACTGGCTTCAGCCCACAGACAGTAATAAACTCTTTAATTTATATTTGGGACGTTGAACTGAGAACTGAACAGAGGACCAGGCTCCACCAACCAGCCAAAGAGTGCTGTAGTTTGCTCACCAGGATTGCCACAGGATCTTGCCGTCTTCAGGTGTGTACATACAGCTTTTGTTTGTGTGTCTACCCCTGCTAACAGGTCATATATACATTAAGCTACTTAATGCGTTAAAGCCTCTTGACTACTTAGCAAAAGCTTTAGAAAAAGTAAGAATGAATGGATAAAAACAGGGACCATAATTCCTCCCTCTGATTGGTTCTGATCGCTACATGCCTCATTCTCAGTTCCCTTGGTTTATCTCTTATAGATGCTCCCAGCAGTGACTATTATTAGTTTGTTGTAGGCAGCAGTCACCAGGGAGCATTTTAAACTGTTTCCACTAAATTCTCTTTAAATATGCTGCCAGTCCCTGCCCCAATTACTTATTTCCTCCCATGGTAAGAAGATACTTCATAAAGTTTCAGAGTTAAGCCCTGCTTTCCAAATCAACCCCCTTCCCCCATGTAGATTCAAGGTGGCTCAGCCAGGAAGAGTCTCCCTTAATTTCTTCAAGCCTCAAGAGTTTTTTTGTTTTTGTTTTTTGTTTTTACATCTTTGAAATCAGAAGTGGTAGATAGAGAGGGTCAGGAAAATTGGAAACAGCCCTTGTTGGAGTCCTGAATTTGGTTGTCCAAGAAGGTCCAAGAGCAAGTATGTTTTATTTGGTTTGTTGTTGTTGTTGGGTGATATTATCCCATATAGGCAAATATTTTGCCAAAGTTTTCTCCCGTGAATTTAGTTTGAAATGTGCTAGCTACTACATCTGGAGAGACAAAGGAAGAACCTAGCCCCCCAAAAGAAACACTTAACTTTGTTCAGGAAATAATTGCCCAAGTTTTACAGCTGATCTGACTCTTAGGTGCAACATTTGTAGATACTTGTATCCTGTTAATAAAATCAATGTACATTGGCATGGGTCCTGTAGTTTATAAAAAGACATTTGACAGTCGGCAATTTTTTTAGTTCCTTAGGAAATTTCTAGTAATTTAAATGTATAGTTTTATAACCTTTTATGTATATTAATCTTTTCTCAGTATTACTACTTGGAGAGTTCTTAGTTTCTTAAACTGTAATTGGTTATTTGTGCTGTGATACACAAGTTTGTTGACTGCAGCAATAAAATATTTCTATGAAAAAAAGAGCATGGCCATGATAATTTTCTAAGAGGAAACAGAAAATGTTGCATGAGTAGAAACATTTCCCTGCTTCACCAGCCACGTGAAGGTGTGACTCTTTATTTTTAGGTTTCTGATCTTTGCCTGCTTAAAAGGAAGAAAACCCAATTCTAATGAGATTTTCTTTCTCTCCTATTCCCCTTGAAAAATCTTTCCCTTTGAAGAATTTCAATTTAGGAGCTTTCTTGTACCCATTTGGCTATGGATCATGGGACCATAGGTTCAGGGTAGGAAAGAATCTTTTCTTAGTCCAACTCCTTTACTTAATATTGATTCACCCAGAGAGGAGGAAGAACTGGCTTAAGGGAATTTGAAAACCAGCTCCTCTGACTCCAGTGTTCTTTCCAGTATATCAGATACCCCTCTGATGTAGCCTTCATTCTTAAACTACTACATTTCAGTGACTTTATGAGAAAAATCAGTCCTGGAGACTGACTCTAAGTCAAAGGACTCCAGTTGAAAAGAACTTTGTAGATAATTTAATTCAACTCTCTTATTTTACAAAGACAGAAACAGTTTCAGGGAATTGAGGTGACTTGCCTAAGTCATGGAAGTCTTTCTTCTGTATTGTCTGCTGAGAGCAAAATTAGATTCAATAAACATATTTTCTTGAAACATTCAAATTCGAGTACTAATCAATTTTTTGTTTAGGAAAAAAAAAACCAAACATTAAACCTGAGGATGAAGAATAGAATACTGTTATTTTGCTGTTGGTACATTCTGATTATCCTTAACTGTTTAAACATTTGCTGAATTTGAAAAATTGGGAAAAAACACAGAAAAGGACAACCATCACCACCAAAACCTTTGCCCAGCAAGGCCTGGTTCTCTGTGAAAATGAATCATGGGCCAAGAGAGCTATACAAAAGGATGGAGAGAGTGGTTGATAGGAACTTTGAAGAAACATGACACCAACATAAGGGTTGGTGAACTAGAGAGCTGTTCCGTCCAGTATCATTGAATAGAGTTTTGGTCAACAAGGAATCCCCAAAGGATTTCTTTTTTGTGTTTGGTTTTCTTCTTTAAAAAATTACACTTTTAACATTCATTTAAAAAAATTTGAGTCCCTAATTCTTTTCCTCTTTAGCCCTTCACCCACCTATCGAGAAGTCATTTATACACTTAAAGTCATGGAAAAACATATCCCACAGTATTTATATGGATCTTAGAGAATGAGACCTTCTAGAGAGGATAACTTTTCTCCAGAACCTGTGGTTGGTGATGCAGGTGACCAGTTCTGGTGCCATGATTCCGTGCATCATAATAGTGTCCCTGGAGACTTAAGACACTGAAACTAGAAAAAGTCACCAATCTCCTGCCATCTTTATTCTCATTTGACCCCTGCTATAAAAGAGAGTAACAAATCATGTTCCCCCTGCCCAGCTTGGTCAGGGAGCCCATATTCCTGGCTGAGCTGAGAGTGGCCAGGTTCCCTTGGTGCCAGGGCACTGGAGAGCTTCAGCCCCATCCACCACGGGCAGTGGAAGAGCTGACCCCATTTTTGATTGATCCTCCTGAGGTGTGTGACCCATTTGAGGAAGAACCATAATGTCTTTAGGAAGGTGAAAGGAAGGCCCTCTTCCAAGATTATTTCAGCTGAGATTGGAGGACTTGGAAAGGATCTCAGACTTTAGATGGGGAATCTTTGTAGGTGGCTGTCCCTGAACTAAGTCTGCAGAGTTTTACAAATAATAAGATGGGATCTCTTAGTCTAGAGTGCTTGTAGACAGGGAGAGCAAGAAGGGAGGGAAAAGAGACACAAGGAAGGAAGGATGGGAAGAGAAGAAGGGAGGGAGAGATTTATTATTAAGTGCTTACTATGTGCCAAGTACCAAACTGTGCCCTAGAAATACAGAGAAAGAAGACAGTGTCTGTTCTCAGATAAGGAAGGAGAAAATATAAGAGAGTTTGGATTCATAGCAGATGGCAAGGCCCAGAAAGCTCAAGGGTTGGTTTTAGGAAAAGGGCAGCTAATTGAGAGCTGCATCTCATGGGTCCTGAGGGTATCTGAGTTCTTGGGCATGAGGGAGAAGTCAGACCTCACCACATGATATATCCTCATGCTCGCTGCCTGACTTCAAAGGCGGGATTTTACTTCTGGAGTCAAAACACATCTTTCTCCTGTAGGCAGGAGAGCATTTAAAAAGCACAGAACCAGGATTTAGTTGGGACTGGGACTTGCCTCCATCAGGTTTCAAAAGCCGTGATGGTAGTTTGCAATCTTTGGATCTCAGTGTTATTGGGCCGGGATGGGGTCTGGACTGAGGCTCACCTGTGAGGATAGGAAAGCTGCAGAGGATAAGAGCTTAGGCAGCTCTAGGAGGGGACAATGGACAGAACCAACATCGACAAGTAAAGAGTAGCAACTTCCAAGTCTTCCCAACTCCAGTGGAAGTCACGTCATTGGCAGGACCCATTAACTAAATCAGAAGACTTTCATACCTACTAATTTTTTCTTTGACCTTTTGAAGCAGGTGTCTGAGGGGCTGTACTTGTGCCCTCCTAGCCAACCCTCAAGAATTCCGGAAATTGAAAGGTAGGTAGTTCCTAATCTTTAAGAGTTTGAAGCAAATCATAGAGATTTCCAGAGCCTGGGGCTGACAGAATCTTAAAAATTGGAAGGGACCTGTGAACAGTCTTGTCCAACCCATGCCTGAATAAGAATCCTTCCTACTCTCTCCCTGACAAATGGTCATTCAGGCTTGACCTCCATGAGTGTGTATGAGGGAAGCTGTTAGAAGGGAGGGCAGATGAGGAGATGGCAATCAGAAGCAAAACACTTGAGGATGGCCAGGGTGAAAGAAGGGAGTAAGATAAATGGGGGTGGGGAATAGGTGGAGGAAAATATATACTCAGTGATCATAACTGAAACCAGTTTTTTAGGAAGAATATGAAAAAATAGGGTATTTTATGTACATGAAGCATATTGAAATATAAAATATATAAATAAAGGCCTCATTTCTTAATTATGTAGAGAACTGAGTCAGATTTATAAAAATAAGTCATTCTATAAATAAATGGTCAAAGGAACTGGACAAGAAATTTTCAAAGTAATGAAAGTTATCTATAGTCATATGAAAAAATGCTCTAAATCACTACTGATTAAAGGAATGTAAATTAAAACAACTCTGAGGTACCACTGAATACTTAAAAGATTGGTCAACATGACAAAAAAGGGAAATGACAAATGTTGGAAGTGATATGGGGAAACTGAGATACAAATACATTATTGGTGATATTGTGAATTGATTAAACCATTCTGGAGAGCAATTTGGAACTATGCCCAAAAACCTATAAAATCATGTCATACCCTTTGACCCACTATTATTTCTGTATCCCAAAGAGATAAAAAACAAAAAGGAAAAGAATCCATATGTACAACACTTATTTATAGCAGCTTGGGATAGCAAATTGTGATGGCAAAGAAATGGAAATTTAGGGGATGGCCATCAATTGAGGATTGACAGAACAAGTTATGGTATACTTTTGTGATAGAATACTTTTGTGCTATAAAAAATGATGACCGGGATGTTTTGTTTTTTTTTTTTTAAACCTGGAAAGACTTACATGAACTGAAGAAATGTGAGATAAGCAGAACAGGAGAACGTTTTACATGATAACAGCAACATTGTAAGATGATCAGTTGCAAATGATTTAGCTATTCTCAGCAATACAATGATCTAAGATGATTCCTAAGGATTTATGATAAGAAATGCTATCTATCTCCAGAGAAAGAACTAATAAAGTCTAACTGTAGATCAAAGCCTACTTTTTTAAACTTTATTTTTGGGAGGGTTTTTTTTTTTGGTCTGTTTTCTTTTACAACATGACTAATATGGAAATAAAATTGTCTTCTCAACGTGGGGGGGGAGGAAGAGGGAGAATTTGGAACTCTTTTTCATCTATAACTTTTTTTAAATTTAGATAATACTTTTTATTTTCAAAACACATGCAAAGGTAGTTTTCAACATCCGCCCTTGCAAAACTGAGTGTTTCAAATTTTTCTTCCTTCCTCCACCCCCTTCCTTGGACAGCAAGTAATCTGATATAGGTTAGACATGTGCAGTTCTTCTAAATATATTTCCATATTTATCATGCTGAACAAGAAAAATCAGATCAAAAAGGTAAACAGATGAGAGAAAAAAAAAACAAGCAAACAACAAAAAAGGTGAAAATACTATGTTGTGATCCCCATTCAGTACCCCATAATCTTTTTTTCTGGATGCAGGTGGCTCTTATCACAAGTCTATTGGAATTGGCCTGAATCACCTCATTGTTGAAAAGAGCCAAATCCATCACAATTGATCATCATATTATCTTGTTGCTGTGTACAATATTATCTTGGTTCTGCTCACTTCGCTCAGCATCAGTTCATATAAGTCTCTCCAGGCCTTTCTGAAATCATCCTGCTGATTGTTTCATAGAGAAAAATAATATTCTATTACATCCATATACTATAACTTATTCAGCCACTCCACTCAGTTTCCATGGAACTCAGTTTTATAAAGAAATGTTTAAAATTATTTTACATGTGATTGGGAGAAAATAAAATACCAAAATGGCTGAAAAAACAAAGACTTCCAACTAGAGGAGGACCGTTTCACTTTTGGACAGCTTTAATTGTTAAGAAGTTTCTCTTTCCATGGAACCTAAATCTGTTTCTACAACTTTAGTCCACTGCTCCTAGTTTTGCCTTCTAGGGCCAAGAAAAGGAATGGGATTGAGGCTAATTACCTGGAGGTTGCTTTCCACCTTTCTTACCCGTATAAGTGTGCCTTCATTGAACAGCCAAAAGCCAGGTTCCTGGATTATTGCTGGAGTGAGTCTGGCCTTGTTCACTGCCAGAAAAGCTGCACAATTCCCCGATTCATTCATTCACTTTCTTGAAAAATGACCATTTCTTGAATGACCAAAGCTGAATGCTAGACCAGTGTTATCCAGCCAATTATTGCATCGATAACTTATTTGAGCTAGAGCTTTCCAGTTTTAATGTTTGAGACCAGAATAGACTCAGTTTTTCACTGGAGGCCTATTTGTCCACATCCTCTTCCAAGCCCTCTTTTATTTACAACTGGTGGTTGAGGTACCTGACTCTCTCTGGGAGGGGCTCATGGTTGGTTTTGAGCATTTGGACCATCAGCATGTGGTGCAGGCTCCATTGAAGTAGTGTTAAGTCTTCTCCCCTGTTCCCAAAGGGATTTGATGGGGCCCGAGTGAGGCAACTTTTCCATGGGAGTGCTAGGTTTGATAGGGAGATTTCAGTGGGAAAGCTGGCCTCTTCATCACCTCAAAGTACCTGTATTGGATTTACAGTTTCATGACTGGTCCCCCATCAGAGCCCCTCAGTCAAGAGGACTGGCAGGAGAAGCAGCACTTCATCCGGGAGGCGATGGAAGTAAGTGCCAGTAACATGAGAGGCCCAGAGGCAAGGAAGGGACCACCCCAAATCAGCAGAAGGTGGTAGAGCCAGGACAAGAAAGGAATTGCTGGATGGAGGCTTGAAGGAGGAGGATGAATGAGAGCTGACCTCTAAAGCTCCTTGGGGGTTACAGAGACTCTCCCCTAGGCTGTCATTTGGTCCCTCACCATGAGCCGGGCAGCTATCATCTCCACTTTACAGATAAGTCAAAAGCTAAATGGCTTGTCCAGAGCCTCACTGCTATTTGGCAGCAGGGCCAAATCCATATCCAACCACCAAGTCCTCAAGGGAGTGTTCAGGCCCCCTGTTTGCAGCGTAGAGCCCGCATAGCATGGTGGATATGGAAGGAAGTCGGAGCTTCCTAGTCCTGCCTCAGACCCCCAGACCAGGGCCCTTTGTCAGCTGAGTCAATGGCAGAGCTGGGAGAGGTGTCTCCCCTAAGAATTCCCTATTCTGATGAAATCATAGATTCTAGTCTGGATTATGTAAAAAGAACATTTTAGGATAATATTTGCATTGGATGGAATAGGAAAAAAGTGATTGAGAAACCCTTGGCTTTGGGTATTTTATTCCTTATCTGTGTTCAAGGCACAGTGCTTAACAGGAGAGAAAAGGACAAAACAAAAATCACCCACAAAGCCCTACCTTTACATAAGCAATCAACCAGTAAGCATTTATTGGGCACTTGTTATGAACAAGGTGCCATTATGACCTGCTAGCTATAACTTGTGACATTATAAAATAATTTTCTATTTTTATTGAGATTTCTTGTTCTTAGATTTTCATTTCCAAATATATCTCTCCTCTGCCAGACCTAGAAAGCCATCAATTATAAAGTTGTTTTTTTTAGGAAAAGATAAAAGTTCAGCAAAATTAACCAATTCATCCATCAAATTGGATGATATATATTATATTTACACCCCATAGTCCCTCACCTCTGCAAAAAAGGGAGGGGGTGCCTCTTTTCTTCTCAGAGACAGCTGGTGACACTCTGGGCTTGCAGTCAAGACTATCTGAATTCCATTTTCAGATGTGTGACCTTGGGCACATTGTGTAATTTCTGCCTGCCTCAGTTTCCTCAACTGTAAAATGAGGAAAATAATAACACTTACCTCACAAGGTTGTGGATCAAAAGCAATAATAGCTGTAAAAATGAATAGCATAATGTCCGGCACATAGTAGCTGCAATATAAATGCTTATTCCCATTTCACTTGCCCTTTTCTTCAGGAATAAGTCTGGTTATCATTTTTTAGTTTTTGTTTTGGAGTTTTTCCTTTTCATTTACATGGTCATAGTTGTAATACAAAATAATTTCAAGGAGGAGAGTGCTGAAAAGTGGAGGAAACCAGGAAAGGTCTTGTCCAGGAGGCTGCACATGAGCTGTGTTTTAAAAGAAGCTCGTGACTCTCAAAGGCTGAGGTTGTATTTTGTTCTAAAGGCAATGGGGAGCTCGCAAAGCATTTAGCTCAGTGCCTTAATAAATGCTTCTTCTCTCCCCAATGAAGTTTTCTGAATTGAGGTTTGAATCAAGGTGAGTAAAGTCAGGAGTCTGGGAGAGATGGAGGTGAGGGGTGTTGTGGAGGGTAAGATTGTATAATTGTTATGATGGCTAGCTAGGTCACAACTTGTGAACCAGGGAAAATGGAAGGATGGCAACACTCTCAACAGAAATGGAGTTTTCAGAGTGAGATAGATTGTTGGGGAGACTGAGTTCTGTTTTAGATAAGCTGAATTTGAGAATCAGTCATATGAGAAAATGTAGGAGGAAATAGTAATATGGTGGCTGCTCAAGAGAGAGATGAAGTCTGGGGGTATAGATGTATAATCAGCATAAAGATGATGGTTTAATTCATGGGAGCTGATGGGATCATATCACCAAGGAAGAGATTATAAAGAAAAAATAGGGACCAGGACATAGTTTTGGGAGATGCCCACACTCAGAGGATGGAAGAGAAGGATCCAGTGAGGGAAGAGAAAAATGGTTAGACAAGCAGAAGAACGAAGAGACTTGTGTCTGTCAAACCCAGAGGAGAAAGTGGTAGACAGCATCCAAAGTTGCAGAGGAATTAGGAAAAATAAGGGCTGGGAAAAGTCTGCTGGATTTGTCCAGTGCCCCAGAACAGGAAAAGGCACACTTTCTAAAAATGATAAATCTCAGTACTAAGCATGGAGCAGGCAACTTTCCTGAAAGCTGAATTTCAAGCTTGAAATTCAGCCCTCCTCAATGCCTTAGCATGATATGAGGGGCATAGAGTTCTCAAAGGTTTACACACAACTCTTGATAACCTATCTCCAAACCTTTCCAGTAGATTGTCCCACCCATGACTGTAATGCACTTCTTCCTTACCTCCATTCACGTATCACTTTATATATTGTTCCCTATCAGCTCCTTACTCTACCCCATACTTCCCCTCCTGTTAGTATCAAATTAATCTTGTATTTGTGTGTATATTTTATATGTAGCTATATATACATACCTGTTGTCCTCTGTATAATATATAAACTCCTCATAATATAAGCAGACACTCTTGTCTAGTATATGCAGTGTCTGGCACAAAGTAGGTACTTAATGAATATACATGTTAATCAATTGAAGAAAGTGCTATAGAATTTGCTATTATTGAGAAAGAATTAGATATTATCATTAATCATGATGTCTGAGTTTCCATCCAAAAAAATGTTTCAAATTGGATAAGAAAGGAAGGAAAAGCTAATCCACCTTCTCTAATAGTATCAGGACCCCAGAGCAGATGGGAAAAGGGAGTGGAGATGGGAACAAGATGATTGATGGGAATCTTCTTCCTTTAGGAACAAGAGTGAATAAATGGCTTTCGGAATTCTCTGCTAGGGAGCTAGGCAGACACAGACTGAGGAGTGTGGCTTAAAACTCAAACCAACCTCTTGTGTATCTACCTTTGAACCAACAGGGCAATTGCATCTGTGATTATTAATCTTTGCAGGTTCTTTTGATGAGAGAATCTACTAGATCCTATCTAATAGACACTGGAAAGTATCTGCTACAGAAGCTAATTATGCTGGATGGACAGGTAATGGAGAGGAGTGGAGGGATACCTAATGCCATTTCTTAGCCTCTTGTGGGCAGCTTTCTGATGAGGTAGCTTGACAGGCAGGTAGACTGAGGGCACATTGGTTGAATCCGGGTATAATTTCCCAACCCTTTAAAAAAAAGACATGGGTTTCTTATAGAAGATAGGTGAGCCCAATATGACTAATATGGAATATGTTTAACATGATTGTACATGTATAATCTGTATATCATATTGCTTGCTGTCCTGGGGAGAGGAGAGGAAAGAGGAGGGAGAAAAATTTGGAGCTTAAAATCTCACAAAGATGAATGTTGAAAACTATTTTTACATGTAACTGGAAAAAGTAAAATAGTAAATTTTTTAAATGATAGGTGAGCCCCTTTCCAGGTTTTTTGTTTGTTTTTGCAGAGTATGTTGAGCTCCCCAAAGATAAAGGGGAAAAGGAAGGATATAATAGTAATAAAAATAGGATTCTCCACTTGGGTTCACAACACTAGTTTCCCAGAGACAAGGTGGGAAGGTTGTGATTATGTAGTAATTCATCTGAAAAGATGGGGAGCAGTGGATGTGGCAGGGGTGCCCTGAAAAATATGAGTCATAGCATGATTAGGCATCCAAGAAAGCTAATATGATCTAGGTCCCAGCTTCTTAAACTGTGGTTCACCACACCATGTGGGGTCTCTCTTATAACTGAATGTGGGGATCATGAATTTATGATCTATAATAAGTAAATATTTGATTTGCATACCTGTTTTATATACCTATATATGAGAGGTCACATAAAAACTTTTTAGGCAAAAGAAGCCTTGATCTGGGTGACATGAGGAGGAGCACAGTGTCCAGAAATAGCAGAAATGATGGCTTTGTTGTCCTTAGCCCTGGTCGGACCCCATGCAGAGAATTGCCTTAATTCTGGGCCTTTTTTCCTTGAAACAAACCAATGAGCTGCTTTTGTTCAGAATCACAGAGCTTTCCAGTTGGCAGGGACTATACCCCCATGTCAACCAGATTCCCAGTCCATTAGGCCCAGTAAGTGGTCATCCAGTCTTTGCTTGGAGATCTCCAAGAGGGGAGGGGAACTCACTGCTTCCAAGGCAGTTCATTGTATTTCAAGAGAGCTCTGACTGTTAGGAAGTTTTTGATTTTCTTTTAAACCTCAGGCCTAAATTTGAGTTTTTGCAATTTTTGCCCCTTATATTTTGGGTCAAATAAAACAAGTCTAATTGAACTCCATTGGATCAGGCCTTCAGAGGCTTCACCATGGCTGTCATATTCTCTCTGGACAGAGGCTTGGGGTCCTTCTCGTACTGTGGTCTCTTTCTGGATACTTTCCACCTTAGCAATGTCCTCCCTAATGCATCGTGCCCAAAGCAAGCAGTGCTTCCCACACTGCCTGACCAAGGTGATGATGGTGTCTGGCACCTTCTTATATCCTGAAGCTTCAGCCCAAGATCCCTCAGTGGGTTTGACCGCTACATCGTGCTGGGGCTCGTGCCGAGTCCGGTGGTTATTTTTCAGACACGTCACAGCTAATGATGTCTCCCGACCCCCATCTTCCCGCCCCCACCTGGTACACGGGAAGCTGGTTTTGCAATCCTTTGTAAGACTTTACCGTTCGTTACCCATATTGAATATCATCCTAAGACATTTAGCCCAGTGCTCTGAAAAGTTTCCATTAGTGAGAAAAATGCTTTTCTTTTTCAGAAACCTTTCCATTTCACGATGATCTATGATGCTTTGGTGGCGTCCCTCAGCCAGCCCTCTTTTTGGGAGAAAGTAACCAAGGAGCTCCACACAGAGGGGGTGAGTCAGAAGCCCCCTGATGGGCTGAGAGTCTCTGCTTCATTTTACAGAAATGTGGGCTCTGCATGGAGCCGCAACTCAGAGAGATCTGTGGTCTTTTGCCATTGAATTGCTCAGGTGAGGCTGCCCAGTGAAGAGACCTCTGAGTCCTGCCTTTGTAAAATATTGGCTAAGTGACCATAGGCACGTTCTCTGAGCCCTCAGTGTCCCCAGCGGATTCTCCAAGATTATCAATTTCAGGGTGGTTGCTAATCATGGGGAGAGAGAGTTTCCTCCCTGGAAGTTCCCGCACAAGTGGAAACCTGGGCAGAATCTGGCAGGAGTCATTCATAAGAATGTTTATGAAGCCCCTCGTGGGTCCCCAGTACTGTGCTAAGCACGGGAATACAAGCTCAAGGAGCTTGTCTCTTCCTTTGTCTCTTCTCTCTCTGTCTCGTCTCTCTGTCTCTGTTTCTTATCTATCTGTGTCTGTCTCTGGTTTCTCTTTCTCTCCCTTTCTCTCTCTCTGTCTCTCCATTTCTGTCTGTCTCTCTTTCTCCCTCCTTCCCTTCTTTCCTCCCTCCCTCCCTCCCTCTGTGTCTCTCTCTATCTCTCTCT
>JAJPUD010000278.1:704549-721419 GCA_023553655.1 Myrmecobius fasciatus
AGAGAGACAGAGACAAAAAGAGAAACAAAGACACGGAGGGAGAAAGAAACAGAGAGACAAAGAGACATAGAGACGGGGAGAGAGAGAGAGAGACAGAGACAGAGAGAGAGAAGAGACAGAGACAGAGAGATGGGGAGAGAGAGAGAGACAGAGGGAAACAGAGGGAGAAAGAGAGATGAAATGGGGATGGCAGGGTGACTGACTGTTGGAAACCACCAGATAGAATGGAATCACCTGAACTACTTAAGTACAAGTGTTAGACTTGGTAAGGACTAAGTTCATTTCATCATGGGAGATTGGAGTGAAGGAAGAGAATAGGAGAAGGAGAGGAGGAAGAGAAAGGGGACTGGTGGTAAATGTCTCACTTTTTACTGTCTTTAACCTGGAACTTCAAAGGATAGGAAAGAACTCAATAGGTGGAGATGGGGAGGAAGGCATCCCAGGTGTAGGGAATGGTAGGAGCAGAGGCACGGAGGTGGTAAAGCTGTGGGTCCACCAGAGAGTGAAGAGTCCAGTCTGGCCAGAGCAGAGACCTCCTTGGGTCAAGAAGATAAAGGTGTTCCGGCATGGAAAGGCAGCTTTAGGATAAAAAAATTCTTTTCTCCTTTGGGGGGTTTCTAGGGAATCATTGAAGGGCTTCAAGAAGGGAAGTTTTTATTTGCTGAGGCAATTGGGGTTAAGTGACTTGCCCAGGGTCACACAGCTAAGAAGTATCTGAGGCCAGATTTGAACTCAGGTCCTCCTGACTTCAGGGCTGGTGCTCTAACCACTGTGCCACCTAAATATCCCAAAATAGGGAAATTATGAGCCAAATCATGAATATGGAAGATGAGATTGGAAAGGAGGGCCGGAAGCCCACATGAGGAAGAGGAAGAGAAATGAGAAAAAAGCCTTCTGGAGATCTGTTACTCAGCAGAGCCATTTTTATAGAGAATCAATTGGCTGAAGACAGTTGGGAGAGAGTGTGGGGAGGAGTGACCACCCAGAGGGGTCCCAAGAAGTTCTGGGGTGCAGTAAATGGGACAGGAGTTAGGGAAGCCGGAGGGTGGAGGGAAGAACGGTGTTAAACCCAGATTCAGCCAAGTCTCCTTCCCAGGCCATGAGCGTTGGAGCTGGCTAGGAAGGAGCCTCCCTTCCCTCCCAGGTGCTCTTGGGGCACATCACCGTGGGGATGCCCTTCCTGGGACACTCACCCATGGCTTTCCCCAAACAGCCCGCTCCGAGCTGAGCCGCGGTCTCACTGAGTTCACCAGAGACTTGGAGGCCGTTGTCCCAGAGCTCCCCCTTCTCCTTCATCTCATGTAACCAAACGCCTGCTTTGTGCCAGGGCCTGTGCTGGCACCAAGACAGAAAGATGAACTAACAGCTGGCACCTGGGGGCAGCTTGAGGGCCCTGAAGTCAGGAGGACCCAAAGTCAAATCCGGCCTCAGATACTGAATACTTACTAGCTGTGTGACCCTGGGCAAGTCACTTAACCCCAGCTGCTGCCCCCCCAAAAAAGGAAAAAGTCCCCTAGTCTTCAGGAGCAGGCATTTTATGGGAGGTAGGAAGGCACAGCACATCAACACTCTCAGGTGGTGGTTTAGTCATTAATTAGCTTTCGTGACCTCAGGGATTTCTTGACAAAGATCCTGGAGGGCTTCGCCATTTCCTTCTCCAGCTCATTCTACAGATGAGGAAATTGAGGCAGGCAGGGCCAAGTGACCCACCAGGGCCCACAGCCAGTGGGAAGTCCTGGCACTGACACGCCATCGCTGCACATAGACATGCCCCTATAGACAGAACAAGTAGACACCCACGTTTGTGTAGGTGTCTGTGTCCGTGTTATAACTTGAGCAGGGAGGAAAGGCCATTAAATGGGGGGGACCCCAGAAGAAGTGGTCCCTGAGCTGAGCCTTGAAGGATGTACTCAGGCTGGCCGAATTAGGGGCACTAAGCTCCCGGGGTCACGAAGGTGGGCTTGTGGAGGAGAGCTCAGACTGGGGCTGCCTGGCCTCTGAGGGCAGAGGGAGGAACAGAGAGACACAAATGCCATTTTTTACAAAAGGAAACCCCTTGGGCAGTTGGCCATGGCCAAGTGGAAGGGGCTGCCTCCCAGGCCTGGGGGGGGGGCTGCCCAGGGGCCGGATTCCAGGGCCCCTGAGTTGCTGAGGGTTCTCCCCCCACCCCAACTCCGACCAAGTACTGCAGCATCACTGGGGCCACCCCCAGATAGACTCCCACCCTGGGACTTTGGGGACCCAGCAATGGGGGAGCAGCCCGGGGCCGGGGCCTGGGCCCTCAAGCCAGCTCCCATCTCATCACTGCAGGAACAAGTGACTTCCTTCTCCAAAGCCTTGGTGACCTTGGCGGAGGCCTGCTACCCGATGACCAAGCTGCTGGCCCAGCATGTGCTTGAGGATCTCATGGAGAGATTTGAAGCTCTGTTGACTCCCTTCTGAACCCGGGGTCGGGGTGGGTATGGAAGGGATCTGGGGAATGGCTCAGTTGTGCCCTAAAAGGGCAGGGCTGGTCCCTGTTCAGATTAAAGAATTCTGTGGAGGCGTGGGATTTTGTGTTGTCTGTTGGGTATGGGGGCTGGAGAGCGGGTCACAAAGCCCTGAATAAGTACGCAGGGGACCCAACACCGCCCAGAGCGCAGGGCGGAAATTCCCCTCCTCCTCAAAGCTTCTGACAAAGGATTCTTGCCCAAAGCTCTGGGGCTGCTCTCATTGTCCTCATCCTTAAAATGGGTATAACAAGGATCAAATGCCATGGTTTGAGCCATAAAGCGCTTTACAAAACTTAGACAAGTAGCCAATGCTCTGATTGCTTGAATTCAGATGTTCCCTCCAGAGGCCTCTGCATGTCGGAAAATGTCCGGGATAATTATAATTTATATTGTCACCCCCTCACAGGGCACTGAGGAGAGGACTATGAAACCTTAAGGTACTAGACATGGAAATTGATAACATTGCGCCCTTCCAAGGCCGCCATCCTCCTCCCTCTGGGGCTCCTCTTCCTGTCCGGCCTTAGCAAATAGAAGAGTGTCTGAGGGGGTCCTTAAAGAATCAGGCCAGTGCATGCCCTGAGGAGCCCCCCAGGAGAGGGCTGCTGCCCAAAGGGGAAAGAAGGCCTGGCCTGGAGGGCTCCTGGGATGAGATCTGAAAAGGGCCCGGATCTCGCTTTATAGCTGAGGAAACTGAGGGGAAATGAAGGCCCAGGATCACATCGGTCATGAGGGGCCCAGGCATTGGGGTTCCAAATCTACTTTTCTCACTCCAAGTGATTGATCTGGGCATCGGGACGTTCACTCCATTCAGGAATAGCCCAGCTGCCCTTTCCGTCCCCAAGATGTTACCAGGACATCTGATCTGATCCTGTGGCCACAGGCAGGCCATTCCCATTTCCAAGACTCAGTTTCTTAGACAGACATCTCTGATGAAAAGCCATGATTTGGAAAGACTAAAGTCCCCACTGGGGTTGTGAGTCAATGGGGAGGCTTCACACGGGTCCCTTTTACTCCGGCTATTCAAGGACAAGGAAGAAACTCGGTGAAACTCGGAACTAACTAAAGGCTCCATCAGCAGGGGCCTCTCTAACTCCAAAGTGTCTGGCCAGATGCTTGGTGAGGGCAGGGGCCAGAGAGGACAGAGCCCTGGCCCTGGTGGTTTTACAGCCTGGGCATCTCCACTCTCTACCTGAAGCCCGGGACCATGCAGGCAAAGTGATGAGAAGCTCCTCCAAGCTCCATCCTCTCAGGCACTGGGGGAAGCTTCCTCAGGCAGACTGGACTGTTTTTCTAGGGAAGACTGTAATTTTAAGTTCCTGAACTGGGCACCTGCCACACAGGTAAGATTTCTGAAATTAATTTGGAAGTCACAGGCCGAAAAAGCATTCTGCATGAAAAGAAACAAGCTCCATGACTAAACCACCCACCCTGTGAAGCTTTTTGGAGGGAACAGTTTAAGAAGTTCTCAGGGCAGCAGCTTGGACAGACTTAAGAAATCCAAGCAGTGACCGGCCATGATTGCTGCTCGCTTCTTGGCAGAGAAAAGATGGACTAAATATGCAGAATGAGACTCATGTGTTTGGGCAGATCCAAAACAGGATTGTCCTTTTCATTTTCTCAATTCACAAGTAGTGAATGACTAAATGGAGAGTAAAGGGAAAGTGGAGACAGCCCCTTCAGGTCCAGACCCGTCCTCCGCTTCCGTTTGCCTCTTGCTTCAATGATGTTCAGGTGAGATGGGACAGGCCAGAGGGGTGACCCCATGATGGATACACATGGAGAGTAGCCAGGGGATAGAGCACTGACTAGCCTGAGTCAGAGACTTGAATTCAAATCCTGCCCAACACTTCCCATGTGACCCTGAGCCAAGTCACTTAATAAAAAGAGCACTTACCTCCGCAGCTTGTTTTGAAGATAAAATGAATTAATGTTTGTGAAGCCCTTTGCAAATCTTGAAGCTCTACTTACCGGCTAGCTAGTTATCAGATTGTCACTCTGATGTGGCGGAGGCGGAGAGGAAATGCTACTGTGAGTTCCTGGCCACTCCAGCCCTGCCTCCCAGGCCTGGCCTAACCTGGTAATGATAGCATGGGAGATGTCTCCCCCTGCTCCCTTCAAAGTAATCATGGCAACAAGAGTATCAGAAATGGGAAATCTTTTAATTTTATTAATTACAAGAAAAAGAGAGGAGAAAGCAGTAAGGAACCACTGCATCTTTTTTTCCCCTGAGGCAATGGGGGTTAAGTGACTTGCCCAGGGTCACACAGCTAGGACGTGTCTGAAACCAGATTTGAACTCAGGTCCTCCTGACTAAAGGGCTGGTGCTCTATCCACTGCGCCACCTAGCTGCCCCTCACTCTGCATTCTAAAGCCCACCTGCCCAGAGCTTAGGCTCGCTGCCCTGCTCCTCATTCTCAAAGCCATTGTTTCCATTCCCGCTGGGTCCCCAAGGATAATGCAGGATTGGGAGTGGGGGAGTAGGAAGGCCACCCAGCCAGGTGACAGCCAGCCTTCCAAACAAAACTAGCAGGCCATTGGGTGGTGGATTAAAGTTGACATCTTGGGTAAATGGCTGTACCCCTTCATAACATGACTCACCGTGGGTTCGTGCCAACTGATCCTGGACATCATTCAAAGGGCTCAGTTACCAGAAGCCTGGGAGACAAAGCCAGGACTGAGGAAAAAGGCATCTGGCCAATGTGTGACACCCAGGGTGAAGCAACGGGGACTTTCTGATACTATTTTTATAAAGGCATATTTTCAGTTCCAGAAAACCTCCTTCTCAAAGGCAAGCTGGAATTTATTTGTGATCATTCGGATCTCAGGTATGACAGGGAAGGTACAAATTCCCTGGTGGACAGTGGCAGATGGGGGTAATTGAGAGGGAGGGTAGCAATTTCTACACTTTGCTGGGGCACAAAGACCTCTGTAGAGAAGGCCCTTGTCAGAATGGTGGCTGTCTTATCGTACATCCTGTGGCTTGACATCCCAAGGGTGACAACATAAGCTACATAGCCTGGTAACATGTCTGGAGAGGTTCTTGCTAAAAGAAGGATTGCTCAGGTGTAGACAACCACAGAAGCCTCCTAAGATCCCCAAAGGGGAAGAAGGCCTTCCCTCTAAGGCAGTGAGAGAGCATTCTCTCCTGACCTCAGAGCTCATATGGCCACGCTATTGGGAATCCGGTCGGGCGACAGGTAGTAATAAGGCAGCTTCTTATTCTTGTTCCGCTCGGCGATCCCGCTGACAATGACATCGAGGTTCTTACGGAACTTGACCATGGCCTCCTTGACTGGCTTCTCGATGAAATGCTCCTCGGGGTACATGCCCAGGAACAGCTGATGGGCCCAGACAGACACACACGGTTAAGCCTTGCCACGGTGCTGCCCACCCCTGCCCACATGGAAGCTCATCCACTGCCTCTGGTGGAGTGGATGCTGCTCCCTTTCCAGGCCAAGCGCTCCATAGAGACAACAAGGCAATAATGCACTTAGGGCCTGCTGGGTGCCTGGCACGGTGCTCACCGCTGGGGACACAAATAAATAAGGAAACGATGCTTTGGGATCCCAGGCAAGTCAGCTGGGCTTCGCTTCCTCAAAATGAGGAAAACGGCAAGACCATAAAGCTCCAGGTGGGTGATGCTGTGAATCCCAGGCCCTGGAGTTTACATTCCATGGGAAGCGACATGGAAAGACAAGTGAATCTAGAAGCCTTAGTTTGGCCCCTCGCAGGCTGTCATTGAGCCACCCCTCCCTCTGTAAGATCACATGATCGGGAGGGATTTCAGTGGCCATCAAACTGAACCAATTCCTGAAAAGGAATGTCCCCTGCAGGGCATTCCCTGAAGTGATGGAGAGCTCACTACCTCCAAGGAAGCACTTTTGGGTCACCTCAGCTTCCTCATGGATGAAATCAGGGGTGAAAGGGATGATACCGCGTGAGATAGATGGCTGAGAGGATTAATGAGCTAATGGGCATCAAAGGTTTTGAAAATCAAAATGTATGGGCAGCTAGGAGGAGCAGTGCTTAGAGGGCCTAATCTGGAGTCAGGAAGAGTCATCTCCAGGGGTTTAAATCTTGGTCTTGGGCAAGTCACTTAACTAACCCTGTGTGCCTCAGTTTCCTCCTCTGAAAAATGAGCTGGAGAAGGGAATGTCAAACCACTCCAATATCTTTGCCAAAAACCCATAGAGAGCTGAGTCTGAAGGCAGGAAAACCTGAGTGTGAAAGCTACCGCCTCAGATACTTCCCAAACGAGTTATCTATCAGCCTCAGTTTCCTCATAAGTAAAATTAGTATCATAATAGCACCTTCTAGGGCACTTGGGGGGATCAGTGAGACAATATTTGTCAAGCCCTTTGTAAATATTAAACTGATATATATATAAGCTGTTATTATTGCATATGATTGTATTGCATATGTCATAGTATATATGTTATTATTGCATATAATTATATTACATATATTATAGTATAAATATACTAGCTATTATTATTGCATAGATTGCATATATTATTACATATAATTATATTGCATATATTATAGTATGGATATACTAATTATTATTACTGCGTATATTATAGTATATATGCTAGCTATTACTAGTGTCAGTAATGATAATTTCTCTCACATCAATTGCCTGACTTCCCAATGACACTTTTGCTTTTGTCCAAACTGGTGATCTGCTTCCAGTGGGGAGGCCCCCACTCCCAGGACGTCAGCAACCACTAAGGAACATTCTCTTGGGGGGCTGCCTAAAGCAGAGGCTTTCCTAAGGCTGCCCCTCCCCAGGAGAGCCTGGACCCAGTTAAAATGGGATTGGGGAGTGATGTTTAACAAACTACAGAAAATACAGTAGGATGCAGACAATGTTAATTTGTGGTTTTCCAAGTCAATCTGCCCCCACGGTCCTTACCGACAGCGGCCCCACTTCTGTTCGGGTTTGATACCACTGGCACCTGGAGTCACTTGGCCCGCGAGTGTCAGGAGCACGCCCTGAAGCCGCTCTGCCGTGGGCTGCCCCTCCCCAAATATACCAAGAAGAGCAGCAATCTTGGACTCACCTCATTTTCCTGGAACTGGCTCAGTGCCCAGACAGCGCCCAGATGCCAGCAGGAGCGCCCTCGGTCTGGCAGAGCTTCCACAATCTGCTCAATGGTGACCACACCCTTTTCTGTGGGGGGAGGCGCCCGCATGGTTGGTGGCGCATTAGGGATCCAGGAGCACCAGTCATACTGTTCGCCAAGAGACAGACAGACAGACGGACGGACGTGAGGGCACTCGGGGTTTGTCACTCACGGGTTTTTGTCCCATCTTCATTTGAGCAATTCCCACCTAACTCAAGCTAATAGGCTTCTGCTAAGGATTCACTCTGTGCAAGCAAGTCACTCAGTCAGGGGTCTGGGGTGCAAAGGCAAAGGAGTCGGGGAAGACCAGGATCATCTCAGAGGAGAGTGCCCAGGGATGGAGGGGTGGTGATGATGAGACTTGCCTCCTGCTAGGCCGGCTCCCCTGCCCAAGAGGTGGTGGTGGGTTGGCAGGTAGTAGAGAGGGCTGGCCCTTCTCCACGGGGATAGCTCCCTTGGATGTGGGCTTTGGGAGCTGGGACCACTGGTCCGAGGGTGCTGCTGTTCCAATGAACGAATAACAGATGACAGAGAAGGCAGAATTCTGTGTATTTTTTTTCCTTCTAAGGAGATCAATTATCAGACTGGCAAGGATACCTCAAAGTTGGCTAATAGAGAACTGACTCCTAAGATAAATGAGGAGAGTGTCTAGTGGGCAGCAGGCTTTAATGGGTAGCATCCCAGGATACCCCACCGGAAGCTCACTGATTGCTGAGTTGGTATTTTGGATCTCCGAAAATAATTCTACAGAATAGGAGCAGATCAAGGGATGCTGGAGACAAGGGCATCCCCAGAGAGACAATATGGAGAGAGGAAATAAAGGAAGGATGGAAGAGATGCCTGTGGACTGGAGATTGCAAATGTCCCAACCATCATAAAGACAATGAATGAATGAACGAATGAAAAATATAAAGCACTTTCTAAGTGAAAAGAAAAGGTGATGAACTCGACATGCTGAGCTACTGTAATGAGCTTGGCAGATTCCCGGCAATATTCTAAAATGCGTCTTAGGATGGTTTCTGAGCACTTAGAGCAGGAGATGTCTTCCCACAGCTCCTCCAACACTGACAATTTACATCTTTTTATCATCTTTGCCAATTTAGTGGAGGAAGACAGATGGATGTGCCCTGCAGTGACATGGCGAGTGATTGCCCAACTGCCTGAATTGGTCCAGTCTTCCTTCTGGAAAACAAGTGAGTAAATTCTTGGAAAATTCTCTTTGACCCCAAAACACCTGATGAGGGAGATACCCCAAGGAGGACAAGGACTGTAAGAAAGGCCCTTTCTGTGGTAGCAAAACACCAGAATCGCAGTGGCTGCCTGTCAACCAGAAATGGCTGAATAAATCGTGGTACGTGAATTTAACAGAATATTATTTAACTGTTTGAAACTACAAATATGAGGAATTCAGAGAAATGTGAAAGACTTCTATGAAGTGAGGTGGGGTAAAAAAAAAACAGAATAATAGTCGCTAACTGTAAATAAAGACAACTTTGGTTAACTGGAAGCATTATCTGGAAAATGGAAGATGTAATTCATTTGCTTTTTCTTGGCAGGTTTGGGATGCTCTGGTTGGGTAACTGTCAGAATTGTCTCTGTTGGCCCTTGATTATGATTAACTGGTCTGATTACAAGGAAGGATTCATTGGGTGGTTACGGGCTGGGAAAGTATCAGATGAGGAAATTGCAGGGCAAGAAAATGAAAGGATTTGTCCAAAGTCATACAAATAATCAGCAGCAGAGCCAGGAGTAGAACCCAGGGCCTCTTACCTCCTGGTGCACTATTATTTCCATGGTAATATGATGACTCTAAGCAAATATTTGAAGGATTCTCATCAGGAAAAGGAAGTAGAACTGGGATCAATGGGAAATCCTTAGGAAGTAAATTTCAGCTCTGCAGGAAGTAGCAAACTCAATAGATATCTATACTTGGAGGTTGGATGACACTTACTAAGGATGCAGTCAAGGGGATCACAGCATTGGGCAGAAACCCAACAATTTTGAGGCCCCCTGATTTTAAGAGGAGCTTCTTTTCTAATAGTAAATCAGTAATCCTCAATCTCCTGATTTTGGAGTCTGCCTCAGGGACTTCCCACACTCCTAATCTAAGAACAGCCATCTGTCTGATTCTGAATGGACCACTCCTTAATTCTTTGCTGACTGATAATCTGGTCAGTGAGAACCAAAATCTGGAGATCACTCCTTGGCCCCGGCCCTACCTCTGGGCCATAGAATTAGCATGTCAGTGATAGCTGAATAAAGGTGTCCTCTCTCTCTTAGCATTCTGCTTTTTTCTTTTGGAACTTAGCCAGCTTGTTATGGCATTACAATTACAATAAAACTTTGCCCTTTGACTAGGAAATGGGTTCAAGCAAATGCTTTTGAGACACCTTGTGACACCAGTCTGTGACCTCAAACTTTTGGGGTCCCATTCCCAACCTCCACACTCTGATCTCTATGATCCTAAGGCCATCAAACTGGAGTTGGAAGGAACCTCAGCCATCAACTGGTTCAACTTCCTCATTTTACAACCAAGGAAACTAGGGGGCTTTGAGGGGTTTGCCCAAAGTCACACAAATAGCAAATTTCCGATGTGTCCATGAAGTCCATGACCATTATTACCCTATTTTAGTGCTTATCTGTCCTTTGTGCCAAATAGATTCCCCTCCCATCTTTGAATTATCCAACGCCAGCCCTTATAACTGAAGCCCCCCCACAAGTCTACTTGACTAATTATGGCAGAAAAGCCCCTAGGAAACTTCACTGGCTCACTCTTCATGTGGCAAATGGGCCTTGGTGAATAAGGCATTTTCCAGGTGTTTGTTTACTTTGTGCCAGACACTGTATTGTCTTGGGGATACAAATACAAAAGCAAGACAATCCCTGTCTTAAAAGAGTTCAAACAGGGGAAGCCAGTCCATGGAGAGATGTCTAGGAAAGGGTATTTTAGCCTGGAAATGTCTAGGATGGTGAATGGAGCTTCTGGGCAATTGATTGACATCCTTTGCAGGAATGCCAGTGTTGATTTGGTTCCTGTCTAAAGCTAAAGGTGGGAAGCAGAGGGGGGTCAGCTCTGGTTATCATATCCCTGGAGGTTCCTCCTCCATCAGGAGCCCAGCGTCCCAGTGTGAGAACTACAGTCTGAGGCCAGAAATTCACTTGCAGAAGATGAGGATGCTACAGGGCTAAGCGCATAGTGGGTGTTTAATAAATGCTTATTAATGGATAACCTTTGGGGTTATTTATAAGCCAAACCACATACAACTTGCAGCACTCTTTGACACACCAGACTTTCTACCATGAACACACAGAACATGAGAGAACAGATTCACGGAGAACACAAATCCCCAGGGCTTTCCTACTCGGCCGCTGGGAGGGTTTGGCTGATTGTTGAACTTGTTTGTTCTGACACATTTAGCTCTGGAGATAAGTGAAAGGGCAAATTTAGAGATGGCACCTGAGGCCTGAAGTCTTTCTGACTTTGTGGACTGTCCCAAGCAGCCTCACAGGGCAGGGCCATTGGTCGTACCTCTGTCAAGACCAGAGGCAGCAGATACGGTTTTCCTCTCATGACCCTACAGTCCAACAGCCTTTTGCCCCTGATTTCTGCTTTTCTGTCTTTACTTATGTTTTTCCTCTTTCAGGGATGCCTTCTCTAATCCCTTCAGCCTCCTTAAAGTTGTAACGTTTTTATTTAAATTAATTTAAGCTTTTTATTTACAGAACATAGGAGTGACCTTTTCTACATTGACCTTTGCAAAAATTTTTTTTCCAAATTTTTCCCCTCCTTCCCCCCACCCCTAGATGACAGGTAGTCTAATACATGTTAAATATGTTAAATTATATGACAAATTAACGTTTTCTTAAAATACATCTTAATATCCAGTTTGCCTCCAAAGCCTTCCCTGCTAACTCCATGCCATACTAATTTACATCATTGAATTTCCATGCACAGGCTCACACATCCTGGGGCACTTAGGAGATCTGGGATTCCGTAGTGTGATTATTTCCCTCTAATGATATATAATCTTGCAGTACATATTGTCATGTTTTTTTCCCAAATTACTCAGCATATATAAGCCTTCTCCTCCCTAAATGACTTGAAGATAAAGACTCATGAGCACACGGACACAGTCCCCCAAAGCACCAACTGCAGGGTTGAGTGGGTGATGAGTACTTGGTGCTTATTGAGTTTGCCACCTGCCAACATGCCCCCTACCCCAGTGGCTTTCTCCTTCTTTGCTACATGAGCCACTGTGGCCTCTAATAAACAGCCCCTTCCTGCTCTGGATGCCTGATAAGTGAGTGTTCCGTACCTGGCCAAAATTCACCGCAGCGTGCTGAGCAGAAGCAGTAAAGATCACCACGGTCAGATACTCTGCCAGCTTTTCCCTGGTCTTGATGGACTTGGGGAATCCTGCAGACAGAAGATAAAGAAGGCTGGTCAGCATTAAGCTCCAGAGCCTTTCCCCACTCCCATTAATGAAAGGAGCCAAGACCTAAGCCTGGAGCAGTGACGTGCCCCGCTGAAGACAAAGGGCATCTTGACAAAATCTTATTTCCCAAAAGGCAGAGACAGGAATGGGCAGAGGCTGCCCACTGGACCCACTGGGAAATCACAGGGAAGTGAATTCCAGTTTAAGAGGAGAAAGACATTCCTCAGCACTTGAGAAGTGGTCTGGGCTCTCTAAGGAAGCAGGGAATCCCGTAGTGTCTATAACTAAAAAGGGGTGAAATCTGGGCTGAGCCCCAGAACTTATTTCTTTGACTCCCCTCTTCCCCATCATAGTCTGAGTCCCCTTCAGGAAGGGGGGGCTTAAGGATCTGATGACTCTTAACTTACATGAATGTGCCCTTGGATTTGTGGTGCCCAGAGGAGATGGTCAAACTGAAGAATAAGTTCAAGATTTTATTTTTGATATATTCACCTAGTGGCTAACTATGGATGAGCTCCTGGAATATACCAGAGAACTCAGATCTTGCTATTCGTTTTGGCCAGGTAAACACCAAATAGTCTTAGGCATTGAGTCAATTCTGGAACTTCCCCCTGTTACTCTGAGGACATGAATTTAGACCAAAAGGTGGGTCTGGCCTTGCCTGAAATTTGTTTCTGAACTAGCCAGAGTTCTTAGGTCATATTTAGTATTCAGGTGCTGAGAGGGACACATAAAAAATCTTAATCTTAAAATCTTGGGCTCTTCTATTCTTCCCTGAACGAAGCTCACATCCAGGGGCGTCTGGGATGAGGTTAGGACTGGATCTTTTGAAATTATTTCAGACAGAACTATTGGGACCACTCTGGTCTGGAGCACTGTCCCCCAGCTTGAGCTGGCTCCAGGGGACCAGGCTATGGGAGGTGGGGAGGTGTTCATTTTGCTGATGTCTACACAGCAGTACAGACCAGTCCTCACCATCAGAGACACAAATGACACCCGAGTGTTTGATACTCAGACATTGCAGTCTTCAGAAAACCCTCCTGGGGACAAGAGGCACAAAGATGGATTAGAGCTGGTTCAGCTTTGGTCTCACCTGTCAGGAACGTGGACACTACTGCCTTGGAGATGGCTGAGTAAGAAGTGAAGGAAGAAGCCACTTCAACCCATGAGCTGGAAGAGGCTTTGGGCACTGGTAGCCAACAGTTAGGGAAGGTGGGATCCATGGAAGCAAGAAAGTGGGAAAGGGAAGGATTTGAGAGGGATGGATGCAGGGAAGGGGAGACTGTGAAAAGCTGAGCCCTCCTACCTGAAGTCTTCTTGCCCCTCATCCCGTAGACATAAACATCATTCACAAAGTCCTGGAGCTCCGTGTCCTCCATCACCACCTGGTCGCTCTCATAGTAAATCTCCACTATGTCTGTTGTGAAACTGAGGAGGAAGGAGAAAGCTTCATGTCCCGAGAGCCTCACACTCAGTTATTCATACGATGTTAGATGGGGACAGACCCCCACTCTCAAGAACTTATTCTGGGGCACACAACCCCACTGGCCCTCAGTCGGCAATAAGGAAGGTGCGGGAGCACCTTGCCGATGGGAAAAACCCCTCAACTTCCAGTGTCCTCAGCTATAAAATGAGGGGACTCGACTAGAAGACCCACAAGGACCACTCTGGCGTACACCTCTGATCTCTATCAGTGTCTACTCATTCTCCTTCCTCCCCCAGCTCTGGAAAGAATTTCTTTGTGGCTCTGGAAAGCCCCACAAGCCCAAGATTCTCACCTCCGAATGGCTTCCCAGACCTTGAGGCCATCGTCGCGGTAGAAGTAATATGGAATATCTTCTTTGCTGTCCATGCCCTTGGCCTTGATGGACTCAGGAAAGAGCAGGGATTGGTAGGTCAGCTCCTTCATGGCCCGCTGCACCATCTGCACATGGCCTCCACCCCCAGTGGCGTTGGCCTGTAATAGGAGAAAGACTCCCATTTGTGTAGGGCTCAAGGGTTTGCAAAGCACTTTCCATGCAAGGCATTTGACCCTTGCAAAAGCTGTGAACTGGTGCTATTACCATTCCCATTTTATAAGAGAGGCAACAGGTACACAGAGCTTAAGAGCTTTATTCGGTGTCAAAATGGGCAAATTAACATGGAATAGTTTATCTGCCCAATTTATGGATGAGGGGAAAATTTAGGACCAAAAAAGGTAGCATTACAAAATATAAAAAGGTCATTTTTGTTATATAAAATTTTAGAGATTTTGCACAAACAAAACCCATGCAGTCAAAATTATAAGGAAAGCAAAAAACTGGGAGAAATTTTTTTGCAGCAAGTATCTTTGATAAAGACCTTATTTCTCAAATATATAGAGAACTGAGTCAAATTTATAAAAATCCAAGTCATTCCCTGACTGATAAATGGCCAAATGATATGAATAGAATTTCAGATGAAAAAAGCAAAGCTATTAAAATTATATGGGAAAATCCTCTAAATCATTATTAATCAAAGAAATACAAATTAAAACATTTCTGAGGTACCACTTCACACAGAATGGCTAATATGACAAAAACGGAAAATGTTGGATGTTGGAGGGGATGTGGGAAAACTGGGACACATTCACTATTGGTGAAGTTGTGAATTGATCCAACTATACTGGAGAGCAATTTGGAACTATGCCCATAGGACTGTAAAACTGTGCATACCCTTTGATCTAGCAATACCAATACTCTCAAAGATATCAAAAAAGGAAAGGGGTCTATTTAAACAAAGATATTTCTAGCAGCTCTTTTTATGATGGCTAAAAATTGGAAATCAAAGGAATACCCACCAATTGGGAATGGATAAACAAGCTATGATATATTTTTGTAGTGGAATATTGTTGTGCTATAAGAAATGATGGCAGATTTCAGAAAAAGCTTGAAAGACTTACATGAACTAATAACTAATGAATTGAACAGAACCAAAACATTGTACGTAGTAACAGGAATATTGTTCGATGAATTGCGACTTAGTTATTTTCAGCAATACAATGATCCAAAGCACTCCCAAAAGACCAACAATGAAGCATACTATCTGCCTCCAGAGAAAATATTTTCCCCTTTCTTTCTTTCATTTTTTTCTTGTATTCTAGATTTCTTATACAAAATGACTAATATTAAAAGTTTTACATAATTGTACATATATAATCTATATCTGATTGCTTCTCATCTCAGAGAGAGTGGAGGGAAGGGAGGAAGAGAAGGATAGAATTTGGAACTCAAAACTTTAAATAAAAATATTAAAGAAAATTTAAAAGATGCTGACTAGTGAAAGAAATACTTGGAGGACATCCCTGGCTCCTCTGTTCCAAAACAAAAAAAAAATCAAGATTGATCTTAAAACTGACTCCCCCATGAGATAGTGGGGGAGAGAAAGCAAAGTGGGCTAGGACATCTCCCTCTTAAGGACCTTACAATCTTAGGCTTCCTCATTTCTGCGGAAATCACCCAAGGTAGAGACATCTTTGATTCCTTTCTCCTTCTCTCAGGTCCCTATGACCAAGCAATCATAAATCTTCCACCATGCCCACCAAATCCACCATCCTTTTTCTATTCTTATTGCTATCCACTCCAGTTAAACCCTTGTTACTTATTTGGTGTTGTATTGTAGTAATTTCCCAACTGGTCATTGGCCACCTCCCAGCTCTCACTCAGCCCTGCATAACCAGGACCAAGGAGGGCTGTCAACAAATCCACCCTCCAAAGCAGCATCTACTCAGCCCCCTGACCACCACAGAGCCCATGCCCAGCCTGACATACCATATGGTCCTCCAAGCCATACTGATTTGGACCTACATACGTGGCACTATTTCCTTAGAATATGGTGATAGAAAGGGCCAGGAAGGAAATGTCTGTGCTTGTCACAAACTGCCCAGAACTAGTGATTTCCATCACCATGTGACTTTACTTATTATCACTTCCATTAACCCTCGTCTTCAATTTTAATCAATATAGCACCGCAATCAATTTTTATTCAACAAGGATATACTAAATGTTTACCTCTTGCCAAGTTCTGTGTAAGAAATTGTCATACAAAGTCAAAAATGAGAATTCCTGCATTTTACCAAACATATACACATGTAAATAAATACAAAATATACCTTAAGTGAATACATAATAATTTTGGGTGACACTAGCAACTGCAGGGGAAGTCAGAAAAAATCTTGAGTTCAGGAAAGGGCGCTTCCTTTGTCTTGGGGCTGGCAAACCTTATGATCTCCTTATTAGTGCTTGCAATTTGATTAGCATCTACAGAAACCCCTTTGTTCCTTTACCTCTCCAGTCATTCCTATCCAGCTCTGCCCTATTTGTCCTTAAATCCCTTCATTTCCCCCCCATTCCATTGGGTCTCCTGGGCACTATCCCTTCATCCACATCTCTTCCTCTTTTGCCATCTTCATGGAAATCTAGCATTTTCCTCATTCCTTCTCATCCTGTCTCTAGTGCTGATTGCTCCTCTTTTACCTCCCCTGACATAGTGTGCCAGGAGGAGGAGCTGGCCTGCCTCATATTCCTTACACCCACTACTTGAGGCTGCCATCTCTCAGCACCTTCAGTGAGCTGCAAGGAAAAACAATGGATGAGGTCCAGGGCTGGCAAGTTCACTCTCCCTGGTAGACTTTCCTCCCTCATCTCGCCTCTAAATTACATGTTTTGTATTTACTCATCTGGGTAGATTTCCTTTCTCCCCAGGATAATTTAAGTTCTTTGGAAGCAGACAATTTAATTTTTGCCTTTACATCCCTAATGACTCACACAGTGCCTGGGAATCAACGAGCATTTCTTCA
>JAJPUD010000278.1:721429-792157 GCA_023553655.1 Myrmecobius fasciatus
TTTTTTTATCATCTTACAAACTTAAAAAAAATTATTCATTTTGAACTTAAAAACAAAAAAGAACATTTCCATGTACACAACACAACATAAAAAGATGATTCAATATGCCACGAATTTCCATTTCACACCGTTTACTATTTAAAAAAAACAAAAACTATGTATTAAATAGTACACATTGTTGTCAAAGCTACCCTGCTTTTCAGTGCTTCCTTCTAACATTTTTTTCATTTTCTCCTAGGCACTTTTAACTTTTTTCTCTTACCTTATCCTACAGATGGCTAACATTAGATGCAAATATATATGTATATGTAAAATCATACTATACATACTTCTATTCAGTTCTTTTTCTGCATATTGATAACATCTTCCTTCATAGGTCCTTTGTAGCTGACTTGAGTATTATAGTAGTCATTCAAAGTTGTTCTTGGTACATTGCCATTACTATGTATGGCGTTCTCTTTCCATCATTTTCTCAATCAGCTTGTCATTTCTTATAGCACAATAATATTCTATCACAATTATAAACCACAACTTGCTCAGCTATTCTCCAACTGATGGGCATCTCCTTTATTTCTAGTTCTTGCCACCACAAAGAGAAATATTTTAGAACCTACAAATTCATTTCCTTTTTCCCTAAACAGCTTGGGAAACAGTTTAGTAATTCCTTGAGCATAATCCCAGATTGCTCTCCAAAATGGTTGGATCAGTTCACATTTCCACCCACAATTAATTAGTATCCTAATTTTTCCACATCCCCTCCAATATTTCTCACTCTTCTCTTCATCCCACAAGCTCTTTTTTGCTGAGGTAATTGGGGTTAAGTGACTTGCCGAGGGTCACACAGCTAGGACATGTTAAGTGTCGAGGCCAGATTTGAACTCAGGTCTTCCTGACTTCAGGGCTGGTACTCCATTCATTGTGCCATCTAGCTGCCCCAATCCCACAAACTCTTAAACATTTTTGATCGTGAGTTCCAAAACTCCTCTCTCTTATCATCTCTTATTCTGATATCCTGACATTCTCCCACCTCCCCTTAATTCTTTGTCTTCCCTATGACCTCAGTTGTTCCATTCCTTCTTGTTCTCTCAGTCCATCATCCTGACTAGGACTGCATTTTCTTTCCTTCACTCTTGACCCAGTGTTTTTCCCCTAGTAATTTTATAAATATTTTCAAGTGTATCTCTGCTCCCTTCTCTTTTCAGTGATCAATATCTTTGAATAAAGAATAAAAAAGAGGGGAAAACTTCAGCAAAATTAGCCAAAATACTGAAAAAGTTTGACAATATATTCCACATCTGCAAAAAGATGTCTACATGTTCATTAAAATGTAAGCTCTTTGGGGCCGCTAGGTGGAGCAGTGGATAGAACATCAGCCCTGAAGTCAGGAAGACCTGAGTTCAAATCTGGTCTCAGACACTTAGCACTCCCTAGCTGTGTGACCCTGGGCAAGTCACTTAACCCCAATTGCCTCAGCAAAAAAAAAAAAAGTAAGCTCTTTGAGGGCAGAAACTGTCTCATTTCTTGGCTTTGTATTTTGGTCTCTAGCACAGAACCTAGCACATGATGAGCATTTAGTAACTGCGTGGTGAATGAGTGAATTTCTTCCATGTAATTCCCTCAGTATAAATCTCCTCTTTCATTGCCAAACTTAAGAATAAGTCCTCTGAGAAATGCAAATTAAGACAACCCTGAGGTACCACTTCACACCTGTCAGATTGGCTAAAATGACAGGAAAAGATAATGACGAATGCTGGAGGGGATGTGGGAAGACTGGGACACTGATGCATTGTTGGTGGAGCTGTGAACGGATCCAGCCATTCTGGAGAGCAATTTAGAACTATGCCCAAAGAGTTATCAAACTGTGCATACCCTTTGACCCAGCAGCATTTCTATTGGGCCTATATCCCAAAGAAATCATAAAAGAAGGAAAGGGCCCCACCTGTGCAAGAATGTTTGTGGCAGCCCTTTTTGTAGCGGCTAGAAACTGGAAACTGAATGGATGCCCATCAATTGGAGAGTGGCTGAATAAATTATGGTATATGAATGTTATAGAATATTATTGTTCTGTAAGAAACGACCAGCAGGACGATTTCAGAGAGGCCTGGAGCGACTTGCATGAACTGATGCTGAGTGAAATGAGCAGAACCAGGAGATCATTATTCATGGCAACAACAGTACTATATGAGGATCAGTTCTAAGGGACATGACTCTCTTCAACAATGAAATGATTCAAACCACCTCCAATTGTTCAGTGAAAAGAGCCATGTACACCCAGAGAGAGGGATGTGAAATGTGGACCACAACATAACATTTTCATGTTCTCTATTGAGGTTTGCTTGCATTGTATTTCCTTTATCGGATTATTCTTTCTTGTAGATACGATTTCTCCTGCACAAAAAATGATGTGTGGCAATAACTATACATATATTCGATTTCTTAAGTATTCTAACATAATTATCATGTAGTGGATATCCTGCCATCTAGGGGAGGGGTGGGGAGTAGGGGGGAAAAATTTGTAACAAAAAGCTTTGTAAGAGTTAATGTTTAGGAATTACCCATACATATGTTTTGCAAATAAAAAGTATTAATAAATTTAAAAAAAAAAGAATGAGTCCTCTGAGTGCTTCCATTTCTCACCATCTAATGCTTTCTTGATTTCTCCCACTTTGGCTTCTGATGATACTATTCTACTCATACCACTTTCTCCAAAGATACTAAGAATTTTTAAAATGGCTCAATCCAGCAGCCTTTCCTCAGTCCTCATCTCTCTCAACATCTTTGTCTTCCTGGACATTGTCTCCTCATATAACTTCTTTGACACTTCTGTGTCTTGGTGGCTTCTCCCTTTGCTGTATTAATTTTCTTTTAATTTTTCCTTTGCTGTATTAATAGTTGGGTGTCTACCAAGGTCCTGTATTGCTCCTTTTTCTCTATATGATAATTCCCAAACCTATTTATCTGTCCCTAACATCTCCTCTGCACCCTAGGGTCACATCTCCTCCTGAATGGCCCAAATTCAATGTGGTAAATATGGAATTCATCCCCATTCTCCCTCCTCATTTTCCCATAATTGTCCCAGAAATGACCTTTGACTTATTTTTACTATTCTCTCCCCCTCATACTTCATATACAACCAGGTGCCAAGTTCATTCCACTGCCATATTTCTTCTCTGTTTTCTAGACTTCTCACAGAGTCACCATCCTAGTAAGATCCTATCACCTCTTGTCTTAATCACCATGTCTTCAGTCTTTTTTCTTTTCAATTCATCCTCCTACAGCCCAGATCTACTCATGTCACTCCCCTCTCAGAAACTTTCAATGACTCCCTATTACCCAATGGATACAAGGCAAATTCCTCAGTCTGGCATTTAAAACTCAGGAATCTGGCCCCAATCTGTCTTCTGCCTTATCTCACATCTCTCCATTTGCAGACTGAAGTCTGGCCAAATTGACCTATTTCAGTGAAATGCTATCTTCTACCTCCATACACCTGTGTAAGCTTCAGGAGGAATACACTTACTCTCAAGATCCTTGTCTTCCTTGTCTCAACTCAGGAAAGTTGCCCTGATGCCCCTAGTTTTTTGTGCCCTTTCCCTCCTCAAAGCTTGTATGTACATGCCATATACTCCCAATAGAATGTGAGCTCCTTGAGGACAAGAAAAGCTTTTTTTTTTTAACTCTCAGTACTCGATACAATTCCTGCTTTTTGGTTATTGAACATTATTGGTGTTGTAGATTGGACTCAAAGAAGCCTCAGTAATTAAAGTGCAAAAAATGGAATGAAATCCCTCAGTCTGCTTGAGAGCGTGAGATTGGGCAATGGGGAAGTGGAGAAAGAATAGGAAGGAGAATTTTACCTTATCAAAGAGACCACACTCACAGATGAGCTGTTCTCTGGCCTTTGTGTTGATGGCGATGGTAAAGCGCACATGAGCCACCAGGAGCTGTAGAGAGGACAGTAAAGCCAGTCAGACCCAGGATCCCCCCAAATGACATCGCATTCCCCACCACACCAGACTTCTCACACTGGTGCTTCCCAGCAAGATGTAAGTGCCCTTGAGCAGCTGTCTCAAACTCACTCATTTCTTTACACTATTATCTAAATCTTTATTTTTCTTCACAAATACAGTAATCGAGTTATCTATCTCTCTGAACAAAAGGATAACCTATTATAGCTTGTGGGGCTGTAAAGGTTGGGAGATATCTGCCCCAAACTCCATTACATTCTTCCCTTGGGCACTTAAATGACACAGAATGATACTAATGCATAATCAAAAGGGTAAAAAAATTAATTTTTAGTCATCATTGATCACTGATGGACTAGAAAAACATGCCATTATTCATACAAAACCGAAAAAACTTGACTTTCCTTTGGTCTTGGTTCTCCCATCCTGGGGTCCTCCTGCTATTTCACGAATTTTTAGAGCCTAGCACGATGTCCAGAAATAGCAGGGGCTTCAAATGTGTTTGTCTAATTTTGAATGAATCAGATAGCCCAGGTCATTCCTTTTCTCTGAATCATGCAACAAAGACTAAATGGGAGTAATCTGAAACTGGGAAGGAGTTTCACAGTCCTTCCACCTGCCTTCAGGAAGATAAAGCATATAAGGCAGAATGTAATCCCTTCCCTTTTTCAGAAAGAGAAAAAGAACCTGTAGATACAATAATATTTACAGAAACTCTTTTTGTGGTGGCAAAGAATTGGAAACTGAGGGATTGCCCAGAAAGATGGCGTAGGGAATATAATGAAAAACTACTGTATTGCAGGAAATGATGAAAATGGATAGTTTCAAAGAAACTTGGGAAGACTTGTATGAGCTGATTCAAAAGGAAGTGAGAGGAGCCAGAAAAACAATTTATACAATGACAACTTTGTGAAATAAGACATCTTTGAAAGACCTAAGAATTCTGTTCAGTCAATGACCAAAAATGATTCCAGAGAACCAATGATGGAGAATGCTACCAACCTCTTGAAAGAGACTTGATGGACCAAATATGTAGGAATCAGATATTTTTGGATGTGGCCATGTGGAAATCTATCTTGCTTGACTGTCTATTTGTTACAAACATTTTGTTTTTCTTTGGTGGAGGTGGGGGGGAAGGTAGAGAAAATAAGTGCCTTATAATTGAAAAAAAATTTTTTAGCTCTGGCTTACATCTGCCCAAGGAGCCCACACTAATATTAAATTATTTCATTAGTCAGGAAGTCCTTCCTTAGCTAACCACAATCTTGCCTGCTTAATTTGTCTACTTTCATTTTTCTCTTGTTCCCTTATTACCTTCTCTCTTCCCTCTCTTTCTTCCCTTCTCTCCTCAAGGTCCCTTCTCACCTGAATTTCTCTGGAAGTGAAGTAGACAACTTGTTATACCTTAAAAACAGGGTGTACGGCTGGGAGCTGCCGGAACATGGCAATGCCAAACACTTCAGACACAAGATGTGTTCGGAGAAGGTGAGTGATGGTCTGGTGGACGTGGAAGTCAGAAGATCGAACCCAGATTTTGGCCAGAAGCCAGTCATACTTTGCATCAGAAGGGAGGAAAATGGGGTTTTCGTTTCCTGGAATTTGATTAATCTGAAAAGTTATGAAAAGAAAAAAAGGCTAGGATGCTTGGCGTGTAGGGCACACCTGTTGGTGTTCTGGTCTTAGAGGAAAGACTTAGAATCATAGAAAGTCCAAACTTAATCACCATCTGGTTTTTCCCTGCAATTTTACAAAAGGAAAAGCTGCAGCCCAGAGAGGGAAACAGTTCATGGAATTATAGAATTTGGAAGTTGAAACAGACCTCAGGTTTCATTGAGTTCAGCCCTATCCAAAACAGAATCTTCACTATACTTGATGGGGAGTCATCTGGCCTCTGGATGAAGGCCTCCAAGCAGGAGGATGTTGATGTTGCCCATTCCACTTTGAACAGCTTGAATTATTAGAAAGCAGGAGAGTCATCTATTCTACAGGAAAATATCTTCATTTTTTTCCATTGCCCCTTTTATGACATGGACTCAATCAAAGCCTTTCCCCATCTCAGTTGCCCTTGGCTAGACTCTCCAAAATTGTCTAAGTTCACATAAAATCAGGCCTAGGACCCAGGTCTCTTGTGCAGCAGTCTAATATCCCATCGCTTGCACCAAATACCTTCACAACTGAGATTTGTGCCAATCATTGATTCAGAAGAAGGACAGAAAGCTCCTCAAAGGAGTTCTTGAGAGTCAGGATCAGAATCCAGGGAGATGCCCTAGCGCCTGTCCATCCTATTGTTCCTCCCACCATATCTCACTATTTTCCCAGTCCTATAATCCCCCTTTTAAATAAAAGTCACAGATTCTCAATTCTGAATCAAGAGAAAGAAATTCAGTCTAAATTCTAGATCAAGGGTTCTTAAACTGAAGTCCATAGATATATTTAAGAGAGTCAGTGGATTTGTTTTTGAAATTTTTTATAACAACATCATTTTTTTCTATATAATATGATGTATTTTATTTTATGTATTAAGAAACATCATTCTGAGAAGGAGTCCATGGACCAAAAAGGGGTCAATGATACAAAAAAAAGCTTTAAACCCTACCCCCCCCCCCAGATCCAGACCATGTGATTTTCTGGAGTTGGTTAGGCTGTGTCCTGCATTTTGGCTTCCTGTTCCTTTGGGGCTGTAAAATCTCTCTTCATTTCACTGCTGAAGAAATACCTGCTCCTCTTTGGAGCCTCCTGCCTTCCTTCTTTTCCTGACTCGATGTGTCACATTTGCTTACTAATGCTAAAATATGCCTCTATTTCATCCTTTAGGGAAATTCTGTGGCTGACTCCAGTTGCCTCTCCTGGCTCCACCTGCCCCTCTAAGGCTTAATTATCCACAGGGGTGAGCATTTGGAGTAGTGGATGGAGCTTTGGGCTGGAAGGCAACAAACCTGGCTTCTAGTCTCAGTTTTGCCACAAGCCAAATGAGCTTGGGCCAGTCACATCACACCTCCCACATGGCCTCTGGTTCCAGAAGTGTCCTGCTTCTGGACAATGCTCTCCATTGCCAGACCTGAGATCGGTCCCATCAGTCACACCCCAACACAAGCATTAAGAGCTTCATTGTACGTGTCACTGAGTGAGGGACCAAGGAGGAGAGAAAGGGATGGGGGATGAGGGAACCGGTCACTCCGATAGAGTCCCCTGGGGGGAGCAGGATGAAGACAGGAAGATGGAAAGGCTGAACCACTCATTTAACTGCTCTCTCTCTCTCAGTTTCCTCAACTGTCAAATGGCAATAATAATAGCATCTACCTTTCAGGGTTGTTGTGACATCCGTAAAGCACTTAGCATACTGCAGGTGCTTAATAAATGTTTGTTTCCTCTTCCCCTTTCTCCAGTCCATGAAAATGGGCAGAAATCCCTCCTCCTTCACATTTCTCATGAGAATGGGCAGAAATCCCTTCTCCTTCACATTTCTTATGCTCTCTGTATGACATCCCCAGAGTATTTATCTCATTCTGCCTCGTTAAGTCACTCTGCACTAGGCTTATGGAGACCCTCCACAGCCTTCAAGACTTAGCCTCGCTAAAAGTGTCATTACTCAGTGGCCAGGCTGTCCCCCCAGGACTTAACTAAGCAAGCGGCTCATTGACCCCCACAAGGGCTGGATCTGAAGTTTTTGCAGCTTATAAAGTCATTCAGAGCTTAGGATCATCTCCCATCCCCTTCAAGACCTGGCACCTGAGGAGGGCATTAGTGAAAGGTGGCCCATGAATCATGGGAAGGTGGTGGGCAGCCAGCTTGCCCTCTCAGTCAGAAAGCTAACAGACCCAGCTGGTGTTGTCTTAGGAGTGACTCACCTGGATGGCAATGGGGACGATTTTGTTCTCTAAATTCTTGTAGAGCAGACAGATGGGGGCTGCCAGGTACTGCAGTGTGCATGGGTCAGTTTTGTTGGCATCTATGCCATCCAGAATTTCAAAGTCCACTATGAAGATGTTCCCTTGCTGACAAAAGGAAGAGAATCCACTTTTTTTATTTCTGTATTTAAATTTTAAACCTGTTTATAAAGATAACTTTTTGTTTTCACATTATTTTAATTTCTGAATATAGCCTTGCCCCATTCCCCACCCACTGACCCACCCTATGTCACAAAGAGGAAAAGGGGGAAAAAAGTATTTAGTGAAACAATGACTGTGTCTAACAGGATGTACAATTTTCATAATTTCTGTCTCTGTGATTATGGGAAACAAATGCATTTTCTCAATTAGAAGCCAGTTTTTCAACTCACATTTAGCCTGGAAAGAACTTCAAAGTTGACGGATAATCCAGCAACATTAAATCTTGGCCAATGGTGAGGGACTGGGTGAGACTAATTTCTACATCTCCCTCTACCCCATCCCCAGGGTATTCAATCATTGGGTGATTTCAGAGTCCTAGTTTGACAGAGGGTGGGAGGGTGGCAGTGGAACCCTGAGCTCAGGTGTTGATTGGCCCTGCCAACATCCCTGTCCCACCCTCTCACCCCGACCCCCTGGCCCAGCATCAACCCTGCAAGGATAACATGAGCAGCCAACAAGAGGGTACCACTGTTCTAGGCTGCCCTGAGAGGGGAACAGTGCCCAGGACCAGGAGGGTGAAATCCTCTGCCCTGCTCAGACCACAGCTGGCGGCTGGATTTCGTTCTGGGCGTTATCCAAGCTGGCATCTCTGGAGAGATGAGGCAATTGGCGTTGCCCACAGAGTCATCTTGGTTTTGAGGGAGGGCTCTGCCAATTAGCCGTGGCCGATTTATCAAAGGTCTCTGGGAGTTGGTGGGTGTCTGAGAAATTTTTGTACAATGAGCGTGAGCCCCAAGTGGAGGTTTTTTGGACCCAGCAGCAGAATGTAAGTGAAAAGAGCAAAAGATTTCGACCCAGGAGGCTGGGGTTTAAATCCCAGATTTAACACTTCCTAGCTCTATGTCTCTGGATGAGCATTAAGCTCATTGAGCTTGTTTCTTCACCTGTAAAATGGGATTACTACAATGTACATTGGCTGCTTCAGAGAGCCAAAGAGAGAAAAGGTATTTTGTAAACTTTAGAGCATAATTTTAACACATGACTCATTAGTTCTCAGACTTCCTTCACTTACATCAGAGTAACCCTGAACTTCCTTCCTGAAATTCTCTCCTGAGAGGGAAACTCATCACCTAATCTCTAACTCTGTCTGATTGTTGGGCAATTAATTTTAGAAACCTTCCAGGCTGTGACTTTTGCCCCCTGGTCCCAGTTCTGCCTCCTGAGGCTAGACACAATAAGTCTGTTTCCTAAAGCGCCAGTCTCACCAAGTGGCCTCCCCTCCCTGCCAACCCAATAAGTACCTGCGGCATCATCACTTCCAGAACCCTGGTGGGCACTCGGAGTCCTTCATACCCCCCTAACCCCCTTCTAACTGCTCATACCCTTTCTTCCCCCTGGTTTTCTGTGAATAGTGCTGCATTCTGGCTGTTCCTTCACCCCACACCTTTGGGCATTTTCACTGACTGTCCCCCACTTAGGGGGATTGCTTCCTCTGCCCCCTCAGAAACTCCCTTTAAGTCCCAGGTAAAATCCCACCTTCCAGAGGAAGCCTTTCTCAACACCCTCAAAACTTGTGCCTTCCCTCCACTGAGATTTCCTGTTTATCCTGCGGTGTCGATCTGGTTTCTTTGTTGCCCCAGCTCGGCATGGTGCCAGGTGGGTAACAGACCCTTGCCAGCTCGCTGGCTGACCACCTTTTACACGACAGCCTGCCTGGTCTTAGCGCCGGGCAACCAAGGGGACACGGGGCTGGGCTGAGTTCACCTGGGCTTCTCTGATAGAGTGGGGTGGTTCAAGAGTAGGATGCCCAAAGCCGAGGCCGTTGCCGTCGGCCCCTGTCGAGACCACCAGGGGCAGAGTAATGGGAACATGGCAGTGGGGGGAAGAACCAGCAGCCAATGCTGACAGAACAAAAGCAGGTTCACGCACTCGGCTGCCTGGCAATCCAGAGCCTCAGTTTCCCCATCTGTAAAAAGGAACGATACTAATACTTGCCCACCCTGTCCTACAGGATTGTTGAGGGCAAGAAAGAAAGAAAGAAAGAAGTACCCTGCTCCCACTCTAGAGCATATCACAGCTGAGGGGACAACTCTGACATCACCAGGATCTGGATTCAAAACCTGCCTTTGAGAAATACTGGGTGACAAGTAGTCCAAGAGTTTTGTGTCCCCAGGGGTGTTCTAAAACCCACACAGATGGGCGATATTTCCCAAGCCAGGAGCTTTCTAAGCTGATGAAATCACAGATCCAGATCACTCCCCATCCCCACGCATGCGATTCATGTCATCCTCAATCAATAAGCAGTTGTGAAATGCCCACTATGTCCCCCGGGCATCCAGCTGGTGCAATGGACAGAGCACAGATCTGCAGACAGTTCACAGCTAGCATCAGACACAGTCTGTGTGACTGAGCTAATCCTGTGTGCCTCAGTTTCTTTGTCTGTAAAATGAGCTAGAGAAGGCAATAGCAAACCGCTCCAATTCTCTTGCCAAGAAAAGCCCAGATGGAGTCATGGAGAGTGGGACACGACTGAGAGAACTTGAGAACCGCCACTCAGTACCAGGCAAAGCACACAGCACCGGGGATCCACTGAGACAAAGGAAGCGGCCCCGTCCCCCAAAGAGCCAATTTTCTATTACTAAGGAAAGCGCAAAAGGAAGGCCGTCATCCGGCCGGCTGCTACCTGGATCTCCTCTTCCAGGGTCAGCTGCCGTTCCAAGCTGCACTCCACCATCTCCGTGGTCACTGGGAACTTCTCTGGGATCTTGTTGCATCTCTGGATCATCACGGGGTTGCATCCATTCAGGAACTGGTAGCCAAACATGAAGTCCTCCTGCCAGTGCTCCATGACATATTCTAGGGGGGGAATTACGCCGCCCTGAGTGCCTGGCATCTCCCAGCTCAGTCAGAGACCCTGGCATCCAGGAGCAGACTGGCAAGAGTCACCTTTGACTCTCTTTCTCGAGAAATACAAAGAACTCAAAGGTCTGCACCTTCTGGGGAGGGCTTGGGACGCAGTTTCAGGGGATTAGGACGAGCACATCTCTTGACTCAGACCGCTACCAGTCTTCCAGCTGAGACTGTGAGATAGAGCTCAGCTCAGGAGCCCCATCTGGGTTCCAACCCATCAAAAAGAACCTAGCTTTGTTCTTGACCTTCCAATGAACTACAGTCCTTGGTAGGGAAAAGGTACAGAGCCAACCCTTCTGGCCAGCGACGGCCATATTTTTGATCAATCAATCAATCAACAGCATTTTTTGAGCATCTCTGATGTACCAGGCGCTGTGCTGGGTGCTGGTGATCCAAACTCAAAAATAGAAAAGTTCCTGATCTTGAGACCCGAGTTCAAGACTTGCCTCTGACACCTATTGCTCGTGTGACCTTATCCAACCTTTCAAAACTGTCAGCAATTCTCGGAGACTATAAAGCACAGAAAAGGTGCTCATGGGCATTGATGGGGGCGTATCCTCACCAGAGAATTCCGGATACCAGTGAAATCATAGGTCCCTTCCTTGTCCCTATCCAGCCCTCAGGGAGCTTATATTCTATTGGAAACAGTCTCCAACAGCATATGTGTGTGTGTGTGTCTGTCCAGATACACCCACATGTATGTATGGTAGATATCCATCTTTATCTAAGTCTATTTTTCGATATCTGTCTATCCATCTGTCCATGCATCCATCTGTCTCTGTCTCTGTCTCTCTCTGTCTCTCTCTTTGTCTCTCTGTCATTCTGTCTCTGTCTCTCTGTCTCTGTTTCTGTCTGTCTCTCTGTCTCTCTGTCTCTGTCTCTCTGTCTCTGTCTTTGTCTCTCTGTCTCTCTGTCTGTCTGTCTCTCTCTGTCTCTGTCTCTGTCTCTGTCTCTCTCTCTCTCTCTCTCTCTCACACACACACACACACACACACACACACACACAAGGGAGGGCACCAGAAGCTATGGGAATCAGACAGTGGCTTTCATAGCACATGATTCTTGAGTGGAACTTCAAAGGAAAGAGGAAGTCCCATCTCACCAGGGGCCATTGGCTACCCATCCCATGTGCCAACAGGTGGTATTTCTGAAGCTGGCATCCGGGAGCTGACCCCTTTTTTCAGGAGACACCAAAGTAAGCAAACTTTCCCCTTCCCCTTGGTACCAAGGAGCGACCCTTCACTCTGGAGATGTGCCATCCCCCCAGACGGGAAGCCTACCTGAAATGGTGTTACTGATCTTGACGAAGATCTTCTCAAAGTCGGCAAAGTCGCTCCAGGAAGACTGGAACATGTGCATGAAGCGATTCACAAAGAGATTCTCCATCCTGCAATCCAAGAGAGACCTCTGTCTGTTAGGGATGGATGAAGTCTTGCCCTTGCAAAGGCACACGACCCTTGGCAGAGCCCAAAGACCCCCTCCCCATGTGCTTCCCCCATGGTCCCGGTTGGGCTGCTGTGGGCTTCACTCTGACCCCGGAGAGGGCCCCTATGGAGGCAGCCGGGTACGAGAGAAAAAGCAGGGGGTGGGGAATCAGGAAGACCCGAGTTCGAATTGTGCCTCACACGCTGAGCTTCCCCATCTGTAAAATGAAGGGGTTGAGTCAGCTGCCTCCAGAGGCTCTTCCAGGGCTGATTCTATGAATCACTTCTAGACCCAGGAGGAAATTTGAGCTCCTGCGACTGCCTTAGCCTTTACTCTTCCTCCCAAGCAGCTGAACTGCTTTGTCCACTTGAGGTCATAGGGATTTTTGGTTCTGGCCAATAGAAATTAAAATAAAAGAGTCAGTCAGTAGGCCAGGCTCAGTCTGCCCTCAGTTATCTCCTTGGACATCAGGGAGATGCCTAGTGACCAACAGCCAAGGGTCACTTTCAAGGGTTGGGCCCTGGGAGGACGCAAGCCGGGTGCCTGACATTATTAAACATTATTATTAAACATATTTCCACATTAGTCATGTTGTGAAAAAAGAATCAGGACAAAAAGGAGCCACAATCCCCATGAGAAAGGAAGCAAGGGAAAACAGTCCTTTTTATGGATATGGACAGCATTGTCCATCACGAGTTTTTTGGAATTGTCTTAGATCATTATGTTGCTGAGAAGAACGAGCTTTATCAAAGTGGATTATCGCACATTCGTTGCTGTTACTGTACATTGATCTCCTGCTCCTGCTCATTTCAGGTGCTCATTGGGAGGCAGAGAAGACTTGACATGACATGACAACTCGGGGCGGCTGAGGATTAAGGGTCCTCCCCAAAAGTTCTAAGGCAAGAGAGAATGCTGTCTCCTGGGACAGCTGGGAAGAGAGCCCGTGTGTGATCTTAACTGAGGCACATCAAGCACACCAGCTTGGGCAGACTTCCTCTCTCTAAGCCTCAGTTCCCTCAGCTATAAAAATGAAACTCTCCAAGCTCCCTGCTAGCCAGATGTGGCTGGTAAAGGTTTAACCATCAGCTCTCCAGAAAGAAAAAAACAGTACACACTTTTAAGTACATGTGCATATTAACACTTTCTCCATCACTATTTCAGATCTAGACAATCAACAAAACAATAAACGAAAGCCTGATTTATAGTGTTTGTCCATTTCTTCTTCCTCACCTACTTAATAGCATTTTATTTTTTCCAATGATATAAAGATTGGTTTTACTTTACTTCTGATTTCTATTTTTTCTCCCTCTCTCCCTCCCTGCTTCCACTTTCCTTCCTCTAAGTAATCTGATAATTATACATGTACGATCACATTAAACATATTTCCACATTAGTCATATCATGAAAAAAGAATCAGAACAAAAAAGGATTTCCATTTTTTCTCCCTTCCTCCCTCCTTCCCGTCTGCCCCCTCCAAGTAATCTGATATAGATTATATGTGTACAACCATATTAAACATATTTCCACATTAGTCATGTCATGAAAAAAGAATCAGAACAAAAAAGGGATTTCCATTTTTCTCCGTTCCTCCCTCCCTGCTTTCCCTCCGAGTAATGTGACATAAGTTATATATCTAAAACCATATTAAACATATTTCCACATTAGTCATGTCATGAAAAAAGAATCAGGACAAAAAGGAGCAACAATCCCCATGAGAAAGGAAAAAAGGGAAGATAGTTCTTTTTATGGATATGGATAACATTGTCCATCACGAGGCTTTTGGAATTATCTCAGATCATTATATTACTGAGAACAAGCTTTATCAAAGTGGATTATCGCACAATGTTGCTATTACTGTGTACTTTGTTGTCCTGGTCCTGCTCATTTTATTCAGCATCAGCTCATGCAAGTCTTTCCAGGTTTTTCTGAAATCTGCCCGCTCATCATTTATTATAATACAATATTGTAATCCAAAATCATACTCATATAGTTTTTCAGTCATTGTTCAATTGATGGAGTTTGTCCATTTTGAGGCATAAATGCCGACTGAAAATGTAAGAACTGCTTCTCACCAGCCGGTGTGAGCTGCCTCCAGCATATCCTCTTCTTCCAGCTCTAAATCCCGTGGTCTTCTGAAGGATGAGTAAGATGTTGATAGATCCTGAGAATGGACCTTCACAACCTGGGTCCACACTACATTTCCTAGCTTAATTACCTTTACTGTTCTTTTCGAGGCAATTGGAGTTAAATAACTTGCCTGCATAGTGAGATAATATTTGAACTCTGGACCTCCTGGCTCCAAGATCAGTGCTCTGTCTCTTGCACTACCCAGCTGCCCTTGGCCATTACTTTTCTTAAAGCACTCTGGTCCTGCCAAACTGGCATTTTTACTGTTCCTCACACACTGAGTATAGTAATAACATGACTATTCCATTGCTTCTGGAAAGGGCTTGTTATTTGGCTGCTCTATGGATAAACTAACTCACCATCCCTATGACTCCCCAGCCACCACTCCCTTATTGAAATGTAAACTTTTTAAGGACAAAGGACATTCTACTTTGTGTATTTGTGATCATGGTGCTTAGCAGGATTCCCCTCACATAATGAGGGCTTAATAACTGCTTACTCATTCATTTATATTTTTTAAAATAACAGCTTTTTTATTTTCAAAATATATGCAAAGAAAGTTTTCAGCATTCACTCTTGCAAAACCTTGTGTTCCCTCCCTTCTGCCCACCCCCTCCTCTAAACAGCAAATAATCCAATATATGTTAAACATGTGCGATTCTTCTGTACATATTTCCACAATTATCGGCTGTACAAGAAAAATCAGATCAAAAAGGAAAAAATGAGAAAGCAAATAACAAAAAAGGTGAAAATACTATGTTGTGATCTCAGTACCCACAGTCTTTGTTCTGTATGGCTTTTTCCATTACAAATCTATTGAAATTGGTCTCGTTGTTTAAAAAAGCCACGTCCATCATAATTGATCATCATAATGATCTTGTTGTTATATACAACCTTCTCCTGGTTCTACTCATCTCACTTAGCATTAGTTCATTTAAAGTCTCTCTGAAATCGTCCTGCTGGTCGTTTCTTACAGAACAATAATATTCTAGAACATCCATATGCCATAATTTATTCAGCCATTCTCCAACTGATGGGCATCCACTCAGTTTCCAGCTTCCTGCCTCTACAAAAAGGGCTGCCACAAACATTTTTGCACAGTGGGTCCTTTTCCCTTTTTTATGATCTCTTTGGGAATACAGGCCCAGGTGAGACTCTGCTGGATCAACTTGCTCTCCAATGGTTGGGTAAGTTCACAACTCCACCAACAATGTATTATAGCTTGGTTTTTCCCCATCCCCTCCAACATTCATCATTATCTTTTCCTGTCACCTTAGTCAGTCTGAGAGGTGTCTTACTCATTCATTTGTCAATTAGCTCAAAGTTATTCTTTTATTCATCTTTCTTCATCTCCGCTTTGTTGCTTTTGGAATACTCTTTCTCCTCCATTCCATTCTTTCAAAACTCATTGCCTCCTCTATTATGTCTTTCCTGATCTCTTCCACTGTGAGCCTTCCCTGCCCTGGAGCCAAATTAGTTTGTATTTATCTTGCATTTATTTTGAATACTTGAGTATATAGTTTAAATATATACATGTTATTTTTCCCCAACAAATCTGTAAACTCTTTGAGGTCAGGGACCATTTCTTTCTGTCCCTATCTCCAGACACTTAATCTTGTAGCTCTGGAGGCAGATCCTGGGTTCAAATACTACCTCTGACATGAGGTACCTGAGTGACCTTGGGCAAGCCCCTCTCTGAACCTCAATTTCTGAATCTTTAAATGGGAGGGTATCAAATTAAATGACTCTGAAGGTTGTTCCAGGTGTGGACCTATGATTCTATATAACATGTCTCTGAGGAGCTCTTGTATCTGACCCAAACTCTAATGAGGAATCATCACGTTTCATTCAGTTTCTTTATCTGTTAAATAAGAATCACAGAGCATTCCCTTTGATTCTCTCCCCTGAGCTCCTCCCCACAACACATATGCATGTCTTGCACTGGAGCCACCAAGCTTATGTCCACAGGATCCTGCTTCCTCCCTCTTGCTTTAACACTACAAGGATGAACCTGGGCTCTCCTGGTGTAGATGCCCCAAACCAGTGCAGGCTACAGCGCATTTGCTCCATGAATTGCCAAGGCTCCAAAGTACAGCAGTTAGTGCCAATTGTCTGGGATGATGCTCTTCATACATGGTCCTGAGAAGACAGAATCCATGTCCCCACCAGACCTAGACTGGTAGAACCTGCCAACTCTTGTGCATTTTGGGGGAGGTTTCCACAATCCTGGCTCTCCTCCACCTCAGGAGGAGGTAATGGAAAAGATAATAGTAGAGCAAGGCAAACCAATGGAGTGGAAAGAGAGTCAGAGGAACTAAGCTCGAATTCTAGCTTTGCTACTTTCTTCTGATCTGCCTCAAGACAAGTCATTGAACTGCTATGGACATGAGTTTTCTCATTTGTAAAATGTGGGTGCTGGTTCAGATGGCTCCTGTGCTTCCTTCCAATTCTGATGTTCTTAGGATCCTGGGACTGATGCTAACACCTTTATTAGGTGGAGAAAAGACCAGTAGCTTCACACACACACACACACACACACACCCCAAATCCAAAACCAGTGTGAAGCTCCAGTACTAAATGTGAAGGGCTTCTTCTGAGATGCTCCATACAAAAAAAAAAGAGCTATTTAGCAACTGAGCTGAAAAAGCAAACAAAAATTAAAAATGGACAGATGGGAGCTCTGCAAGAGGCGTTCAGACTCTAGCTAAACTTTGACTCTTTACCAGAAGAAGGGAGGCAGGACAGCTACTGTGGGAGCTACAAGAGGGCACCCTTCCTTTTCCCATTCTGAAGCTGTTTTCAGACAATCCAGAAAGTGCAGAGAGCCCAAATCTTGGACTGGCCTGCCTAGACTGGTCCTAATGCTGTAGGCATGGAGGTGATTTTCTTAGAGGGAAAATAAGACCTCCCAGTGACTTCTTTCTTGCTCTGAGGCCTGGTGTTCCTGGGTAACTCTCCATGTGTGCAGTGTTTCTGTTCTCCTACATTATGGGTGATTCTCAAGAAGCCTTATGCATGGGATTATGCTTCAGGTTCTGAGATGCTGGACCCACAAGAGAGATGCAGCAGGGACTCCCTGATAATACCTTCTGAGCATGACTCCATTCTCCTGCCCTGAAATGGGCTCACTACAGATAAAAGATAACATTATGCTTTGAGGAATTTCTTTCCTCACAGTAGAATATATTATCTTCTGCAATCAGATGGGATCACTAGGGCTAAAAGTTGCCACGAAGGCCCCATTCACTAGTTACCATGGATGGGGAAAGAGAAAGCCAAAGGGTCGTTTATTAGGAGTCGGTCTCCAGAGTCAAGGGCATTAAAATTTCCCTATCTCTGAACAACTTCATTTGCTGACACACTTCTTGGTTGGCCAAATGAGCAGCTTCATTAGACTCTCCTCCAATGAGAGCAGGATTTTCTCAGTTTTTTTCTGCATCTCTCCAGATACAGAGAGAAATTAGCAGCAACTGTCTTAGAAGTCTGCTTGACTGGCCCGATGCCCTGTGGTCTGTCCAGCCTGTTCTGTGGAAATGGCAAGCATCTGATTAGGAACCGCACCCAAATGCAAATTGCAAAACCATCAGGAGGTGGTCACTGGCTCTGGAGCCTGTCTTTCTGTGCTCTGAAGTGATCTATTTTTCCTCATTCTGGTAGACAAATTGCTTCAGCATTCTAATATTTTCTTCTTCTTCTATCCAATTCAGAGAAGTACTAATAAATGTATTCACACTAATAATGCACAAAAGGGCACTAGTCATTAGGGGAAACATATATGAAGATGGATTAGAAGCCTTCCACCAGAGAAATTAATATCTAATTGTAGAATTTCAGGCATTCATCAATGGGATGGAGAGTGGGGGATTGGGGATAAAGGTAGAAAACTGCCCAGTGCCCTTGAAATCATGCAATATAGATGGCCACCTTCTCTCTATATTAACAAGGCAGATAAGAAATGGACCCTAGATGATGCAGTTTTATAATTGATAATTTAACCAATCTATCATTGATTATAGGGCTTGCTGTATCCAAAAAGTTTCTGTGCAGGACAAGTCCAGAGTTTGGAGAAAATCAGAAGACCCTTTGTTGTAGAAGTGACTCCATGTACCTGCTACCAGTGTAGAGAGTCACCCTTCCCTTTCCCATAGGCTCCAATGCTATAACATCATTGTTTATCTCAGAAGAGAGTGACTCCTCTCACAGACTTGGATATGCTCTTAAATTGAGGAACTTTTATAGCTTCATGAAGAAAGTCAGGGCGAGAGTATTTCCAAGATTTCAGGAAGAGAAAATTATCTTCAGAAAATTGGAGGAAACAGCTATGTCTTCTAAGTTCCATGGAAGTGGCAAAATAGCGAAGATGGAAAGAGAGAGAGTGTGCTACGTGTGGAGGAGAAAGAGGAAGATGAGCAAGTGTGAGGGTGGCCAGAGATAACAGATGTCTCGAATGAGAGGGTGGCAGTGTGGCTGTTTCCTTTGCCAAGGAAAATGATTTTTGGATGAGGAAAAGTAGGACTGAAAAAGTGAATACTGAAACCTAATCAACCAGTTCACCAACATTTATTAAGTGCTGACTATGTGCAGAGCAATGGAAATACATAGAGGGAGGATGGAGTCAGCCCTGTCGCATTTGGCTCTAATGCAAGTCCAATAGAGGGAGGATGGAGTCAGTCCTGTCACACATGACTCTGATAGGGTCAGGTTCTGGGAATATCCTTTTAGGAAGGATATGACAAGATGGCCCATATCCAAAGGAAGGAGACTGGAAGAGTAAGAACTGGGAGATGGGGAGATGGGAGATACAGCATAAAGGGCCTGGGGATGGTTAGCCTGGGAAAGAGAAGACCGAGTGGGGCTAGCAGGAGAGCTAACTTCAAGGACCTGAAGAGCCACCATATGGCAGAGGTGATCAGATGAATTTGTCCCAGGGGGCGAAACTCAGATCAGTGGCTGGAAGTTGTGGCTTCCTGCTCAATATAAGCCAAAATTTCCTAACAATTAGAACTGTCTAAGAGTGGGGTGACTTTCCAGATTAATGTAGAAATTTGCCTGTTACTGGGAGTCTTTAAGCAGAAGCTGTATAATGACTTTTGGAGTATCTCTTAAAGGGAATTGCTAGAAAGTTTCAGGGTGGACTGGATGCTCCATGAAGTACCTTCCAGCCCTAAGGAACTATGAAAGGGAGACAGGAAGTTCAGCAGAAAGGAGCTCCTTTCCTTCCCCTTCCAGCCTTCCTTTTAAACTTCTGCCCACAAGATTAGGTTTATAAGCAGAGCTTAATGTTTATGGAGAGGCAGGGCTAGTGGATAGAAAGCTGCTTTCGGAGCCAGAAGACCCGAGTTCAAATTGTAGCCCTGACATACACTGGCTGTATCATCATCATCATCTTCCTCCTCTTCCTCTTCCTCTTCTTCTTCTTTTCTTCCTGAGGCAATTGGGGTTAAGTGACTTGCCCAGGGTCACACAGCTACTGCGTGCGTACTGTGTGACACAGTATTGAGTGTCTGGGGTAAAATTTGAACTCAGGTCCTCCTGACTTCAGGGCTAGTATTCTATTCACTGCACCATCTAGCTGCTCCTCCCAGCACCTTTTTAAGGTGCTTAATGGTTTAAGTTTCAGAGCTGGTGCTGGAAGTTCCTCATTAGGAGCTCCTGAAAACAATGAAAAATCCATAGACCTGGGGCTGGTTTGTTGTTTAAAGGCTTGTCACATACCTTAGACGCAGCCATTCAATAAACACTCATTCAACATATGTTGTGTGTTAAATACAAACATGAAACTGGAAGATATACACAGAGAATTAAGGACAAAGTAATTTCCAGGGGGGCAGGGCATTAGTGAGGTGGGGAGGAGAGAATCAAGGCTGGCCTTGTTGGGTAGGTGGTTAGGTGTGGCTTAAGTAGCTAGAGGCCAGACAGGAGTTCAAATCCTGCCTCCTGTGTGACCCTGGTCATATCATTTAATCCTGTTTGCCTCAGTTTCCTCATCTGTAAAATGAGCCGGAGAAGGAAATGGCAAACCTCTATAGTATCTCTACCCCTATAGTATCCAAATGGGGTCACAGAGAGTCAAAAAAGCAGGACATGGCTCCTGAGCTTAATCTTGAAGGAAGGAAACTGCCTTGGATGGTCTTTAGTCATCAGCTGTGACCCATCCCCACAGTTTAAAGTGCAATTGATATGTTACCAACATATGATTCCTCCTTCCCCATACAAGGGAGGCAAATGGATCACATCGGAATTATTACTGTTTTTATGATTGTTATTATTATTGCTTATTTTCCACTGAAACTGCCAGAGCAATTCCCCTTTGGGGAGATGCTTTTCCTAAGTAGAAGAAACATTTATATTACACATAACTTATTGTAATCCTTTCCCCTTGCATGTTGAATCACTAGCTTTTTTTGCAGACTAACTCTTCCAACAAGATTATAGAAAAATTCTTCAAAAGATAGAGGAAACAACAAGGGGAACTGCTAATTCTAAGAAGGAACTGGTTACTGAAGTAGAAATGATGGGCAAGTGATTCTTAGAATTAATGACAGAAAAAAAGGAAAGTTGTGAATATTCCAATATATATCCTAGGCTTTGAGAAGAGGAAGTGGAGAGAGAATCCCAACCACCAAAGCTAAGGTAGAATGAACTTAAAGGTGATAAAGGCAGGGAGGGACTCTCAATAATGAAATTCTGAATACAAAAAGGAAAAAAACATTCAGATGGGGAAGGAAGAGAAACAACAATGGGGAAACCATAGATTTTCAGTCAAAGGAAGGACTTGAGGTGGCCTTTCAGCTCTGACATTTACTCTATCTATGGTCTTAGGAATGCTTCTTAAATTCTCTTGTTATGATGGGGGCAGCAGGGAAAGGAAAAAAAAAAGATAGGACCATTGCCCAAGTAGGTTAGAATAATGCTGATGGATAACAGAGAGAAGGTAGAACTATTCAAGGTTTATTTTACTCCTGTTTTCTCTTTCAAGGAGAATGATCCTTGGCTTGGGAAAAATCAAACACAAAATGTAAACAAAGAGCTGGAATCCAAAATAGGTAAGGAGATAGGAAGGGGACAGCTGGGTATCTTTGATAAATATAATGACTCTCATCCCAATGTCCTAAAACACTGCTAAACTGAGGTCTTTAAAGCAGTTGGAAGATGAAAAGGATGAAAAAGGAGTCTGCAAATTATATGCGAGCCTAACTTCAACTCCTAGCAGAAATCTAGAGAATATTATTAAAACAATGGTTTGTAAAGTAGTGGTTTGCCAATACTTTCAAAACTATATATTTTAAGTTGTGAAAGTTATCAACAGAGACAGCAAAACACTCAGTACAAAAGAATAAAAGTAAGATAAAAAAGAAGTATAATTGAAATTTTTAACTTTCATTATTTATAGCTTGTTTTTAAAAGGGCATATCAGTGGGGCAGCTAGGTGGTGCAGTGGTTAGAGCACCAGCCCTGAAGTCAGGAGGACCTGAGTTCAAATCTGGTTTCAGACACGTCCTAGCTGTGTGACCCTGGGCAAGTCACTTAACCCCAATTGCCTCAGCAAAAAAAAAAAAAAAGGGCATATCAGCTTTACCGAGGTAAGAATAATGCAGTTGTCCCATTGGATTTTGTGTCCTTTTATAACCTTATGGGAGAGAGCTGATTATATTTGTGACGATAGATGTAAAGGAGTCAGTAGAAAAACTAAAGGAAAAAGAAATTGAAAACGGATAAGAGAAGATGGATGGAGGAAGGTCATAGAGAATGCAAGAGAGAGTGGGATCAAGAGTGCAGAAAGGACTGGACTTAGTGAGGAGCAGAGCTACCTCTTCTTTTTTTTTCCAATAGTATTTCTCCCCTCAAATACATGTAAGATAGTTTTCAATATTCATTTTTGTAAGGCTTTGTGTTCTAAATTTTTCTCCCTCCCTCTCTTACCTCCCTTCTCCCCAAGACAGCAAGCAATCTGATAGAGATTAAACATGTACAAACTTTTAAAATATATTTCCATATTTGTCATTTTGTGCAAGAAAAATCAAACCAAAAGGTCTACGTGGGGGGAACTACGAGAAAGAAAACAAATAAACAAAAAAGTAAAAAGACTATGTTTCCACCCATATTCAGTCTCCATAATTCTCTCTCTGGATGCGAATGGCATTTTCCATCCCAAATCTTGAGTCACCTCATTATTGAAGGGGCTACTTGTTTTTAAGCAGAGAGGAAGGAGAAAGGAGTGAGTGGTACTGAGAAGTGTTGAAGAGTGGAGAAGGGGAAATGGAGGAACTCCTCTCAGGTGATCTCAGTTTTCTTAATTATGTAAGAGGTTAAGTTCATCTCTATGTGTAAGAGGTAGTATGTGATTGGGCATTTGAGAAGAAGTGAAAGGATTTCACAGTCGCTTTGGACAATAAGAACGGGAGCCGAACCAACAAACATTTGTAAAATACTTACTATGTGCCAGACACTCTTTTAAATGTTGGAGTAGATAGCAGCAGAGCAGAAAAGCTGTGAGGCAGCTGGAGGGACCAGATAAAATGAGACAGAATACATTTAAAGTAGATGAAACCATCATAATTTCATGTCTTTCTCCAGCAAAGCTCAGAACTTCAAATAGAAATGAGATACTTTAACAATAATTCTGCTTTATTATATTTGATACTTTCTGAGTGTTTTTACACCATCATACTTGACTTAAGGTCCATGTTGGGGTCCAATCTAGGCTGCCTCACCTGTGGGGAGAGGAGAGGGATTAGGCTGATCCCCCAATATATGCCATTTTGGTATTATCCTCCTACCTTGAGAAAAAAGGTCTTTTTACTCAACTTCCTTTTCTGGGATGTGTTTTCTTATCGGTCCTGCTGACTCACTGTAACCAGGTACCGGATAGCTGGAAGTGGTCAAAGAAACTAAACAACCACATCCCTCCTTTTGGGGAGTTACCAGAACATTACCTAACTTATTAGAAAGGTTAACCACGTGACTTGTGGCCAGGGCACAAGCAGGCTTTGCCAGGTTTTGTGCTGTAATCTGCATGGCTGAAAACCTTCAATGGATCCCCACTGTATAAAAATCCCAGCTCTGTGGCTTCTCGTTGACCCTCCTTACTCTGCCCCTAATTTGACTGAGGTGGACCATCCCACTTTCCATTTTATAGAGGAGGAACTAATCAAAACATTTAACAATTGGAAAAATCAATAAAATTCAACCTAATAAATATGAAAGTACTAGACTTAAGCTTAAAATATTAATGCTCTAAGTACAGACAGGGTAGACATGGAGAGTATGTCCTTTTACATCAATAGCATGTGAGCTTTTTGAGGGCGGGAACTATTTTTTTATTGTTCTATTTCCATATCTAGCGCATAAAAGACACTTAATAAATGCTTACTGAATTAAGATCTTGATCGGGGGAAGACTGAGAAGGGGAAGGGGTTTGCTGGAGTTGAGAGTGTGATATGGCAGACAAAAAGAAAACATTTGCTTTAAAAAATATCATTCATTTGGACCTGGAAATAGAACCTTAGAAGATATCAAGTCCAATTCCTCATTTTACCGATGAAGCTAAGAGAATTTATGACAAAGCCAGAGTCACACTAGCAAATAACAGAATTGGGATTAGAATCCATGCCTTCCAACTGCAAATACAAGATTCATTCTATTATATCAAGGCTAATAGTAGCTAGACAAGGGAGCTGAGTCCTGCTGGACTTGGCCTTAGTTAGACTGGGTAACTATGATCGTGAAAAAACTCAAATCCATATCATGTGAAGACCACCTGGGGGGCAGTGGATAGAAGACTGGGTTTAAATTATTCCTCTGGTGGCATGTGACTTTGGGCATCATTTAATCCTGGTGTGCCTCAGTTTCCTCATCTGTAAAATATAAAAGTTAAACTGGATGGCCTTTAAAGTCCCTTTGAGTTCTAGATCTATGATTCTATGATGAAAATATCATGAGTTGGAGGGAGGAATGGGGTTTTAGAAGTGGGGAGAGTATGTTCTGTCTTTCTATATTTGAATGGTTGACAAGGATGTGCTGGAGAATTTGCTCATAATAGCTGATGATTAAATTTTCATTGTGAATATTCAGGTCACAGAAACTGGCAAATCTAGAAATCAAGGCTTGCTTTGTTGTTTTGTGTTTTAACTAGATTTAAGAGAGCAATAAAGAAAATTTTAATGAAAAAGACTAAACTGTGGAGCATGCTATGTACACATTTTTTTGAGCTAACCAATTGTTAGCTATTTATCAGCATATCACTAGATTGTTATGGACAGAAAGCATGAAATTAAATCTGGTTTGTCCAAAGAGCAGAAGTAGGACCAGAGAGGCAGTTTTTGATTGAATAAAAGGAAGGAATTCTCCATTAAGACTGTAGTAAGATTGAAATGGGGTGCTTTGGATGAGTTTGCATCCCTGGAGATCTTCAGTTTGGACGACTGTCCATTTGGGATGTTCTATATGAGATGCAAACCAGATAAAGCATGGGATGAGGTGATAATAATAATACAAATAAATCCTGTTATCTCTTCCAAGTCTTCTATGATTCTAATCTCTGCCTACTTCCTAATAATGTTATCTCTATTCCAAACAAAGGATAAGGTACTGGCAAAAGTGGCAAATACCAATCTTGGGTACATCACTTGCTCAACCTTGCTGTGGCTTAGCTCCTTATAGAGAAAAGGGAGATTTGCTCACTCTGTTCCCTCAAAGCAGAGAAGCGAGGGACTTCTGGAATAGGATGCTGCATGCATTGTCATAAATGGTCACTATATCAGGGGTTGTTTGCTATCTTTTTTCTTCAAGGGAGGAGTCGATCCTAAGAGCAAGAGAGAAGGAGGGAGGGATTTCCGGAAATGGCTATCATGTTTGGTTTTTTTTAAGTATCAAGAAAATTTATGTTTAAATATAGGAAGTTTTTAGGAGGTGATCTCTAAAGTCCTTTCTAGCTTAATATTCTATTATTCCAGTGTTGCTAGCTGTTTCCCAGATATACTGTCCTCCCATACCTCCACTCTCCTTTCCCCAGCTCCATTTGCTGAAATCTTGTCTTTTCCTCAGCATTAGCTCCAGACTCAACTCTTTAAAGATCTTTTTCTCCATCATCCTCAACTGCTGAGACTCCTTCTGAGCCCCTATAGCACTCAGTCCCTACCTCTCTGGAGGTAATTACATTGCAGTTATTTATGAGTTTTTCATCTTACTTCCTAAGCTGTGAATTTCTTGAAGTCAGAATCCCAGGAAACTGACGGCTGAATTTGAAGGCAAATTCTATCACTTGTTATCTGTGTGATCTTGGGAAAGTAGTTCAGCCTGTTTGAGACTGTGACTTTTCATCTGTAAAATGAAAAGGTTGGACATCCTTTCCAATTCTAAATCTCTGAACCTATGATCCTAGAAGGGATTCAACTATTACTTATTGTTGAATCATTTTTCAGTCACGTCCAACTCTTTGTGACCCCGTAGTGGTTTCTTTCTCCACCTTAGTTTACAGATGAGGAAACTAAGGGTTAGGCGACTTGCCCAGGGTCACACAACTAGGAAGTGTCTGAGGTCAAATTTTCATTCATGAAGATAAGTCTTCTTGACTCCAGGCCTGATGCTCTACCCACCATGGCATCTAGCTGCTCACAATTATTTCTACTGCTTTAAAGAACAGACCTAGGAAGCAAAGGGAATGAAAGGTTGGTGAGGTGGAAGTGGAGGAGGTCATTGCCAAGGGGAAGATTTTGTCTCAAAATAAGAAAAACAATTCTAAATAATTAGAGCTGCCCCATAATGGAATGGGAAATTTTGGGAAGGAAGATCATAGGATCCGAGGTCAAGGGCTGGAAGAGTCCTCCATGGCTCTCTAGGTCAACCACCTCATCTTAAAGATGAAAAATTGAAACCCAGAGAGGTTGAGATTTACCTACGTCCATAAGAAGTAGCCAAGATAGGATTTGCACTCAGGTCCTGTGACTCCCTAGATGTTGCTCTTTACAATGAAGTGGGCTTCTCCTCATTAGAGATCCCAGGCCGGATGAACACTATGTTAAAAAAAAGCTGATTCATTTCAAGATGGCACCCCACCCCCCTGCTCCAGGCTTTGTGATTCTGTGACCTCCTCTGTGGTACAAACCATCCCACATAAGGAAGGTGATGTTTTCTATTCCTGGCCTCATCACTTGGGAACAAAACACCAACCCATAACAACAAAAAGCCAGAAATTCAGAGAACATAAAACCACAGCCCACTGTCCCAGACAGTGAGGGTGGAGGACACCAGGGCTCCAAATCAGAGAGATCATCATGAACCTAAAAAATAGGAACTTCTGGTCATGAGCTCAGTTCTACCGCAGCAACAGGAACTCAAATGACACATTGTGAGATATGGTCAAAGAAGCACCATTAATGCTGCAGTTGAGAGTTGATTTTAAAATAACCAACCAGCTAGTATTTATTAAACACTTATTATTTACTGAAAATAAAAAATTTCAACAGCTCTTCTCTGAAGAAGCTTACATTCTCTAAAGCCTTCAGAGGCCATTAGAAGAGCTTTCCTATTCCTCCACTATGTCCAACACTGTCCTCTACCAGATAGAATACATTAGAGATATATCCATCACTGATCCAATGGGCAAAGCAAGGGCATCTCAGAGCTAGTGAGATGTATGGCACCGTGGTACCCTTGTAATGTATTCCCAGAGTGGAATTAACATCCGCAGGACCCATGGCCGAATCTCCAGACGTAAAGCACATGTGAGGGTACAATTCATATACATATGGCGTGTCATTCTGTTTCTGCCAATAATCCTTCAGTTAGTTCTGTGCTCTGTGGTTAAATGAATGAAAAAGCATTTTGTGTATTTTAATGAATGAAAAAGCATTTTGTGTATTTTAATGAATGAAAAAGCATTTTTGTACATTTTAATGCATATAAATCCAAAAGCAAGGTAGAGGAAAGACAACATGTGTATGGAATTGTAGCCAAAGAAGGGAACTTTGGTCTGGGGAGCCACCGAGATGGTGAGTGGAGTCATAGGGCAATCCATTGACAAATTCTGTCCGGGAAGAATGTGATCTGATTATAATTTCCAGAGCACAAAGTGAAAGTGGAATGGGAAAGGGCCAGGAGAAAAGAGCACGATTGAGCCGGAGGCTGGCCAAATATAGGTCAGTATCACCAATCAGGACACCTGGCCCAATTTCACTATATCATAATCACTTCAGATATCCCTATTAAAAAATTGTCATCCCAAACACATCAACATGAAGCTTGACTAAACAATGCCAAGTTTAACTTAATACTAGCAGCCACATATTTTTGGTAAATCCAACAACTGTTTATAAAGCTCCTCGTATTTTTCTCTTTACTTGCCCTCCTTCTTTCCAACCAAAGTCTGTCCTTGACCACCTGCCCTTCTCTCCTCTACAAATCTTCTTTCTTTTAAAAATCAAGTGAAAGAGGCTGGATTTAAAACCAGATCCCTTAATTTCAGATCAAAACTCTTTAGTATTATGCCATTTCTCTCTGAGGGCCTTGAATGTAAGGGTAAGGAGTCTGAACTATATTTGGTCAGCAAGTGATCATTAAAAGAATTTTAAAAAGATTCATCTGGCACTGAGATGAGAAAAAAAAAGAAGCTAGAGGAAAGGAATCTACAGAGGAAATCACTTCAAAAGTCTTGTTAGGTGGCAATGGAAACCTGTGACTAGGGTGGAAGTAGTGGGAATACAATGGCTGTGCTGAATTCAGAACTAGAATCAATAACATGTTTTAATTGATTAGATAAAAGAAGTGAAGGAAGCCCTCCCTCATAACAAAAATGATGAGGATTGAAAAAAATATTAATGTACAAAAGACGGGAATAATCAATGGGGGGGGGTTGTAGAAAAATAAGCACATTAATGTATTCTTGATGAAGGTATGAGTTGCTCTAATCATTCTGGAAAGCAATTTGAAACTATGTGAAGAAAGTGATTAAATATTTCTATCCCTTGGATCCAAAGATCTCACTGCTAGATATTTATCCCCCAAAGATTAATGAGCAAAAGAAAGATCCCAAATATTCACAGCAGCACTTTTTCTGGCAACAAAAACCTGCTCTCCCTGCCCCCCCCCCCAAAGTAAATGTTCTTCATTGGAGAATGGCTGAACCAGTATAGTACATCAATCATCAATATATTCTCTGGGCTGGGCTGATGGGCTTAGCCCATCAATATATAGTACATCAATATCAATATAAATCAAATATTATTGTGCTATAAGAAAGTAAACATTATGAATACAGAATAACATGGAAAGACTTAAGTGAAATGAGAAGCACAAGGAAAACAATCTACACAATGACCGTGGCAATAGAAATGCAAACAATAAAATATATTAAACGGAATGCTATAGAAATATTATGACCAAGCATCAAGGCCCAGAAGAAGAGATTTGAGGAGGCTTTTTGCTTCTTTGTTGTGTAGGAGACTCTGATTGTGAAACGCTTTTTGATATATTGCTTACTTCTGGTGAATTGTTATTATTTTCAAATTATTTCCAGTTCCCAGACTCAGTTTCCTATTCTACAAAATGAAGGTAATATTTGCACGAGGTATCTGCCCTACAAGGTTGTTGTGGTAACAAAATTTTGTAAATTTCAATGTAGTGACAGATAGACATTTAATAATATTTTGTTCAGTTGAATTGTCTATGTGAAAAATGTTATAAGAAGTGTGATCAATTTAATGACTCCCACAATAGGATGATAATAATAAGAGTGAACAATTAGATAGTTTGTAGGGTTTACAAAGCACTTTTCATGCATGATCTGAGTTGATCCTCACATCCCTAGGAGATAAGTACTGTTATTTTTCTTATTATACAGAAGGAGAAACTGAGGCAGAAAGAAGAAAAAGGACTTATCCAGTATCCCACAGCTAATAAGGGCTAAGATTGGATTGGAACTCAGGTCTTTCCAACTCCAAGTCCAGCTCTCTATTCACTGTGCCACATTGCCTGCCCTGGGTGCCTGTCATCCTATTAATAATCATAGAATAAGGATTATCAAAGATAAATTATCCATTTAGCACTAGAAGTACCTTAAAGACTATTCAGTCCAACCCACTCATTTTACAGCAAGAAGTACAGTTATCCCTTCCACATTGTGTATGAGGGGTGATTTAGGGATGCTGGTATGGGGGTCCACAATCTGGAAAACCCACATAAATTTTTTGATCTTCCCCTCATACCACAGAAGTCTGAATTTTTTCTTTTATGAGATGTTTACAGTGCCTTATTGTAAAATATGGATTTTAGTCATAGGCTATATGTAGGCCAATTTTTTTTTGCAATTATGTATAACATTTCCATATTAGTCATTTTGTGCATGAAGAAAGTAAAAAAAATTGGTATGCTTGAGCCACTTCAATCAATCAGTCAATATTCAATTAATATCACTTCTTTCTCTGGATGCATACAACACATATGCTTCATCATCATTAGTTCTTTGGGATTGTCTTAGATCATTGTATTGCTGAGAATGGTCCTGGCAGGAGCTCTCGGACCCAGCCTCCTGGGGCAAGCTCAGGATAAATGGGAATAGGGGAAGTTGTGGGACTGATTTTTTCATCTGGATGTTTGGGAAATGGAAGGGAGAATTCTATCTCTAAGGCTTATGAGGCTACCATTCTAGGAGGAGGATCAGAGGGGAACTGACCAAATAGGTTACATGTCATGGATGGACACTATGGACATCTCTTCCCTAGGAGCTAGGTGGGGACTGTTGTGATTTGATGTCAGTTATGGTTGATTTTTCAGTCTATTTTGAGAGTTCAGAAGGATTATGGTATAGCTGCAAGTGACTTCTATCTATCTATCTGTCTATCTATCTATCTATGTACCTATGTACCTATGTATCTATCCATCCATCCATCCATCTATCTATTCATCTATTTATCTATCTATGTATCTATCCATTATCCATCCACCCATCCATCCCTCTATCTAAATTTATATATAGATAGATGAATATATATTAACAATAAAAAAGACTTAAGGGGGGACCAACCTTGCCTAACTAATCATTCACAATATTCTACAGATTATATGAATTAATGCAGAGTAATGTAAACAGAACCAGGAAAATAATGTATACCATGACTACCGGAAAGAACAACAGTAAAACCACAGAAATGGGAAGCTACAGACTTAGAATGACCAAGCTTGATTCCAAATCAAAGACAGAAGAATGCTTCCACCCTTTCTTTGCAGAAGTAGAAGACTATGGATATGGAACACTAAATATAATGTTGAATTTGACCTGTTTTATCCCTTCCTTCCTGTCCCCACCCCATGATCTTTACCACTGTGACTCAGTTTCCTTCTCCTGTAGATGTTTTCTCAATATCTGGAGCCTTTTCATCCTAGAACATCCCTCTGTCATGTCATGCCTTTCTCCCATTGGTGAGGTCATTTGGGGGTCTCCATTTTGGAGATGGGCCCAGAGCACTCATGCTTCATTCCTCTTCCTGCTATGCTGTTTTCCAGACTTTGATGCCATTCCCCCCAAATGGATGTCTTTTTCTGACTTATCCTCAAAGTTGTTCAGTTCCTTTTTGTATGTTGTCTTCAGCTTTTTGAGGGCAGGAACTTTCTTTTTTTTGCTTGTATTTGTTTCTCTAGAGCTTAGCCCAGTGCCCAACACATAGCTAACTGCTTAAGAAATGCTTTTTTGCCTTGTATCTTGTCTTTTTCATTCCTTGCTTTTATTCCTCTTTTATTTTTTAAAAATCCTTTATTCCTTATTTTTTTATTCCAGAGAGGGGAAAGAAAAGGTGACAAATTGGGAAATGGAGATGATATAAAGACTAAAAATTAATACCACTTTTTTCTGATACTCAAAGGATCAATTTAGTGCAAAATTGAAGGGGATCTGTGGTGCCACAGCTTCATAAGCTCATACTACCTCAAGGCAGAGACCAGAATCCCCTTTTAGTTGTTTTTATGTGGTTGTTTTGAGGGCAGATTGGAGGAGGGTTCGCTTGACTAACCAAGCTACAGACACTAAGAGAATGTGGTTGAGAATATTAAAGATATAGCTTTCAGATACCTATTCTTACAGATGAGCCTATAAGTTTTCACTGAGAACCGATCTACTGGATTCATTCTTCCTAAAGACTAAGACCATTGCCAAGTCCAGCTGGCTTTCAAAAAGCCAACTGTTTATAAACAAAAAGAAATGGGTTTCTCCCTGGGCTCGCAGCCCTGAGTTGCTATTGTCAAGCTCTTAGGCTCAAAGACTTACGCTTTGGAGTAGTTTAGAACAAAATCCACTCCCTTCTCACTATCAAATTGAATGTCTCGTGGTAAATCACTGTGATATTTGGCATCGATGCTTAAGGGGAATCCAGGGTTCCACTCCATCCACCTGAGAAGGAAAAAGAAAGAAAATAAAACTGAGAGAAACTGAAGAGAAGTTCAAGTGAAACTTGAATTAATCAAAAGAATGAAATTGACATGTGCCAAAGTGACTTTAGTAGAGCACAGGTTTGACCACGTCTGACTACTCCATAAACTTCCGTGGCTCCCTATTACTTCTCAGATCAAATATCTGGGATGTAAAGCCCTTCATTATCTGGCTCCAACCTACCTTTCTAGTCTTACTATATAGTGCCAATACTGATCACAGTATTCTTACCTAATTTAGATTCTGATGATGATTGTCTACTGGTCCCAAGGCCATCTCCCTCCTTTCTCAAGTTGAGCGCTTGACTCACTGCCTTTCTTGCCTTACCAACTCCTACCATTTATTTTAGGGGACTTCAATATCCATGCTGGTATTCTCTCAAATTCCCCATCCTCACGATTCTTCAATCACACCTAAACCATTATTGTTTACTATCACTCACAATTTTTAATTAACTTCTTACTAATTTTTAAAATTTCAAACTTTGACATTCTACTCCTTGAATACATCTTCCTATTACTCCATCTCTCTTGAATCTTTCACCTCCGATACCTATTCTTCACCCTGATTGTTGGGATGATGATCCCTGATAATCTCCAACCCCTTTTCTCCTTAGTGTTTCTCAAGACTTGAAGTTTCAGAGTAGATATTGCTTTGCATTAATAGAGGCAGTTTCTTACTGGGAGGGAGCCTCTTCTATCAACCAAATCATAAGTGTGATAAGAACAAAAATCAATAGTTGTGGTGTGTGTATGTGTGTGTCTTGGCTTTCTTATATGGATAGTGTGTCCTTAAATTACAACTCCTCAGTTATTATTTCACTTCATAGCACTATATTTACTTCTAGATATCTAAAGAGTTTTTTTAAGAATATTTTTTGCTAATAGTGCAAAATTTAGGCCTTCCTTAATTAAAATCTAAATGGAAAGAAGGAAACATGATGTGATGAATAAACAATCCAAAGAGGAAGCAACTGAAAGTGGAAAAAAATTTGAGATGACATTTGAAAATGCAAGGGAAGATGTAACTAAAGTATAGAGAGAGAGGCTAAAGGGGAAGCATCCTTTGTGTGTTTAAGTAAGTGGACACCTAAAATTCAACCCAAGTTAGAAAAATTTTCAAAAGGCAATGAAAGCCCTGGGTCTAAGTTGTTTTGGTATGAGCAGTCACGTTCACCTCATGCCAGAGGAGAATCGGTTGAAGGAACTGGGAATGTTTAACCTGAGAAAAAGCTCAAGGAGCTCATAATCAGTTTTCAGGTACTTGATGGACTTCCATTGGGAAAATGGTTGAGACTTGTTCTGCTTGGTCCTAGAAAGCAAAGCTGGATGGATGGGTAGAAACTGAAGGCGACCAATTAAAGGGAAGTGGACTTGTTTAGGGAAATAATGAGTTCCCCTCTTTGGAAACCTTAGAAACCATCAGGTATGTTATGGAGAGGGTTGTTTTAGGGGCATGGTTGAAGATAGCCTTTAGGTCCAGGCTATCTCTGAGATTTTATGATTCTGTGATACTTGCATCTTAAAGAGTAATAGAGTCTAGAGCATCACCTTTGAAGTCAGGAGGACCTGAGTTCAAATCTGACCTCAGACACTTAACACTTCTTAGCTGTGTGACCCTGGGCAAGTCACTTAATCCTGATTGCCTCAGGGAAAAAAAAGAGTAATAGGGTCTTAGTAGTAAATGATAGGAGGTATTGTCATTGTTGTTTGATCTTTGTTTTCAAAGAGAACCAAGTACCTGAAAACTGATTATGAGCTCCTTGAGCTTTTTCTCAGGTTAAACATTCCCAGTCATGGCTGACATCTTGATTTGTACAGAGTAACACCTGAATGTTTGGCACCCAGGTAGGCCCCAACTTAGAGATTCTCAGGCTGAGACAAAAACATGAAATGGAAATGTAGGAAGGTGAATAGCAACAAAGAGGCTCAGAAATTCATTCAAAACACAATCACAAAAGGACTGCCATGTGGAAATACAGAGAGTGAGCAGCAAATAAGGTGACTGAGTGATTGCAACTCAAGGAGGGAAATTTAATCCTATATGTTATGGAGATTCAATAATAGGATCCTACCGAAGCAGCCAGAGCTACCTGGGACACAGAGGTTAAACAATGTCCACATGATCACATAGCTAGTAGATAATACTCCTTCCTATGATTCAAAATCCATTTGTTTTCCCATTCTTCCATTGCATCACACACACACACACACACACACACACACGTGTGTGTGTGTGTGTGTGTGTGTGTGTGTCAGTTGAAGGAAATGGGGATTTCTCTCTATGCTTAGGGTGGGGCAGATGGTAGAGTCAGGACATTATAGCTATCTGTGAATACTTGAAGCAATAATTCAGGACAGAGCTTAAATATGTTCTTGGTTCTAGAGGGCAGAACTTGGACCAATGGGCAGAGGTTGCAAAGAGGAAAATGTAGATTTCGTAAAAAAAAACAGAAAACAACTTCCTAACAATTAGAACTACCCCCAAAAATGGGGAGGCAGGTTTCTCATCACTGAAAGTACTAAGGCAAAAGCTGAATGACAAATTGCCATATGTATTATAGAAGGCTTTCTTTCAATGGCTTCTGAGATTTCCTTTCAACTTTGTGATTCTATTTCTACTTCAGTCATCTCTTCTTCAGCCTAAACATCAGCAGTCTCTACATAGCAGGTAGTCCTTTTCCGGCTGGATTGCTCCCTTCTTATCAATTTCTACTTGTTCATTTAAAATATCATCATTCTCTATACAGCAGGTCCCAAGGTCCTTTTCCAGCTGGATTGCCTCTTCTGGAGATCCACCATCTTAGCAATTTCTACTTGTTCATCTGAATAGGATAATAGCTATGACATGAGGTAACAGGTGAAGAAGAGAGAGAAAAACAAAAGTATAACACCTGAGGAGTAATCACAGTAGAGTTAAAGTTGAGTCAAGCACAGTGGGACATGAAGAGAAGACCAAGTCTAAATTAAGGTCATCATAGTCATTAAGTAAATCCTGGCTCTATTAGAGAAGACTTTTTCAGGAAAATGGAAGTCCATTAAGCATTTGCTCAAGACAATGACGACTTTAATTTGGGCTTGGTCTTCTCTTCATGTCCCACCGTGATTGAATCAGTTTGATCAGTCTCTTAATCATATTTGTCTCTATTTATCTTCCCCTGGGATACCGTAGTTATTCTGATGAATCAAAGCCAACTCATGGTAATGGAAGACCAGTTTTCAGAAAGAGCTCTGGGAACCTCTCCCAGTAGCAATTTCCTCTTAGCAGGCCCAACAGCTGTTTGCCACAATGGTTGTTGGGGTTCTAACAGTAAGCTGTACCCATAAAGGAATCACTTATCCACAGCTGAGCTATTTCTAATTTCAGCTGAGATAAAAAGAATGCTTAGGAAAAGGATGATTCATAGGCCCTCTGATCTACTTCCTGCTTCAGGGAGAAATTCCCTTTTCTTTAGCCAGGTCTGATCTTGGGGGAAAGAACTGCCCTGGATTACAGCAGGTAGGTTTGAGGAATCCAGTGCTTACCCTGCCTCAAGGTCAAGGATGCCTCCTCCCCTCCCAGGGGCCAATACAATAGTTATGGAGCTCTGTTGAATCCCTTTTCTTTCCTCCCACATTTTCATCTATCTAGGGGTAAGACATGAGATGGGAAGTGGGGAAAGAGCAAGCCAGTCACTCTGAGCTCATTCCATAGTAACATGAAAGCAGAAAAAATCATAGAAACTTTGTAAAGGGATGTTTTATGACTAGAACAGCTGCTTACATTCAGAATCCAATTTAATTCAACCATCATTTCTTAAGCACCTACTTACTTATGCCAGGTACTTAGGCATGAAGGATGAAAACTAAAAGATGGATGTTCCTGTCCTCATGAAGCTTCAGGCAGATAACACATACATAGAAAATTATTTATTTATTTATTTTGCTAAGGTAATTGGGGTTAAGTGACTTGCTCAGGGTCACGCAGCTAGGAGGTGTTAAGTGTTTGAGACCTGATTTGAACTCAGGTCCTCCTGACTTCAGGGCTGGCGCTCTATCTACTGCTCCACCTAGCTGCCCCACTAGAAAATTAAATATGAAAGAGAAAATAATTTCATAGGGAGAGGAAGCCAATAATAGAGGGATCTGGAGAAAGGAGAAGAGTAAGATAGGTTTCTTGTAAAAGGGAGCAGTAGAATTGAACTTTGAAGGAAGCTTGGGGTGCTTTGAGGGGGAGTTGAGAAGGGAATATGTTCCAGGCAGGGAGCAGCCTATGCCAAAGCCTGGGGCCAAGAGACAATGTCACGTACAGAGAACAGACCATAATGTGCAATCAGTCTGGAAAGGGCATGAGCGGGAACTGGGATCGCCCCATCAAACTGTTTCAATGCCATAACTCACCGATAGAGTTTCTGCCGTGTTTCCAGTTCTTTGCGTCTGTGCTGCTTGAGGATGTGAATCTGGTCGTCCCGAGCCAGCTTTGCTGTGAAAAAAAACAGAGAAGACAAGTATTGAAGCAGCCAGAGGGAATCGCCAACTTGAAGGAAGGAACGGCAGTCCTGTGGTATCGGGTCCTGTTCTTAAAAAGTCCTGGCAAGCCCAAGCATCCGTCAAGTGCCGCGCCAACCTCCAGAGTCCTGAATTCTGGCGTCATTAACTACAGTAGACCATGAAAAGCAGGGGATATTACTAAGAGAAGGGAGCTCTCCCAGCCCAGAGGCTTATACTTTATATAAAAGAAGAAGGGTTTCAAGGAAGAAAAGCAATCCTAAGGTCTGTTTGTGTCAGACAATGATGTGAGGCTTCTGATAGGCAAAGGACCTTCTAGTGTCAAGAAGTCAGAAAGATATTTAGGTTTGTGTCCAAGAGCACAAAATATTAAATTAGACCCTAGAAGCTGTATATCATCCCTAGAAGTAGCAGGTGGTACCCCTAATTACCTGCCATCCTTCAAATTCAATTAGGCAGATTGTGTCTGGATCTCAAAAATTCATAAGATCATAAGCTTAGAGTTGGGAGGGTCCTTGGAGACCTCTGTGGAAATCCCTTATTTTAACATTGAGGAAACAGAGGTTCAGAGATTGACTCATGATGCAGAGTCTTAGAGTCTCACATTCACTTAGTGATTTATTCCCAGCTGCCCAAGAGACTAATAAAAGTTTTTCATGATTTTGGAGAAGCTATGTTGACCTAGAGAAGAGCAAGAGGTATTTTTTCAGCCCAGATACAAACACATGAACTAGATCTAGGATAATCATGTTCACAGGACACTGAGCTACTGGGAACCAATGGCCTCACCCAATGGATCCTAGAGTTAGAGGACCTTAATTCAGATTCCTGTTCTAGTATCGACTATTTGTGTGTCTTTGGGCTAGTCATTTGGCTCCTCTGGACCTCCTCACTTGAGAATAGTGGTCTTGGACAAGATGATGCCTAAGGTCTCTTCCTTCCTATGATCTTGGTCCTCTGTTAGGTACAGCATCCCTCGGGACATACCTACATTGTAATCTAGACCCTTCAAATAAGTCTTCTAGTACTCACCTCTCCCATCTCGGAGGACAATTTCACCCTCCCCAGTGAACCAGCGGTAGCAGGGAAACTCAATGTATTCTCCACAGGGAGTCTTCAAAGTGATATACTTAAGGTACCAGTCATCATGGATCCAATACTTTCGTTTTTCAATCTTGATCAGAAGGATCTCTCCGAGTTCTTCATCCACAGTCACATCATAAGAATCTACCTGTGTGGAATAAAAGGCAAATCCGACTTGTAATCTAATAAACATATTTAAGTTTCTAACAGGTTTATGTCAAGTAAGTAATTACTAAGAAATCATTTAATATTGTCTTACTTTGTAGAAGAACAAATGGAAAATTAATGGTATATTTGTAGACTCCCTTCTCTCCCTATCCCCATGGTTATTCAATTCCCTTACCAAGGGACATTCAGATTTTAACCTTTCCTGTCCTTCACTTGGTAAACTTAATAAAAGTTTCTGACTTCTGACTAGATAATAGAGTAAGGCTATAAGAGAACCTGAAACTCCCAATATCTTCCTTTAAAAAGGAAGCATTAGATTGCCCAAGGAAACTTAGAGAAAAGGAAAAGATACAGCAAATTGAAGGGGAGGAAACTTCTAGCAATGAATAAATATTGTGGATTAAATAAAACTGAAGGGGAGACATAAAGTGAAGGAAAAGATTAATTTAACATCAACAATGTCTACCATCAATGGAGCTGAAAACTACCACTTGCCATAATTGTGAATAACAACCTGGCTAAGTTAGATAAAGATGGAACTGAGAAAAAGATTTTTAAAGGGTACACAACAAGAGGATAATAAAACTTAAACAATTTGGAATTATCCATGGACAACAAAAAAATCACGAATAAAATAGAATTGCTCCACTGGGTCAAAATAGGATAGGTAGCATAACAATCGGTAAAAATAAACCAGAAAACCCAATACAAATGAAAATTATCCAATAAATTTTTTTAAAAGGTAAAAAAACTAAAGGACACCCCTGGATGTAAACTAAGAGATAATTAAATGTCTTAAAAGGATGAAAAAGAAAATAATCTGACATGATTTCAGAAAAACATATCAGAAAATTGTCAGACTTATTAAAATTAAGAGACATATTACACATTTGTGGAACACACTAGATGGTGAAAAAGGATAAACCCAGATTCAGCTCACCTAGATATTCTACCATCATGTATCCAAACTATAATGGTGGAGAAAATATTTTAAAATAAGCCAAGGAAAAAACCCTCCTCAGTGGAAATGTAAAAAATGCCCATCTGAATTACTCAAGCTTTTTCACCCAAGATGAGGGATATAACATGAATCTAGAGAAATTACACTTCATCCTAAGATTCCACCTTCACTAGATTAGACGTGTTTTCAAGGCATTTAATATCACTTAACAATGGCATTAATAAGTGATCATTTCATAATGATATTAATAATGATCATTAATAATGAATACAAGAATTTCAGCTGTTCATAGAGATACGGTCAAGGTTGTATAAGATCTGTGAGATCACAAAAAGAATGAAGAAGTTCAACAAGGAAAATTTTCACTGAACTTAAAAATGATTCATAACGAAGCATTGATTTAATGTAATTTCTATACAGGGATAATAGAACAGTAACACAGTTGTTTAAATCATCAGCTTTTTCAAAGTAACTGCCTTGGGGGAAGGCAGTGCAAACAAGACAGTAAAAATGTTAATGTTAATGGCATAATGTAACTTCTGTAAAAGAAACAATAGCATTGAATTTATTAACATATGACCCATTATAAATATCACTGATGGGAAACAAAGTCAGAGCTGAATTATGTTATTTGATAACTAAGGTATATAAATTGGTTTGGGGAAGAGTTTGATAAATATTTAAGATATATGCTGTGGGAAGAGGGAATTGGTCAGGTTACCAGGACATTAATTTTAAAAATGGATCACAATTTGGTGAAAAATATAAAGAGATACCCTACACACCATACAACACAATAAATTCCAATGGACCCATAACCCAATGTTTTAAATCATTAAAACAGTATTGAAGGGGCAGCTAGATGGTGCAGTGGATAGAGCACCAAACCTGAAGTCAGGAGGACGCAGTTCAAATCTGGTCTCAGACACAACATTTCCTAGCTGTGTAACCCTTGGCAAATCACTTAACCCCAATTGCCTCAGGAAAAAAAATGATATTGAAGAAAATGTAATAAAATCTTTCACTACTTTGAAGAAAAATAAAAATCTCTAATGGTTTAAGAGAAATTATAAAGATATAAAATACTTGAATTGATTATGTAAGGAAAAAAACTTTTTTGCACAACCAAAAAGCAAAGTCTCCAGAATGAGGAAGAAAGAAAGCCTAGGGGGAAAATCTGCAAAAAACATTTGTGATAGAAGTCTAACATCTAAAAATCACAAGTAATTGGTATAGATTTGCAAGAATATGGGAAATTCTACAAAATGAGTAGTCACAAAATATGAAGAGGGAGCTCAGACCAACAAGACATGGTAAGCACTTAATATGTGCAAAGCGCATGGGATATAAAATTAAAAGCTAAATGCAATCTTTGTCTTTGAGAAGCTTTTAGTCTACTAGGGGTGAAGGTAGGTACAAGATGGTGTGTGTGTATGTATGTATGTATATGAGAGTATATATGTGTGTGTCTATATATACAATTCTGAGCTACCACTATATACCTCTCAGATTGGCTAAGATGACAGAAAAAGATAATGGCAAATATTGAAGGAGATGTGGGAAAACTGGGACACTAATGCATTGTTGGTGGAATTGTGAACTTATCCAACCATTCTGGAGAGCAATTTGGAACTATGCCCAAAAGACTATCAAACTGCCCACGCCCTTTGATGCAGCAGTGTTTCTATTGGGCTTATATCCCAAAGAGATCTTAAAGGAGGGAAAAGGACCCACATGTGCAAGAATGTTTGTGGCAGCCCTTTTTGTAGTGGCTAGAAACTGGAAATTGAAAGGATGCCCATCAATTGGAGAGTGGCTGAATAAACTATGGTATATGAATGTCATGGAATATTATTGTTCTGTAAGAAACGACCAGCAGGATGATTTCAGAGAGGCCTGGAGAGACTTGCATGAACTAATTGATCCTAATTGAAATGAACAGAACCAAGAGATCACTTTATACAGCAACAGGAAGATTATGCAATGATCAACTCTGATGGACTTGGCTCTTTTCTACAATGAAGTGATTCAGGCCAGTTCCAATAGACTTGGGATGGAGAGAGTCATCTGCACTCAGAGAGAGGACTGTGGGAACTGAGTGTGGATCACATCATAGTATTATGTTATTGTTTGTTGTTGTTTGCTTGCTTGTTTTTTCTTTCTAATTTTTTTCTCCTTTTTTGATCTGATTTTTCTTGTGCAGTATGATAAATGTGGAAATATGTATAGAAGAATTGCACATGTTTAAAATGTATTGGATTACTTGTTGTCTACGGGAGGGTTGGGGAAAAGGGAGAGAGAAAAAATTTGGAACACGAGGTGTTTTGCAAGGGTGAATATTGAAAACTATCTTTGCATGTATTTTGAAAATAAAAAGCTATTATTAAATTTTTTTAAAACACTTAGTAGCTATGTGACCCTGAGCAAGTCACTTCACGTTAATTGCCTTTCCCAAAAAAAAATCCCTTTATAAAGGAACAGAGTGGCAACCCCAGGGGGGAACAAGGAAAGAGCTGTAACTGAGCTATTAAATGTTTTATGAGGAGTAAATAGATTCCAGATATGATGCAAAGACAAGGGGGGAAGTGATGAAATGTGGTGAATGGGGACAATTCAATTCAATATACTTCAATTTAATTCATTTTCTTCTCCATTCAATTTCTCTCGATTCAATTCACACTCTCCTTTCCATCAACTGCATTGAACATCATGCCAACCCCAGGATAAGAATCTCACCTGAAATCTTGTCACCGTACAGACTGGCTCAGCTATTGATATTCAACATCAGCTCAACTTCCTCAGCTTCTTCTCCCCCTCTGGAGTGCAGAGCAATAAAATTGTCCCATAGAGGACTCAAAACTTTGCAGAGAACTGTCCGCTTTCCATCATGGGTTCTGTTTGGTTTCTTCTAAGATAGAATCACACTCTACCCCCATTTCAGCTTCCTTTTGTATATTGCTTTACTCCATTAGTCTGTAAGCTGCTTACAGGGGGAACCCTATTTATTTCTAGTTATTTGGACAGGTCAAGTCTAAGGGGAAGGTATTCTTTGTATAATCATCTCCAAATTATATATATATATACATATATATATATATACATATATATATATACATATATACATATATATATATTGCTTTTTGCTGAGGCAATTGAGGTTAAGTGACTTGCCCAAGGTCACACAGCTAGGGAATGTTAAGTGTCTGAGACCAGATTTGAACTCAGGTCCTCCTGACTTCAGGGCTGGTGCTCTATCCACTGTGCCACCTAGCTGCCCCAAGATAATATTTGTAAAGCACTTTGTATACTTTCAAATGTTATTTACATTTTAGCTATTATTGTTGTTATATGTTGCTTTAGGATTTGTGAAGTGTCATTAGATCCTCATAACAGCACTATAAGCATGACAGATGCATTGCTTTGGGTTGTGCCAAAATTTGTTTTTATTTTCAATGTCAAAATTCATCTATCTTCTATAGTTCCATTTGTTGATTTGTTATTTTTTTTACGTTTCTACAGTGGCTATAGATGCCATTCCATTAGCTTCTAATATTTTATGGCCCATTGGTTCCATTTAGCGCAAGAATCCATTTGGGGATTTGTATGAGATCTGAATGTAATCTCATTTGATGCTTGAAATTGTTGAACTAGGGGCAGCTAGGTGGTGCAGTGGATAGAGCACCAGCCCTGAAATCTGGAGGACCTGAGTTCAAATTTGACATCAGACACTTAACACTTCCTAGCTGTGTGACCCTGGGAAAGTCACTTAACTCCAATTGCCTCAGGGGAAAAAAGAAATTGTGGAATTATCTCTTTAGTTCTGAAGATGGATAGATCTTAAGCCTTACACAAAGGGTCAACATTTCCAGCATTCTGATCAACCAACATGCCACTGAGGTCAAAAAAGAGGAAATTGCCTTTCTATATACCATGGGTTTTGTGTGGTCCTTACCTAAGCAATTTGTCCAGGGATTGAGGAACAAAGCCCTTGCCTTGGGTATAAAAACATCCCACTGATTTCATCTCTCTGAGGAAAAGATAGTAAACATTAAGTGCCTGCTATGTGCCAGGGACCGTGCTAAGTCCTAGAAGAAACAGGCCTTGTTAGTTCAGAAAGTCTGGAGGGCAACAGAAAACTTCTACCTCAGAGAGGATCCTGGCCCATTTGACAAGCAGACACGTACCAGGAATTATTTGGACATTGCCCAGCTAAGATGAAATAAAAATGGCTAGTAATTCTGCAAGCTGCTTTATGTTCTGATAAAGCACAAATGAAATGATCTTAGCATACTATATAAATAGTTTTAAGTTATTACTGATCCCTGTTCTATTGGTGGATGCTTATGACTTTCTTTTATTGATGTTCTTTGTGTATTTAATATAAATCACCTCTTACATAACCAATTAATATTGTACACTGAAAACCTTCCTTTTACTTCTTTCATTTGGAGGCCCTGTTAGCTTTGTGGGCCATAATCTAATTGATTATCATTAAAATTGTTCCTGGGGAACTGGAGCTTGGGACACTCAACAAGAGTTTGAGAAAAAGGAAGCCCCTTTTCACCAGAAGCAGATTCTCCAAGTCCGAACCTAATCTAAACCAGGAATAGGACACAGAAGGGTGAGTGCCCTACTTCCTATGGGCTCAACTGAATATTTCATCATGGATAATCTTAATATGATAAAATGCACCAATTTGAAAACATGCACTAATATAATATGCAATGGTGAAACGTCATCAAGGTATAGTATAAACAGAGAAGAGGACTCAAGACAGAAACATCTGTGTTTGGAGAAGGAGTAACATTAACCAGCAAGGAGACCAAGAAAGAACCATTATACAGTAGAATAAGTAAGAGATAGAAGCAAATGGAAACAGAAAAAGAGGAAAATGTCCCTTGAAGGAGGATTGGTCAGTCATGCACAAGCTGTGGACTTAAAAAAGACCAATGACTCAGCATTGGAGAGATCACAGGTAGATTTGGAGAAAATAGTTATAAAACATATTGGTTTTATTTTATTTTGTTAAAAGTGAATCTTCTTATGCCCAAAGAGCTATAAAACTGTGCATACCCCTTGATCTAACGATATCACTACTGGAGCTATATCCCAAAGAGGCATAAATAAGGGGAAAGGATCCACAAGTCAAAAATATTTAGAGCAGCAATCTGAGATGGCAAGGAATTGGAGACTGAGGGGATCCCCATAAATTGGGAAATGTATGTACCAATTTTGGTATATGAGTGTCATGGAATCGTATTGTTCCATAAGAAATGATGAGCAGGTGGATTTCAGAAAATCCTGGAAAGATTTAAATGAACTGATGCTGAATGAAGCAAGCAGAACCAGAACATGATACATAGTAACAGGATCATTGTACAAAATTCAACTTTAATAGATTTAGCTTTTCCCAGCAATACAATAGTCTAAGACAATTCTAAAAGATTCATGATGGGAAATGCTATCCACATCTAGAGAAAGAACCATGAAGTTTGAATGCAGATTAAAACATTCTATTTTCACTTTTTTTGGTTTTTATTTTCTTTTGTGTGTGTGTGGCTTGCCACCTATGTTCTGATTCTTCTTTCACAACATGACTAATGTGATAACATGTTTAATATAACTGATCATACATATATAATCTATATCAGATTGCTTGCCACCTTGGGGACCAGAAAGGGAAGGGGAGGAGAACAAAATCTTATAAAAAATGTTGAAAAATAAAAACATTTTTAAAAGAATGTTAATTAAAATGAGGGGGGGAAATGAATGTTCTAATGTTGTTCGCAGACAAATGAGAAGTAAATTCTCAACATCACTGAACTTTATTCTGACACTTTTGCATGAATTGATGCTGAATGAAGTAAGTAGAAAGCCTACAACTACAGGACGATGAAAGGTACTAAGAAAAGAGGAAAAGGAACAATTGAGAAAGAGGGAAGAGGAGAAGGAAGGAGAAGAAGAAGACAAAGAAATAAAGGGGAAAAAGGAGAAAAATAATGAGAGCATGATATGGGCTCAGGTCAGACAGAATTTGACAGAAGAAAGAAAAAACAAGGGGAGACTGTGGCGCTCTGACTGGATTATATTCAGAGGTCATTATCGTATATCTGTTGAGAAAAGAAGGGTGGTGTCTTTTATGGAGAAGACTGAAAAGCCTCCATACTTCCTTCCCCTTCTTCATTTCTTCTCCCTTTTACACATCCCTTTTTCATATTATATCAGATATCATTTCCCCTGGTAGTAATCAGGGGCATGGTTAAAACTAGTTAGATATTTAGGCTTGAAAAAGAAAAATGGGAAAAAACGGAAGATCTGGAGAGGAATGGGGGGAAGGCAAGTTCTCTATGAGTTTTTTACATGGTTTTCAGTGGTGGGGGTTTTCTATATTACTCCCCTTCAAACTTTTTCCCTTCAAGCAGGTATTTTACAAGTGAGGAAATTGAGGCACAGAAAGGTTAAATGTTTTACCAAGGGTCACACAGCTAATAAGTGGCTGAGGAAGGATTCAACTCTGGTCTTTCACTAAATCACTAAACTCTAGTCACCATGACACTTAATGACCTCCAGGAAATGAAACAAAACAGTTAAGGCAGTAAGGAATAGAGGGGGGCCCACCTTGGAACCAGGTAGGTTTTAACCTCATCTCTGCTATATGCTGGCTGTTTGACCAAGGATAAGTCACTTAGATTCTCAGGACCTCTGAGCACTTTAAGGATATAAATTAGACAGGCAGAATGGTGTAATGGATGGAGAGGTTAGATTCGGATTGAGAACTTGGGTCCAAATCCTGACTCTGAGTAGCTATGTGATCTTGGATAATTCACTTAATACACTAGCCTTTGTTTCTTTTCTTTTGTTTTTTTCTTTTTCTTTTTGTTTTTGCTGAGGCAATTGGGGTCAAGTGACTTGCCCAGGGTCTCATAGCTAGGAAGAATTAAGTGTCTGAGACCAGATTTGAACTCAGGTCCTCCTGAATTCAGGGCTGGTACTCTATCCACTCTATCTAGGTGGTACTTTCCATCTAGCTGCCCCGCTTTGTTTCTTCATCTGCGAAATGAAAAGGCTGTACAAGATGATTTCAAAGGCTCCTAGTGTTCTCACTGAAGAGCTAAAAATCAACATCAATAGGGGAGGTTTCATTACGGAGAGTTCCCAGTGCCAGACTAAAAAAAAAACAAAAAAACAAAAAACACCAGTGAGCATGGAATAATCATTCCTGGAGTCCTGGATCTGCCCCCCCAAAGTTAGATGGGTGCTGGCAGTCTGAAGACGACCACAGTAAACACTTGCCCCAAGAGAAAGCTATTCTCTTTGTTCACAACAAACATTTCCCAAAGCTTTCTCTTTCACCACCACTGAGAAAAAAAGTCAGAAAGTGCTGGAGCTAGAAAAGAGGAACTTCCCTCTGGGACTGTGCAAGAGAAAATGTGAAAGTCTTTTGCATCAACAGGAACTTTCTCAAAAAACTGAAGAAAAAAAAAAACCAAAACTACCCAACCCCACACACATGAGGCCATTCAACAATGGCGGCTCAGTCTCCCAAGCTAGTTTGCATGGCTCTGGAAATTTGAGTGCCCAAACTTTCCTCTACCTTCTCTGGCTCCAGTCTGTGAAAACAGACTGTTTGTCATGCAAATCTCATACAAAATCTCCTAGAGGAGCTCTTATTAGCCATATCTATTTATCAATAACATTTCCATGGTTCCATGAAAAAAAAAAGATATGCAAGAGGGAGGAGAGATAAAAAAAGGGGGGAAACTAAGTTTGGAGACTCCTTGTATTCTCCATAAAAGATACTATTCTTCTTTTCTCAATGGGAATCACCATCATCAAAATATTCCCCCATATGAAGCAGCATAGAGGCAGGAGGGCTGGATCTGGAGTTTGCAAACTTGAGGGTCAGTCCTCCCTACTACCTGGTGTCACCTTAGCCAAGTCACCTCATTTAATCTGATGGAAAATCAAGTTCCCCCAGTCTGGAAAATGAGGAGGATTTGACCAGATGACTTCTTTTTTTTATTAAAGCTTTTTATTTGCAAAACATATGTATGGGTAGTTCTTCAAAATTGACCCTTACAAAGCTTTCTGTTATAAATTTTCCGCCCCTAGTCCCCACCCCTCCCCTAGATGGCAGGAAGTCCACTACATGTTAATTATATTAAAATACATATATCTGACAAGTCAAATATATGTATACATATTTCCACACATCTTGCTGTGCAAGAAAAATCGTATCTACAAGAAAAAAAATCTGAGAAAGGAAACCCAATGCAAGCAAACATCGATAGAGAGCATGAAAATGCTATGTTGTGGTCCACATTCATATTCCTCTCTCTGGGTGTATATGGCTTTCTTCAGTGAACAATTGGAACTGGTTTGAAGCATTTCATTGTTGAAGAGAGCCATGTCTATGAGAATTGATCATCATATAATCTTGTTGTTGCCGTATATAATGATCTCCTGGTTCTGCTCATTTCACTCAGCATCAGTTCATGCAAGTCTCTCCAAGCCTCTCTAAAATCATCCTGCTTGACCAGATGACTTCTAAAGAGCTTATGGTACCACGGTCTCCTACCCTGTGTACCAAGCACTACCGAGGATCACAGGAGGCCAAGGATATAGCTTCCTCAGAGAACACTGAGAAAATGGAAACCCGAAGGAGTCACATGACTTGTTTCAATCAAACTATCAGTCAGGAAAATTAATACTGGAAAAAAAGAAGCTAGGAAAGAGTAGAGGTACAAGGCTTAAAACTCAGCTTGGTTCCTTACATGTGTGAGCCCTGGACCTCAGTTTCCAAATCTGCAAATAAGGAGCTAGATAAATCTGTGATTGCTAAATCTTGTGAATATGATTTGCCATATCTTGCTGATTCCACTTCATCTTCTCTCCTGTCTGTCCACTTTTCTGTACTCATGTCACCCTCACCCTTGTCCAAGCCCTCATCCTGTCCTGCTTTGACTGTTGTAACAGCCTCCCAGCTTGCCTCTCCCTGAATCCTTTCTCTCATCAGTCACTCCTGCCTCCAACCTATCCCCACACAGCTGCCAGACTGAGATTCCTGGAGCTCAAAATTTGACTGTGTCACCCCTTAACTCAAGAAGCTTCTATCGATCCCCATTTCCTTAAGGTTAAAATATAAGCTGCCCTGATTGGCATTCAAGGCCCTTCACAGACCGGGGTCCAGCTAATTACACATTACTCCCCCTCATACACTATATCCTCTAGCCAAATAACCATTGGCTAGCCTCATTATTTCATCTCCCACCTTTGTTTCACGCTTGTAAGCAGGCTATTTATGCTTTCTGATGTTTCCCCCATTATTACCCACTCCCAGAAAACAACTCCTTTCAAGGCTCAGCCTAAGTGCCAAGAGGATTTTACTGACTTCTCTAGCTTTTAATTCACCATCCAGATATGCCTTCTTCCCACTTTTTGATATTTTTTAAATATAGCTTGTATTTTCAATTGAACATATGGTGGCTAGGTGATGCAATGGATAGAGTGACGGGTCTGGAGTCAAGAAGACCCGAATTCAAATGTGGCCTCGATCATTCACTCGCTAGCTGTATGACCCTGGACGATTCAGTTTTTCTGCCTCAGTTTCCTCCTCTGTAAAATAGGAATAATTGTAGCACCTATCTCCCAGGACTATTGTGAGGACCAAAGGAGATATTTGTAAACGATTTCAAAAACCTTAAAGTGCTTTCTAAATGCTAACCATTGTTATTACTATCATCTTCATCCTTCTCCTGATCCTTCTGTCTCCCCTTTATAGGCTGTAAGCTCCTTAAGAGAAGTGGCTATTTCACTTTTGTCCTTGTATCCCTAGAACTCAGGAGACTACTTGACACACAGTAGGTACTTAATAAATGTTGATTGATTAATTGATTAAAAAGAACACTGGATTTGGAGTCAGAGGATCTGGGCTTAAATACAAGATCTGCCACTTATTACCTGTGTGATCTCGGGTAAGTCACTTCTCTCCAGGCCTGTTTCATCATCTGTAAAATGAGGGAGACTGAACTAGATGGTCACGGAGGGTCCTGCCAATCCTAAATCTCTGCCCTTATTTGGTTGGCATCTAAAATGAATGATACCATCATATATACTAGCATCCAGGATTGGGGTTGGGGTTGGGAATCGATTTTACTTATCTTTTTTCTCTTTCTTTTTTAATCTGTTTTAAAAGATGGTCCTGTTACAAAGAGCAGGGAGGAGGAGAGTGATACATTTAGAAATGAAGGTGATGTCAAAAACAGAGAGCATCAATATGAAAATAAATAAAATGGCTCATTTTAAAGGCTCAACCTCATACTACCTAAAAGCCTCGCTATTGCCCCATGTTTGGAGTCCTTCGTGTGAGCCTATTATGTAATGGCGTCCCTTTGGCGTGCCAGTACTGTCCCTATCTCCGATAAGAGCCCAAGATGCAGAAGCAAAATGATGTTCACTTCCTCTTATTACTACAGGGCTCCAGTGATGTTCTAGATATTTCACTTAGAATCAGATTGTAAATCTTTAGTCAGAAAAGAGAAATAATATCCAGAAAAGAAAGTACAGTGACTCATTCTAACTAGCTAGCTCAACGATGGGCACCTAGGGTGGATAAAGCAGCGGGAAAAGACTCATCTTCATGACATTTAAATTTCAAACATTTACTAAACGTGTGACCCTGAGCAAGTCACTTCATGCTGTTTACCTCAATTTCTTCATCTCTTAAATGAAATAGAAAAGGAAATGGCAAATCACTCCAGTATCTTGACCAAGAAAACACTAAATGGGATCATGAAGAATTGGATACCGCTAAAACACTAAAGCGCAACAGCACCATGAAAAGTGGACATCTTAATGAATTATTTTAGGCTGTTAAGATGGACAAATAAGATGATTCAGGCTAGAAGGGGGGAAAAACTTCATTCTTTGATGCCATTTATTCATTCATTCAACACCACCATCTACCAAGATCTGGAGACAGCTTTATCCAGATTAGATCTGTTCAGAGTCCCTATTATCACTAACTGTTGTAGCCTATCATTTCCAAGGATAATGACCTTATATTTCTTATTTAATTTTATATTCTCCACCTCACCCCCATCTAGCATCTGTATATAATAGATGCTTACAAAATGTTAACATCTGTCTATAATAGATGCTTGCAAAATGCTAACACTTTTGAACTGGCAATTAAATCCTTGAAAAATTTCCAAATCTCTCCTTGATTTGGCATTGCAATAATGAAGCCATAATGAAGGAAATCTGCTATAATGAAGGAAATAAGCTCTTCTCAAGGTGGATCTAGTTCACAGCTTCTGACTCTGGGATCAAACTCAAGGAATCCTAAGGGACTCTGGGGCTGTCCGGTCTAACTCTTGCCTACAACACATCCACCAGGTGGTCACGAAGACTTTCCTTGAAGGGAAAGAACTTATTTTCTGCCCTTTACTCCCTGCCTCTTAGGTTCCACTTTTTTAGATAGTTCTAACATTAATGATTTTTTTTTTCCTAACAGTGATCAGAGGAAAAAGTAATAGTCAATGGCCACCTCTCTGTCTTTGTCCCAATCCTAAATCTCTGCCCCATATGGTTGTCATCTAAAGGGAATGATATCATCACATATACTAGCATCCAGGATTGGGGTTGGGGTTGGGATTGTTTTTGCTCAACTTTTTTCTTCCTCTTTCCCCCTTCCGCCTCCCCCCATGAGAAAGTTTTAAGTCTCTTTAAAGTCTCTTTTGACATCCTTTCAGGCTGATGCTCCACAAACCACCTACTCCCTCCCCTCCCTGACCGACACTGTTAGATAATGTCTACATGGTCATGTTGATAGCTCCCACTTTCTTGCAGCAGCCTTGTGAGCCAGGAAATGCAGACTCAGAGAGATTAAATAATTTGTCTCTGGACACACAGCTAGAATGCAAGCAGAGACCGAACTCGGAGTTTGAAACTTCAAATCCAGACTTTTATGTTATTATGGTTGACCCAGACAAAGCAAAAGCTGTTTGAAGGATCCAGTCTACCATTGGCCATCAGTCCAACTGCCAACCCCAGGAAGGGGCAATCATTACTGCTTCTTCTTTCCTATGGCCTCTGGCTGGGGTGGTGGCTATCTGCTAAATACAGGGACAACCAAGTTTTCCATGAGGGGTCACCATGTTTGCCAGGACCTTTACATGTGATTCCTTCCCAAGGCTTTAAAGCTGGAAGATACCTTGGTGGTCATCCAGCCCAGTGCCATTAAGTCGGCCTCCCCTTGCCAGACTGGCCCTACGGTGACCATACAGGAGCCAAGATAAATAGCTGCGGCCATCAAAAGTTCATGTGTTCTAACATTAGATCTGAAAGGGACGGCGGAGAACATCTCTATCCACCCCCTTGTTTTCCAGATGAGGAAAATGAGACTCAGAAAACGGAAGAAATTGCCCAAAGTTGAGTAACAGTGTCAGAATTTGAACCCAACCAGGTTCTCTGACTCCTAATCCAGGACTCTATCCATTAAGCCACCCTGCCTCTTTGGTGTACTGGACAGGACTTTGTCTAATATTAGACCGAGAGTCCGGAAATCTAAAACCTGGTCCCAGCTCTGGCAGCATAAGTAAGTGTGCGGCCCTGGACAAGTCACCTCCTATTTCCAGGGCCGCCTCTATCCTCGGTGAGCAGATTAGAACCCAAGCCCCCGTGTAAGTGAGACATAAGGGACTTCATGAAAAAGGGGAGGAAGCCTTATCCTACAGGAGTGTGGCGCGGGGGGCTGAGTGCTGGTTTTCCAGTCCGAAGCCCACCTTCCTAAGGCTGACCACGCTACCCATGTGGCGGTGGCAGTCCTGTCACCCCATCCCGGCCTCAGTTTCCCTCCTTCTAAGATGAGGAGCCTAGATAACCTCAACCCCGGCCCCCCTTGACCTCGGAGGTCTCTTCGGGGCTGCCGGGGCAGTGGCCCGGCTCTTGGGAGCTCTTCTCTGCAGGGCTGGTTCCCGGGATCTCTAAGCGCTCCAGGAGCAGCTTAGGTCCCCCGCACTCACCGCCCCTCTCTCGAAGTCATTGTAGAAGGGCTTGTCCAGCAGGTGCTTCTCGCTGCAGCGCAGGGAGCCCACCAGGGTCAGGTAGATGTAGTCGTCGGTGCCGGCAAACCACTGGCTGCCAGTGGCCACGGTCACGGTGTAGGACGGCATGGCCGGGCTGGGGGCTGCAGAGGAGGACGGGAGCGGGATCTGGGGCCACGGCGGCGTCTCGCCAGCCCCAAATTGGCCAGAGGGGGAGGGGAGGGGGCGGAGCTCGAAGTGCGACGCCCCGCCCCGGGACCGCCCCCTCTCCTGCAAAACCTCCCTCAACATCTGGGCTGAGCAACTGCTGCCCCCGCAGCTGGTGGGGCTGGGGGCTGGAAGGGAATCGGCCCCTTCTGCTCCTACAAATAGGAAAGCTGCACCCCGGGGAGGGCCAGCTGGCCAGACACATTGGGGGGCGGGGGAGGAGGTCAAGTGTGCGAAGCAGGATTCGCGCTCCGAGCCGCAGACTCCTGAGCCGGGTGCTTCCCAGCCTCTCTGCAAACCGTATCAAAAGCACCCCGCTTCCAAATCCTCCCCCCCCACAACCTGGGGCAGGCTTTGATACCTGCACCCACCACCAGTGTACACACACCGCTCTGTGTATATACAGTGTAATAGTGACTACACTATTGTATACACCCCCCACACACACACAGCGCCCCCCAATTTAAACCTCGCCCTCCCGGGGCTCCGATTGCTAGGATCCAGGGCGTCCAGCTTTTATTAAGCGCTTATTACGGGCCAGGGGCCGAGACACAAAAAAATTAGGCAGAATCAGCCTCAGCCCTCAGAGCTACCATGGCAGTCTTGGAGACTGCAAGCAAGCAACGCCGGGCCTGAAAGATTTGTTTACTTTGAGGCGGTGGGACAGGAGGACCGTACAAATGGAGAGCAGGAACACGAAGGAGATTCTGAGCCGTCCATTGTGCAGAGAAGAAAAGGGAAGGCTTTCCGGGCCCATTTCCAAATTGGAAGTGGGGGGGGAGTGGGGCGGGAAGGACAAAGTTAAGTGACTTTTTAGTCCATTTCCAAATTGGAGGTCTGGGAAGAGTCTGAGACATTAGATCCTATGTTCACTTTCAGAGTGCTTCATTGGATGTTCTAATGTTCTCTTGTTCCATGTTCCCCTCTCTCTAATTACACGTCCCTTATTCCATGGTATTCAGGAGGAAAGCACGCCAAAGGGAGGGAAAGGCAGTTTTAGGACCACGGTTAACTGGCCGTGTGAGCATCCCTGGGTTTCAGTCACTAAAGGACTTTTCAATGAGATCAAGTTCAAGTTGTCCACTGACACCATTATTCTTTGACATAGTTCTAGAAATACTAGCCATAGCAATAAGCCAGGAAAAGAATATGAAGGAATAAGTGTAGAATGAGAAGAAATAAAAGCACTATTTTTATTGCGGATGATATGATAGTTTCATTAGAGAACTCCAGAGATTCGACTAAAAAAATAGAAAAAAACCCACTAATAATGTCAATAAAGTAGCAGGATGTCAAATAAATGCACAAAATCCCTAGTCTTCCTCTACGGTATCACCAAAATCTAATCAAAAGAATGGAATAAGAAATGCCATTAAAATTACTTTAGAATGTACAGAATATTATTATAATTCCAAGTATTCATTGCAACACTTTCTTTACCAAGATGTCCACAGAAATTACATGAATGCAATTACAAAACCTTCTCGACAGAAATAAATAGAAATGCATGTAATTATAAAGATTATTTGTTACTAGAACAAAAATTTAACAAGAAGTACTGAGAAAATTGGAAAGCAGTCTGGGGAGATCTGGGAGATCATCCTACTGCATATAACAATACCCTCCAAATGATACAAGGCAGTTAGAATTAGGATGGAAGCAGTACACTCTCTCTCTCTTTTTGTGTAGAGGGGAAATCTTCACAGCAAATTTCTCTGATAAAGATCTGCTCTCCAAAATAGAGAGAGAATCTATGGATACATGTAAGAAGAGGAGTCATTCTTCAAAAGACAGTCAAATGATATGAATAGACAACTCTGTAGAAAAGAAATTCAAGCTATTGATAATCATATTAAAAATACTCTTGTCATAAGAGTAATGCAAATTAAAATAACTTTCAAGTTCCGTTTCACATCCATTATCTTGTCAAAGATAACCCAAAAAAGACAATAATTATTGGAGGGGCTGTGGGGAAACAGAGACACTAATGTATTATCCATGGAACTGTGAATTGTTCCAATCATTTTGGAAAACAATTTGGGACTATATCTTAAAATCACTAAACCAGTGATGTCACTAATTATAGTAATGGATAACATTTATATCTTGTTTATATGCCAGGTACTATGCTAAGCACTTTACAATTATTATCTGATTTGATTTTCACATCTCTTACAGGTAAATGCTATTATCCCATTTTGTAGAGGAGGAAACTGAGATTATATGACTTGCCAGAGATCTAGTGGGTATTTGAGGCAAAATTTGCCTTCAAGTCTTCCAGACTCCAGGCTCCAAATTCGATCCACTTGCACTACCCAGTTGCAAAGTATATATTCCAAAGAGGTTAAGGACAGAGGTAAAGGATCCATATGTATAAAATATTTGTAGCATAATTTTTTTTCATAGAAAAGAACTGGAAATTGAGTGGGGTGCTCATCAACTATAGAATGACTATCTACAAATCGTATATGGATGTAATGGAATATTATTGTGTTATAAGAATCGATGAAAGGGGAGGCAGCTAAGTGGCACAGTGAATAGAATACCAGCCCTGAAGTCAGGAGGACCTGAGTTCAAATGTGATCTCAGACACTTAATACTTTCTAGCTGTGTGACCCTGGGCAAGTCACTAAATCCCAATTGTCTCAGAAAAAAAAAATTGATGAAAGGGATTGTAGAGAAATCTCAGGAAATTTATATGAACTGATGCACAGTGAAGTGAGCAGAAGCAGGAGAACAATTCATACAATAGCAACATCAGAAAGGAAGGCAACTTTGAAGGATTTAAGACTCTGATCAATGGCCAGTTTTAGCTCTGGCCAGATAATAAAGTTGGCCTCCCATTTCTTGGTGGGGAATTAAGGCAAAATGGCAAAAGCAAAAAAAGATGCCTGTTTCTTAACACAACCTTTTCAGTACAACTTTGTTTTGCTTGACTATATTTTGGTTACAAGAGATAGCATTTTATGTGGGGAGGGGTAGAAAGTGAGGAGTATATAATGAGAAAAAAGTGATAATTATAATTAAAAAGAAAGAAAAATATCAACAAAATATACAAAGAAGACTAAGGGGGGCCTTCAAAAGGATACACACAAATGGGGCAATGTCAAGGTAAACTTTTTTTTTAATTAAAGCTTTTTATTTTCAAAATATATATACATGGATTATTTTCAATATTCACCCTTACAAAATCTTGAGTTCTAAATTTTTTCCCTCCCTTCTTTCCACTTCCTCCCCCAGACAGCAAGTAATCCAATACATATTAAATATGTGCAATTGTTCTATAAACATTTCCACAATTATCATGCTGCAGAAAAAAAAATCAGATCAAAAAGGAAAAAAAATGAAAAAGAAAACAAAATACAAGCAAACAACAACAAAGAGTGAAAATACTATGTAGTGATCCACACTCAGTTCCCACAGTCCCCTCTCTGGCTGCAGATGGCTGTCTTCATCACAAGACCATTGGAACAGGTCTGAATCATCTCATTGTTGAAGAGAGCCTCCATGTAAACTACTGACGCCAAAATTAGCTCTCTTAAGCCTACAGATAATACAATCACTTCCCAGGTCTGAGCAATTACCTCTTCTGCTGTTTTAGCTAGTTTCTATTAGCTAGGGATAACTTCACTCCAGGCTCTGTTAGGAAAATTTCTAACATTTGAGCAGAAGTTTGGCTCCCTGCCTTAATTTCCATTTATATTTGTCTTTTGCTAACTCTAGACTCCTTTATGGTTAAGGCAAAAATCAGATTACTGGGGAAATTTGGATAAAAAAGAAACTGTGTTTATGTCTGTTACAGAGTCTATTGATAATCAGGCATGAGGAAGGGGAAATTGGGAAAAAAACAAAAAAACAAAAACAGATCTACTTTGGAACTACCTTCTATTTTTGAGGAAGTTGGTGCAACTGGTGACATCAGCCGACATTTTTTGCTCCAAGATACAGATAGAACCAATGGCGAACATCTGGTTTTTGTGCTTTCTTTTTTTTCTCCAATCTGCTGCTTGCTGCTTGACTGCCTATCCTTTCTGGCTCAGTTCTATGTGTCCTCTTCCTCTCCACTGCCAGACCCTGGCAATGTCTCCACCATTCTTCTTTCATACAAGTTCCTCAAGAGATGACCAGGTTCTCTCACTCAAATGGAGCAGGATCCTTTTGTTCCTAGTTAACACTCTGACATCTTACAAAAATAAATGGGTTCAGGAAATCAACAGTCAATGAATCCCCGTTCTGATATTTGCCATTATCACATTAAATTTAATCTATATTAAAAGGAAACAATCTATGTTTTGATGCATTAAAATAATTTCATTCAAATATCTGAATTCTCATTGGGTACCACATAAAGTGAGAGGAGGAAGATTGAAGGCTACAAGCCACAACTTGATCATGTGAATTCATAAGAGATCTTTGGGTACGATATTATTTTTGAGTAGCCTTTTTCTTTTGGGAGGTGCTATCACATGGTGAGGCAACTTCCACCCAAAATAAAATTATAATCGAGATGGGGAAGCTAGACTCATTCATATGAAGGATAAGAGTATACACAATTATAATCTCTCAGAGTCCTTCCAGGTTTACATTCTAGGTTTACACACCCAGAGGCTGAGCTGGTAGAACATGAATAGGCAGAGTATGCTTCCACGTTGAGAAAGCAATGCTTTTGAGTCAATTCAAGTAGTGATACAGCCATAGCGGACATTGGACTGGCCACATAATACATATGCTTGGACTTTGGGTGCCGCCAGAAATTTGCACTTCCAAAGTCTGTGGAGTGACATGGAATACACTGGCTTCATTTAAAACCTCCCATTTTATTATGATTTGTTTTACTTTGGGCTTTGAATTTACATTATGAAAATGTCATATCATACTGGTGGCTCTAATTTCACTTACCCTTTCTTTTTTAATCATTATCTTAAATATACTTTAACTCATAAAAGTCCCAGGAAACAAATTGGAATAATTTTGGATGGTTAAATCTTCAGTCCACTGTTGTCATTTGAACAACACAATATCACATGATTTTGAGGACAATGTTTTATTTTTCCTGGTAGTTGATTTTGTATCTATATCTGCAGGGATACACGAGTGTCGATAAATAACCACATTAAGGACATATTGTGCTCTCCAGACTTGGGAGGTGGCAGAGACCTGAGTTTGAATCCTGCTTCTGTCACTTACTAGCTTTGAAGCTCTGTTTCCTCACCTGTAGAATGGGGCTAACAAAACCTGAACTAACCACCTCACAGAGTTGAGTATTAAATGGGATTCACAAGTATTTATTAGGTACTTACCATGTCAGGCAAGTGGTGAGTATATCACGTTTGACCTATAACTTATTGCCTGGCACATATAAAACTTTTTTTTTCATTTATTTATTCATCTATTCATTTTGACTCCATATAAGAACTTATGTAATATTCAAACAGAAAGTAGATAATTATTAATTAAGGATACCAGAGAGGGAACTCAATAGAGAGTTTATTAAAGAAATGTATTTATTGCATTGAATACAAAATAAGAAAAAAAAAACAGAATAGAAAAAAGAGACAGAAAAGGAAAATAAAAACAGAACAGAACGGAACAAAACATTGTCATGTAACCAGCAGAATATCAGGGAGGATTCAAATATATATATATATATATATATATATAATAAATTTCCATTTCAAATAAGTATATATAATAATAGAAGAAATTATATTCATGAGGGTCCATCTTTTCTTTGGTTCCTTGTAGGTTATTCTTTTTTCTCTGCTGTGTACTTTTTAAAAAGCTTTATTTTTTCTCTTTTTTTCCCTCACCTCCCTCAAGCAGATTATAGTTAAGCACAAATATATTTATATATACATATATACATACACACATATACATATATATCCAACCACCCATAGACACACACATATACATATATCTATAAATACACATACTTAAGAGTTGCATGCCTACATATCTACATATATACTCATATAAATATATATATGTGTGTGTGTATGCATATATACAAACACATTTAGCCATATGTAAACAGGCATCTAAAACAACATTAATATGGCAGACATACAACGTAATTTCTCTCTTGATTGAATTTTTAAGTTTGACTTTGTCTAAGATCAATGATTACTAACCCTACTTTTTTTTCTAATAAATTCAACTCCTGATCCTTTTTATTAATGTTTGTGTATATCTCTTATTTCCTATCCCTGCTAACTCTTCTACTTTAATTCTACTCCTTAATTTGCCTTGCAATTACTTAACTTCCTCCCACCCATGGATCTCTTCCCCACCAAAGGCTTCTTTTAATGTAGAGATTATAAGATTCTATGACTTGATTGGATTGTGTCAAACTCCTTGAGGTTGGGGACATGTGTTACTTTTCTTTGTATCTGTCCAAGAACTCAGAAAAAAATGTTCTCTATATAGTATGGATTTAATAAAAAAAAAATTAATTCTATGAATTTTTTGAAATCTACAAAAGAAGACAAAGAATAATTCAAAGAAAGTTTTATGGTTAAAAGTGAAGGCTCCGGGTCAGCTAGGTGGCGCAGTGGTTAGAACACCAGCCCTGAAGTTGGGATGACCTGAGTTCAAATCTGGTCTCAGACACTTCCTAGCTGTGTGACCCTGGGCAAGTCACTTAACCCCAATTGCCTCAGCAAAAAGAAAAAAAAAAAAGTGAAGGCTCCAAGAAAACTGACAATCTTTAGCTTTCACTAGGACTGTGCACAAAGGAACATTTGTCAATGAGGAAATGGGAAAGACAAAAGGACAGAACAAATATCAGAAGAGTCTTGGTACCAAGAGCTGGATCAATGTAGACACAAGGGAAAGTGATATCATAGTTGGAGGATTTTCATTTTTGCCCTCCACTAGGCAAGTTATGAACTGGTCATAATGAAGGCTCTTACTTAAGTCTTAAGCTCTTAAAGAAAGTTCACAATTTAGTTGGATAGACATGATCTTCAGAGGTGAGGTTTTTAAGCAGCAGTTTAAAGCTGAGGATAACAGGGATTGGAAGAACTTTAGTGGCCTTACGGAATGAAAAGTTGATACCACAGGGATGGATTTCTTTTTGAAAGTGAGGATTTTGAGAGTCCTGAAATATTCTGAAACGAAAGAGTCTTCCTCTGAATTGGAGAAAAGATAAAGACGATAATCTTTATCAGGGGTTCTCCGTGAACTGGAGCGTCTTTTGTCTTCTAGCATTTAATCTTTCCCTGCTATGACATAATTCAAGGTCCAGTTGCCCTGTGAAATCATGAACAGCACTGACAGGGTGAGCACAGACTTGTTTACCAAATCCAAGAAGTGAAACTCGAGAGGTTATTTTCCAGGAAGTGGGGGATGGCTCCACTTTAAAAAGTGCATTGTACACTTGTGGAAAGCTATATTTGGGGGACCATGGAGATCATCTACAAGGGATGGAGGAAGGGTGGTGATCTGCATTAGTACAGGGAGAAAATCACTGATCCTTGGAATACTAAACTCTAGAACTCTAGAGTCCAGGGCACCTTTGGTTCATTTTGGGAACCTCTCGTTTTTCTGGCTCACTGTCCTCATTCAGGTGATAGGGAACTTCCCTTTTCCTTCAGGTATCTTTTACATAAACACACCAAGAGTTTTAGGGACTCTCCTTGCACCATACAGTCCAGATTGTCTCCATCTTCCTGAGGCTATAGCATAGGTGGTGAACCCTATGGCCTTTTGCCTACCTTCCTTGCTCTGTATCCACCCTTCTCTCATTCAGTGCTTCCCATGCCCCACTTCAATTCTGAACTGGATCCATTGGACCTCCAGCTGATTATAGATGGAAAGGAATAATGCAATCCACTGAGCACTGATCTCCTAGAGGTGACAGAGCTGTTGCAGTACCTGGCCATGGCCCCAAGGAGAAAACATGGTGTGTAGCATAGAAATAATAGAAACCTTTTAGCAAAAACATCCTCCAAAGACATGGCTTCAGAAAAAGGCATCCTATTGAGACCCACAGTGGTACTGACACAGACAAGTGACCCGGTAAGGTGGCTCAGTCACCTGCCATGGAAGGATGCTGTCTCAGCTTGGGTGCTGAATGAGAATGGTGTTTATGACATGTGCTGTTTCTTCCATTGCATTGTCTGACTTACTCCATCTTGATCCCCTCTATCTCCTTGCCCTTGGACCACTGCTATGGCCTTGACTTTATGATATGGTTCCAACCATCTTCCCCCATCTCCCCAATTGACATATTCATTGACCGTAATAATATGAAGTGAGAAAGCATTTATTAAGCACCTACTGTGTATCAGGGACTGGGCTATGAAGGTTCACATTTCTGAGCCGTTCACTTCTCAAGGGTACTGGGGGTAAGGAGAGGGACTAGACTAGGGACTCAATTAGTATAGGGAATCCTTGTGTGAGTAAATTACCTCTCCCAATCTTTGTCAGCCCCTTCTCTGTGATGTGTTCCGAGAGAGCTTCTTAGAGCTCCGAGAGTTCAGGGGATGTCCCGGCTTTAAGGTTTGTTCTCTATCCACCATAGCATGCTGCCTTCCCTATCTCAAGGACACTGGGAAGGAAAAATTGGCAATTGAGCAAATGGCTCCCTCTCCCAAGCTTTGCCTTAGGAAGATTCTAATAGTAAGCAATGGCTACTTCCCATGGAAAAAACCTAGAGGATTTGTTCTGCTCCTAAAAGGACAGAGGGAAAGACACATCCATGTGCCTGATCTCCACAGCCAGACCAGCTGAGACAGAGCCAGGGACATCAACACTTTTATCTGCTGCCAGGACACCCTGGAGAGCTTGCTAGGCAGTTTGACTTTGCAATAATGATTAGAAGAGCACAATTTCCATGATGTTTCAGGCAGGAGGTAACTGCCAGGATTCAGCTTAAGTTTTCTGGAGTTGGGATGGTTTTAAACCAATCCTGATTCTTACTGTGATGTGGGAAACCAAAGTCAGGAAGGCTGAACCCAGAGGCATTGCCTTTTCCTCCGCTGCTTCTCCAAAGGAGAGCCAGCCTGAGCCACCCACAAGTTTAGGAGGTGGATGTAGAAGAGCTAAGACCACTGGATCAGGGAACATACTGAATTAGGATGCGTCCAGACAACTGGGAATATTTTTACCTATGTTTCCAAATGATGTCCATTGTGGAGTACATACAATGTGAGCTTTATTTGTAATCACAACATGGTCTTACGTGTTGTTTGTGACCGATGTGTTTTCCATACAATGCTTTTATTGAGCTACGCTTTTCACTATCTGTGCTCATATATTAGCGGTATACCTGTGCTGTGAACATGCATTGTATTTCTGCATGGGACCTATGGCTTTAAAGCGTCCGATTCTTATGTGACGACAGATGTCACATCTTATATGAAACTTGAGCTAAATATATACAATGCTGTCAGACCCACTGCTGCTCACATACTATATACATGATGCTGTATGCCATTCTAAAGTGAATTGTATATGTTACTAGAGTAGATGGGTGAGATGATTATCTGGGACTGTATCATATGTTAAATCACAATTAGGCAATTAATCAACAATTGAAAGTCTATACTGCCTTGGGTACTAAGGATACAAATACAAAAATAAGATCACTCCTGCCCTCAAAAAAACTTACAATCGGGGCAGCTAGGTGGCACAGTGGATAAAGCACCAGCCCTGAAGTCAGGAGGACCTGAGTTCAAATCTGGTCTCAGACACTTAACATTCCCTAGCTGTGTGACCCTGGGCAAGTCACTTAACCCCAATTGCTTCAGCAAAAAGCAAAAAAACAAAAAACAAAAAAAAAAACTTACAATCTAGTGGATGGGGGGAAAGCACACAGGTTTGCATATAAATAAATACAGGATATATTCAAAATAAACACAAAGTGATTGACTGGGTAGTAAATGCAATGGACAGAGTTTGGGCTTGGAGTTAGTAAAACCAGAGTTCAAATCCAGTGTGATCCTGGGCAAATCACTTAATCCCATCTGCTTCAATTTGCCCATCTGTAAAATGAGCTAGCCAAGGAAATGGCAAACCATTCTAGTAACCTTGCCCAAGAAAATCTCAAATGAGAATCACAAAAAGTTGGACATGACTGAAAGGACTAAACAACAACAACTGGGGGAGAGAGACAGAGACTTCTACTCCTGGAAGGGTTCAGCACAGGGGAGGTCCAATTCAGAGCACATATACTCATGAAGTATGATTGCAGATGTTCAAGCGGACTTCCTGTGTTCAGAGATTACGAATTCTCTGCTGGGCAGAGAAAATATGGCTGTGCCCCTGCCAGCTGGTGGACTCCCAGAGCACAGTGACTTCCCATGGAACCACAGTGACGAGGGCTTATGACTCCAGCATGTAGACTTTTTCCATGGGAACTTGAAAGTACCCTGACAGCAAGTAAAGGCTTCTTCTCTGGGGGGAAATCCAACAGACTTTTATCCAGTCCTGAAGGGACAATAGTACAGATGAAAGCCCACATCTGATCTCGTGCAAAGTGAAATCAGGGGAGTCCAGCCCTCTGCCAGCTCTTGTGCCCTCTAGCAAGCTGCTGCTGCCCTCCTATATAGAACCTAGGCTTCTACAGTGGACTAAACCAGGGAGTCAGTCGCAAGTACATGGCTTTAGTTTTCCCAGAGAGCTAAAATCCTTGTCATCCTGTGCCCCAATCTCTGCCTGGTAAAGAAATAGAGACCAGTGCAGAGAAGGTTTCTACTTTTCAGACTGGCAGGACAAAGAATCAAAAAATTCTGAATTGGTTATATTTGCTATTGGTTTAATATTAATATTATATTTGTCCTAGCTGTGTGATCCTGGGCAAGTCACTTCACCCCAATTGCCCCAGCAAAAATTAAATTAAATTAAATTTAAAAATAAAAAAAATTATATTTGGTCTATAATTTTGCTTAAATGTTTTTCCAAAGTAAATTCAAATAGATAAGGGTTACTCAATAAAGTATGTGCCAGGGACATAAGTGAAAGTGGCCAGGCTGGGAGGGAAGGAGGGAGGTTTGACAAGGAGGCAAAAATATTCTCCTAAAACACTGATGAGGGGAGGATTCTGGGAAGATGATGGAGTGGGTCGGTAAATTTCAAGTTCTCCCGATTTCTTCCACAAATAGAACAAATTTGCACCTGGGGGGGGGGGACAGACTGGTGAAAAACCAAGAAGACTTGGGACAGAACTGGGGTCCTCCTAGTATAACCTGACAAGATCTGAAGAAAGACCCTGGGCCAGGATTAACCTGTTTCAAGTGCAAACACCTCTAGATCAGCTGGAAACATCAAGTGGGGACCCCTGAGGCTGGCTGGGTGTGGCTAGATCCTTAGCAGGAACCACAGAGACTTTCCCCCCTGGGACTGTTTGTCAAACTGGGATTTGAGGCTGGGAAGAGAAGTGAACCTTGGCTGATCAGGACTAGGCCCAGCTGTGCTGTAAGACATGGCCCCGGGCGAGAAGGAGCCAGCACACTGAGGGGGCAGAACAGGGGGGCAGGGATGCTGCTGGCTGTGGGCACTTGCAGGAGGGGGAGCTCTTGGTTTGGGGTTCCTGGTCAGAGGGAAGAGCTGAAGGGAAGCTTGAGACACCATCCTCCCCCACCCCACAATTAGAGGTGCTTACACTAATACCTTTTATTTAAAAAAAATGAACCAGCAAAGAAGAAAGAACCCCACCATAGAAACCCACTAAGGGAATAGGGAAGACTGGGGTTTAAGTTCAGAGGACACTGAAGTAAAAAAAGCTTCTACCAAAGGTGCTCCAAATCACTATTGATCAGAGAAATGCAAATCAAGACAACCCTGAGGTACCACTTCACACCTGTCAGATTGGCTAAAATGACAGAAAAAGTTAATGATGAATGTTGGAGGGGATGTGGGAGGGCTGGGACACTGATGCATTGTTGGTGGAACTGTGAATGGATGCAGCCATTCTTGAGAGCAATTTGGAACTATGCTCAAAAAGTTATCAAACTGTGCATACCCTTTGACCCAGCAGCATTTCTATTGGGCTTATATCCCAAAGAAATCATAAAGGAAGGAAAAGGCCCCACATGTGCAAGAATGTTTGTGGCAGCCCTTTTTGTAGGGGCTAGAAACTGGAAATTGAATAGATGCCCTTCAGTTGGAGAGTGGCTGAATCAATTATGGTATATGAATGTTATGGAATATTATTGTTCTGTAAGAAATGACCAGCAAGATGATTTCAGAGAGGCCTGGAGAGACTTGCATGAACTGATGCTGAGTGAAATGAGCAGAACCAGGAGATCATTATACACGGCAACAACAGTACTACATGATGATCAATTCTGATGGACATGGCTCTCTTCAACAATGAAATGTTTCAAACCACCTCCAATTGTTCACTGAAGAAAGCCATATACACCCAGAGAGAGGGATGCGAAATGTGGACCACAACATAACATTCTCATACTCCTTGATTGATGTTTGCTTACATTGTGTTTCCTTTATCTGATACATCGTTTGTGTAGATAAGATTTTTCTTGCACAGCAATGATAAGTTTGGAAATATGTATACATATATTTGATTTGCCAATATTTTAACATAATTAACATGTAGTGGATATCCTGCCATCTAGGGGAGGGGTGGGGAGTTGGGGGGAAAAATTTGTAACGGAAAGCTATGTAAGGGTTATTGTTGAAGAATTACCCACACATATGTTATGCAAATAAAATTTTAAAAAATTTTAAAAAAAAGCTTCTACCCCAAAGAGTAACATGAAATGGCTCCCTGCTCAGAGAGAATTTATAGAAGAACTCAAAAAAGAATTTAAAAATCAAATGAGAGACATTGAGGAAAAACTAAAAACTAAAATAAAAACGACCCAAGAAGAACAAGAAGATTATGAAAAAAAGTTAAGCAACTAGAAAAGGAGAATCTTAAAAGACAAAAATAATTCTTTGAAAATTAGAATTGGGCAAGGGGAAGCCAGTGAAGCTATGAGAGACCAAGAAATCACAAAATAGATTATAAAGAATGAAAAAATAGAACAGAATATGTAATAGCTATAAGAAAAATGAGAGATTAGGAGAACAGATCAAGAAGAGAAAATAAAAGAATAATGGGACTGCCAGAAAGTCGTGACCAAAAAAAAAGGGACCTTGACACAATAATGCAAGAAATAATCCAAGTCAATGGTCCTGGAGTGATAGAACATGAGGGGAAAGTAGAAACAGAAAAAAATCCACTGATCACCACCTCAACAAGATCCTTTGTGGAAAACACCTAGGAACATCATTACTAAATTTTGAAACTCCCAGATCAAAGAGAACATTTTGCAAGAAACAAGAAAAAAAATTTCAAATACACTGGAGCTACAATTAGAATTGTGCAGCCATAATAAAAGACCTGGAATCATATCTACCAACAATCAAAAGAACTAGGCCTGCACTACAAATATCTTATCCAGAAAAATTATCTATAATATTGAACGAGAAAAAATTCAATGAACTTGCAGATTTTCAGGACTTTTATCCACAAAACCTAAACTTAATAGAAAATTTAACATAAAAGATCAATTTCAAGGAACTCAACATAGACAAAAAGTTTATATTCTTTTTTACATGGGAAATTTATAGCATATGTTTAAGATTGACATCAATAATGAGACAATTCAAAAGAAATATTGGGACAGAGTTAAGGTAAAAATAGTAATTTTGTCATACAAATGAGGAGCAGAGGAAGAACATATACAAAAGCATTAGAGGGGGGAGGAGGGCTCATAGTTCTGATAACCTACTCATATCAGGAATGGGTTAAATAGGCAACACCTCATACATGAAGGGTTATAGCACTCTCCAAACTCTATAAAGAAATAAAGGAGGGATGAGTTGGATGGGGAAGCAAAGGGTAAGGGAAGAAGACAAGGGAAAGATGCAAGAGTGGGGGAAGAAGCAGAATTAAAGCAAAAGGTCAGCAGAGATAGGAAAGATATATATGTGTGTGTATGTGTATTTTATATATGTACATATGTATATATAAATGTATCCTTTCTTAACTATAGCTTGCTTGGGGGTGGTGGGGGCAATGAAAGGGGGGGAAAGATGGGGAAAAGGTGCACAACAGAGAGCAAAGAATAGTTTACAAAGAAGTAAAGATGTTTACTCATGAATATAATTTCTTCTAATAATATATTTACTTTCTTGAACTGTAATTCATTGTTATATATTTTGAATCCTCCCTTATGGTCTTCTGGGCACACGACAATGTTCATTTTGTTTTGTATTTCTTTTCTGCTTTTTTTCTAATTCTGTTTCCTTAAATAAAATAAATTTGGAAAAAAACAAACAAAAAAAACATTGATGAGAAATTCATCACCAATAGTGGCTATTATTGGAATATAATGTACAGTTTGTATGTATGGTCTTATTGTTGTTTGTGCAGTTATGTGTTGCTATTCAATATGTTTTTTGTTGTTATGGTTTCAATAAGTATGTTCACATGCTAATAATAGGCTCGTGTTAATAATGTGTCTACATTATATTTCTGCCTGGGACTTACTCATTCTGTCAGAGCGCCACACGAGCAAGTGACAGAAAGAAGGGAAGGTAGGTCTGCTTTGAAATTCTGACCAGGTGTGGCAGATTATTTGACATCCCACAGCCCCCTCTGGGGTTAGTGACATCCATTCCATGGTTCTTGTCTGAATTGATTCGATTCCTGCTCAATTTTCTGGTTCCACTTTTGATTCAAGACTTATTCCATGCCCTTCTCCCTCTGTGTTCTCTTTCTCGGAACTTGTTAATTTTCCTTAAACACTAATATGTTTTCCCCATTCCCATAACATGAAACAGATGTAGTTTTGATTGAAAGGACCCAAACAAACACTGAGGCTAGATATCTTTTATATTGTAACTAGAAGCAAGGAGGTGACATTGTGCTGAACTTCAAATCAGGAAAACTTGAGTTGGAATTCCACCTCAGATATTTGTTTACTGGTTATACAATCCAGCATGTCACTTTTAAAATTTTTAAACAAAATTTTGATATATTACACAATTTCTCAGTATAACTCCTCTTGCAAAGAATCATCTTATAAAGCAAAGAATTATTTTTAAAGAAAAAGAGGAAGAGAAAAACCAGCAAAACTGATTAATACATCCCCAAAGTCTGAAAATATATATCATATTCCATTCCCCCAAATCTCCCTCCCTCCCTCATATTTGTTCTTCAGGGTCATACTTAATTTTTGTAATTTTGTAGCAGCCTTTTAAAATATTGCTTTGTGTTTGTTATTCTATTTACATTGCTGTAGTCACACTACTGCACTTCTGTGATATGTATTAGGTATATAATATATAGTATATGTATATATGTGTATATATATATAGTATATATAGGCACATCACCTATATCTATGGGTATAGGTGGCAGAGTGGATAGACCACCTTAGGAAAATCTGAGTTCAAATTCAGGCTCAGACATTTCCTAGTTGTGTGACCCTGAGCAAGTCATTCAACCCTACCTGCCTCAGTTTCTTCATCTGTAAAATAAGCTGGAAAAGGAAATGGCAAACCACTCAAATATCTTTGCCAAGAAAAACCTCAACTGAGGTCACAAAGAGTTTGGTACAGCAGAAAATAACTGAACAACAGCTAAAACATGCCCGGCATGTCTTAAATTTTTCTTTTATACTTAAATTTTTATCCTCTGGGCATGTCTCCCTTAGTTCTAACACCATATGCTCCTGAAACAAGACAAGCATATTCTACTTCCCATTAGTTCCATCTCCCTTAGAGATGGAAAGTCATCTCAGAAGGAAGAAAGCATGGGCAATGGATAATTTTGCATGCTTCCCCAAATAATAGATTGGCAAAGGGAGGAAATATATGTGGGTAAACATTTCCCACAGTCCTTTGGTTGCTGTTCACCTTTATCCCTGAGGAAAGTTCCTGCCTTGAATTTCAAGATTCAGAGAATAGCAGAGGTATATGTACCTCACTTTCTTGGTTCTTCTGGCCTCAGTGAACCATCAGCTGCTATCCTTGAATAGACCCTTTTGGGTGGGATTCAAGACCGAAAAATTGCTACCTGCTATAGCTGGGAAACTGGGGGTAGGTTCGTGTAGTTGTTGACCATTGGAATCCAACTGGCTGGGGAAGAAAGTGAATGGGAGATAATACTTCTAGAGTTTCCCCTCCTATCTGTGCTCTATTTTCTCAAGGTGTTTCATGATAAGTTACCAAGACTTTCAGTCCCACCATTTATCAGTTGGGGAGAGAAATAAGAAAAAAAGGGAGTCTCTCCCATTGCTGGCTATTCGAAAGCTCTTTACAATTTGTTTAAGTGTGACCCTTCTTTTTTAAAATTACTTTACTACTATAACAATTCACTTAAGAAAAAAGCTATCTGCGTTCTTTGAATGAGATATCATGACTGAGAAGGGAAAATCCCAAATTGGGAGATTAAGAACAAAAATAAGAGATTTCCATAATTTGTACAATTTTGCACACTTTGCAGGTCAAACTCTTTCATTGTATAGAACACAAGGCCAGGAATAGAGTTGGTTGTGTGGTTGGAACACTGTCTCCTTAGAAGTAAAAGAATGAGAACAACCATTCATGGGTATCGACAGACACTAGACTGGTAGTTTGAAGATGGCACCATCTTGTGGGCAATACATATGCCACAGTCTCTTGGTGCTTAATATAATTTGCTTGTTCAATAGTTGCAGTCACATTTAACTCTTTGTGACCACATTTGGGGCTTTCTCAGCAAAGTGCAGCAGTCTGTCATTTCCTTCTCCAGTTCATTTGACAGGTGGGGGAAACTGAGGCACACAGGGTAAAGTGATTTGGCCAGAGTCACTCTGGATTTGAATTCAGAAAGATGAGTCTTTTTGATTTTTCTGTATACTGTGCCACCTTGTTGCCCTAAAGGTGTAACTAGATCAAGGCAGTGGAGGCTTTGACTTGTGGCACTGAAATCTAGAGGACTCAGAAAGCACTCCTCCTTTAATAAAATTAGAGAGTGCTTAGTATGCAGATAGCAAGGATAGTTAGATAAATAAGAAGCCACCAGAAAATACTTTCCTACCTGTCTTAGCTGAACGGGGGCCTCTACAACTTGGGCTGCTTTTGGCTTTCTTCCCAGTTCCTTACCACTTTTAATTCAATTTAATTAGAGAAATATTTACTTAGCTCTTCCTATGTACAAGATCCCACCTTTGGTGCTGGGGTTACAAACAATAAAACACAGAGCAGTCCCTCTCCTCAAAATGCATTTGTCTCAGATATTGGACTGGGGGCATGTTTTGGGCTCATTACCCTTACGATCGCTCTCCATGGTGCTGGCTCTGGCTTGCCTTCCTCTCCCTGCTCCAGCATGCTGCATCCTCACTTTCCAGCTCTCTCCCAGCACCCTTCCCTGATGCTCGTGTTTGGCCAAGCTCAGAGCTCGGTTCCTGAAGGCTGGTGCTTTTGGTTTACCTTTTCCCTTTAGTCACTAGTAAAATTCTGTGGCCTACTAGGAGAGAACCCCATCTCCAAAGCCAGGAGAATCAGAGTGCAAGTCCAAATTCCTAAGAGGCAGCAGAGTACCAAAGGGTACTTTCTTTCCACAGAAAACATTTGGAATCAGAGGATCTGGGTTCAAATCTTGGCTCTGACACTTATTGTGAGCATTGGTAAGTCATTATCTATATGGGCTTTTTAGTTCCCTTAACTCTAAGATGAAAACAGATCAGATCACCTCTGATCTGGCTCTAAATCCATGACCCTATGATCCTGTAGCACAACTGCTATCCCAAAACTATGGGGTACTATTCTAAGAAAAAAACTTTGGATAGAAATAGATCCGTGTTATAATCACCAGTAGTTGTTTCTTGCCTGGAGTTATTTCTTGGTATATTTCAGTAATAATATCCAAGATAATGAAAAAAAGGCAGTTGTTGGTTCTCTGAATACTTTTTGCTTATGAATCTCCCCTCTCCACTCCACCATTCCACCAAATTATTCCTGGGATCAAATGAGTGGTGACAAGGAGCAAATATCAGGGGACTTATTTAGACTGAGAGATTGGGGCCATAGGAACCCCTGTTACTCGTGAAATACTTTAAGTGGGGCCAGAGAGTCTGCCTTGCTCTTTGGATTAGGTGATACTGATGCACGTTGTCCCGGGATCAATTTAAGGCTAATCTGCTTTGGATTTTGTCAATTTATATCGTTATCAAGAATAATAAAACTTTGAAGAAATTGGTGATTGGGCAGGAAAACGTGTTGTTCTTTGTGGTTGTTAAAGAAGACAGGATGTATTAGATCAAGGCTTGGGGAGAAGCTGTTAGTTCCTTCTCTTCTGTCTCGTGACTGCCCTGAGTCATGGTGTGGAATTTGTGGGAAGGTTACAGGAACTGGTGCCATCGTCACATAAGAAACCAAAGGAAGGGGGGGCTCCTCTTATAGAGACAATGAAAACACCAGTGAGGAGAGACAGGGAACTCTCTCTCGTGAATGGTCCAAGATGAGAGAGGATGGAGAATCCACTAGCTGAAGAATCTAACCCAGTATTTTAAAGCCTTTTCAAAGACTAATCAAGCCCTAGTCAGTTTATTTTCCAAAAATAAAAGAGCTAGATTTAAATAAGTGTCTTAGATCTCTGGTACGTGATACAGGAAGATCTATCTACCTGAAGCAATAAATGTTTGGAAACCTAGCTCTCAGGTCCCCATCTTGTCTACAAGGCTGTTGTCGGGATTTTACTGAATTCTTTGATGAATTCCAATATCTATCCGTATACTAATCCTGTCTGAGAAGAAAGAGAGGGAGAGAGGGAGAAAAGGAGAGGGAGGGAGGAAGGGAGAGAGAGAGAGAGAGAAAGAGAAAGAGAGAGAGAGAGAGAGAGAGAGAGAGAGAGAGAGAGAGAGAGAGAGAGAGAGAGA
>JAJPUD010000279.1:0-19877 GCA_023553655.1 Myrmecobius fasciatus
CTATAATGTGAAGGGGATAATAGATTTATTCTGTATTATAAACTTAGAACCAATGGATGAAAATTACAGGAGGCAGATTTTGGCTTCGTATAAGGAAAAACTTTACACTGAACAATGGGATAAGTTGTATAACAAGATATAAAAAAAAATAGCTACTTGTCAGGGAAATTGTAGAAGACACTGTTGTATTGGGTGGAAGATTGAATTACCTGACCCCTGACATTCTTTCCAACTCTTAAGTTGCTATGATTTTATTTATTTTGTCATGAATTCTTTTGTAAAATAAAATGAAAACCCGTAAAAACACAATAATTGCTCACTAACATGTATGTATATTGTATATACATGCATAAATTTGTAGGTAGTATATTAGTAAATATAGATTTTTTTTCACATATTGAGCTTTTTTTTAAGGGTATACCTGTGGAAATATAACAATTTAAGTATACTATTAAATCTGACTGAAAGTAATTTAATTTTTTAAAAATACACAAAATTCTGTGTATGTTTGGAAGTTACCTTGGGATATTAGTAATAAGACCTTGCATTTGCATGGTCAAGAGGAGAGAAGTATTAAGATATCATCATTATTATCTTCCAATATCTGTCATATGGAACAATTCTGTAAGATCAATAGAGCCAAATATCCTATTTTCCAGGTGAAGAAATTGACACTCAGAAAAGAACTGCTTTGCCCAGAGCCACAAAGCTCTCTGGTGCCAGAGTTAGAACTAGGACTCGTGTTTCCTGATGCCCATTGATGCAGTGAATCTCTACAGACTGGTTTTGGTTCTTCCATGATTGGCATGTGGATGAGCTACTTCATAGCTATAATAGGTCACATTTAGGGCTACCTTTTCCAAACCTATGAAATAGAGATGGCAGGACCGCTAAGCTCTCTGGTATGTATTAAGGATACTGCCTAAAAGAGTTTGGGAGCCCCTTAGGGAAGAAGCTAAATTAACAAAATAATAATCATGCAAAAGACATCTTGGGGTCATATGATGATCAATTCTGATGGATGTGACTCTTTTCAACAATGAAATGATTCAGACCAGTTCCAGTGATCTTGTGATGAAGAAAGTCATCTACACTACTACATCTACGCTGAGTGTGGACTACAACATAGTATTTTTACTCTTTTTGTTGTTGTTCTCTTGAAATTTGTTTTCTTTCTCATTTTTCCCCTTTTGATCTAATTTTTCTTGTGTAGCATAATATTTGTGGAAATAATTACACATGTTTAACATATATTGGAACACTTGCCATCTAGGTGGGAATGGGGGGAATGAAGGGAAAAAATTAGAACACAAGGTTTTGAAAGGGTAAATGTTGAAAATTATCCGTGTATATATTTTGAAAATAAAAATTTTAATTTAAAAAAATTGGAGTCCATGGCACAAAGTTGGAATGAGATCCTTCTGCTGCCAGTGTGATAAAGCACCAAATGACTGAATGCAGATTCCCCTTGGATCAAACTGCTGAAGTGGTGAGGACTAGAGAAGACTCAAATATCATATAACTAGTGAAAAATTCATCTCCTATTCAAGCTGAGCAGTGTGACAGGCTGCCAAACGAAAGAACTTCTTTCCTTCATGGCGGGAAGCCTTTTGGTGCCTGATGAGGTCTCTGTGGTTGCATTAATGCTCCATCTGCTCAAGTGGAGACCTGAGAGCTCCTCTGGCAGGATTTATTTCCCTTAGGTTGAGCACCTTTCTCCCACTTGGCAACCAACCCTATAGTTTCCGAAACAAATCCATGCAGAGGCACGCTGAAGCAGAAGGTTTTCTGGACAGCTCTGTACCATCAGGACCTCAGGTCTGGGCCAGACAAGTGAAATGGACACACTGGCCTTGGGGATGGGGTGTGGGGATGGAGCAGATAGGCAAAAAGGGATGCTGCCAGAAGGAAACACCTGTCTGAGATTTCAGCTGTGGGATTCCCTTCCTTACAATCTGATTTTCAGCCAGAAACTGTGTCAGACATGATAAAGGCACACCCATAAACAAACATGCCTTGTTCAAGAAAACCCAAATCTGGACAATTTTTCTTGAGTCCATATTCGTGATTTGGTCACCAATCACCTCATTCCCAATCCTCCCAATCCAGAGAGCTGGAGTCTCTATCTTTTATAAAGTTCCTTATCTCCTCAAACACTGGTACCTAGACCTAGTAAAGGAACCATTAATAGGGATAAATGACCTTAATAGTCCAACTCCCTTATTTAACAGATGAATAAATCAAGGCCTGAAGATAATAAGTGAGTTGCCCAATACCACACATGTATTAAGTGGAAAAGTTAGGGATCACTCTCCATTCCTGCAACTCCAAGTTCAGTATTATTTCCATGATTTTATGTAACCTTGGTGATTGATTCCAAAAGCCATTGCTTGATTTTCCTAGTCCCTTCACACTTTAGTATCATGGAGGGTATGTTACTAAAACTGTATTAAGCCATTACATAATAGAGAGTCAATAAATTTGATTGCTAAGTATTAGGAAAAGTTTTTTCTTTAACTAGGGGAGATATAAAATAGAAATTGTTCATCTTTTATCTCTTGAAGATTCTTCCAAAGGATGATTAGGTGGAGTAGTAGTTCTGGTGATCAAGATGCCTGTAAACTATAATAGAATAAGATAGGGTGAAATAGGTTTGTGGGATGAAGGGAAAGAAGAGAAGACAAGGATGGAGATAATCTAGTTACTGCCAACCTAGGGAATGACCATACCCAGATCCACAAGTTACCAGTTACTGTTATTTGTCCTGTTCAGGACTCCAAATAGGTGGGCATAATGAAATCAATTAGGGCAATCTCTGCCCAAAGGAAAACAGCAACCTGAAATCAATGGCACAAGGCACCGTCTTACTATGTGGTTCTAGTTAAGGACAGATCTCTACCACCTTTTCCTTCTGTTAACAGCATTATTATTAGGCTGAAGTAGAATAAATCTGCAAAATTAATTAGACTTCTCATTGCTATGTTTGTTTCTACTATAATATGAATTAATGAAAAGGAGTTATTAAGCTGTTATTTTGTGCCAGTTCACTGTGCAAAGAGCTTGAGATATAGGACAAAAGAGAGACAATCCTGCCCTTAAAGAGTTTATATTCTAATAGGAAAATTAACATGTGGAGAGAAATAATGGCCAGGGAAGAGAAGTCTGGAGAGTCACTTGGGTGACTGATTTATGTGATCTTTCTGAAATCAGTGACTATATTGACTTGATTAATGGGCCCAGAGTGAGATGTGGAAGGGTGGGACATATACAATAGCAAGATAGAATGATGTTGGCTGTAGTAGACTGGAATATAACAGCATGGGCTAAGGGCAGGCCCTAATCCCTAAGAGACAGGTGGGTAAATGATGTGGTTATTTTCCCCTGCCTCTGCCTGTGATAGACTGTCTTTAAATTGTTTTTTTTTTATGATTTTTATACTGAAGAGCAAAGAAAAGCACCTTGCTAAGCGAGCCATTATAGAATTCCTAGAAGTGAAGGTCACTGGGTCTTGGAGCATTTCCTAGAGCACTAAGCATGTTTTGTTCAGGATCACACAGCCAATATGGTCAGAGGCAGGACAAATCTAGGTGTTCCTACCCCCACAACCTACTCTATTTTTCCACATTGTCTCTTCTGTGGGGCCAGAAAGTGCTACATCAGTCTGCTTATACTAGGAAAAAGCAGAACAGGAGGGAGGTATCTGTCTGTGTTCAGCTCCTGAAGAAAGCAGTTCTACATATTCTGTGCTGGTCACAGATGATATATAGTAAATGAGTGGATGAATGGATCTGAGGAAATTTGCCAGGTAGAGAAGTTAGAGAGTTTTTGATTTCGATTTGGAATCCATGACCCTTATATGGGACAAAGTCTACCATGAACATCCTGTGTGAGCTTGAACAAGCCATTTTTTCTTTCCCAAGTTTCAGTTTTAAACAAAAAGAGTTGGAGTTGGTATCTTTCACCCTGCAATATTTGTGTCTATATTTTGTTTTTGTTTTGGCACATATCTTCCTTGTAAGCCTGCTGCTGGAAGTCAAAAAAAGCTCATCATAGGACTCAGAAAATGTCTTCAAAACTTGGACTTTACAATATAAAACCTTTTCTTCTGATAGTCTCAAAAGTTCCCCCAAGATGTGAATAGTAATAAAACCAAACATTCAGGTGACACAAAGTATTATAAAATGCAGCTGGAGTGTTTGTTTTTTTTTCATCTTAGTCTCTTAAATAGAGTTCATTTTATTTTATTTGAAAAACCACTGTGGGATGTCTCCTTAGTAAGAGACATCTGGCAACTAAAGTAGATTTCATGTATAGGCAGAGTAGGTGGTTTCCTAGGTGATATCATTTGAAGATATGTCTGGAAGATTCCATGCCCAAGAATATTCTGCTATTATGCCTAAAATCTACTATTTGAGATGCATTTCTTTAGCTTAAGACTTTGCTGCTCCAATAGTGCCTTTTCAAAATGTAAACATTCCTGGGAATAGTAACATATTAAGCAACTATCAGTCTTTAACACCTGAATATTTTATTTATATACTTATAATTTATTAAATGTAATCAATCTATTAACTAATTTAATTATTTTTATTGGAAGTGTTAAAAATTGATTTATTTAATTAGCTAGCAAAGTGAAGAGGGAATAGGAGGCTGGATAGGTAGGGAGAAAGATTAGAGAAGATGGGACCTGTCAGAAAAGACAGATGTGGGTGGGGAACTATGGTAGGGGATCCAAGGGGCAAATGAAGGCATTGAAGAATGAGAAGGCACTCAAGACAAATGATGTACTTCAAAAACACAGAGAAGTATGAACTTTCATACAGTAGATACCATAGATACTTGCTGAATCATATATGCTCATGTAGAATTGCTCCTAAGCATTGTTAGTCATCTTGGGAGATCTCCATTCACTCTTTTTCAGATTATATTTAGTGTCATTTAGTGCACACACACACACACAAAAGTAAGACTTAAATAACTGTTGGTCTTTGACACAATTTTTCATCATATATATGTGTTTCAATTAAACACATTTATTAAGCACCCATTGTGTGCAAGACATTGGTTAAAATAATATTTACATTTTTTTTTACCTTCATGACTTGATGGCCTAGTGTACAATTTGGGGGTTTCTCTCACAAAATCTCTTTGGCTCATGTCTCTGTTTGGGGAGCATCTCCTTTTGACATGTCTCATGAAAAATTGCTCATTTTTCTCTCCAACAATGGGCATTCCCTTTTAATCATTCAGTCAACTGAGACAGTGAACTTAAGTACCAAGCTTTATTTAGCTTGATCCTATCACTATCATCAACAACTTATCTAACAGACTCATATCACAGGCTCTAGATGGTCAGGAAAAGCTTCTCCCCATTCCCACAGGGAGTATACCATCCTTCTGACTTACAATACCAGCCTGTGTAGCTCAGCATTGCTAATCAACAATCCACTCCTGGGGGGTTGTCCTTCTCTCCCCATGGGAAATATAGCTAGAATTGGATTGTGAAGGTCATCCTCCCCTAAAGACTTACATAAGCTACATAGTTCATAGTCTTGTTATTCAGTAATTTTCAGTTGTGTCTGATTCTTTGTGACCCCCATTTGCAGTTGTTGTTTTTGGGATTTTGGAGGGAGATTTTTAGGTTTTTTTTTAAGGTATTGGAGCACTTTGCCATTTCTTTCTTCAACTCTTTTTACTGATAAGAAAACTGAGGTAAATAGGGTTAAGTGACTTGCCCAGGGTCACACAACTATTAAGTATCTGAGATTTGAACTCCTTAATGTCAGACACATTGTCTCTCTTGTCTCTCTCTCTCTCTGTATCTATCTGTGTCTGTCTGTTTCTCTGTCTCTGCCTGTCTCTTTTTCTCTGTCTCTCTCTGACTTGCTTTTATCTTTTCTTGTGATGCTCCTTGTTGAAACTGCCTCTTTTGCCTCTTTATATTGTTGAGGTTTCATTTCTCTTGCCTTTTTTTCCTTATGAAAACTGTCTTCTTCCCTTCATTCTCTTGTCAAAATTCCATCTCTCTGCACAGTTGCTTGAAGCCTCTCCTCCTTTCCCTGGATCACATTTTCCCCTGGTGTGAATAGAGTGCCAGCCCCAGGAGTGTCTCTGCCATCATTTCCTCTACTTTATCTTGGCTCCTTTGTGCACACTTTCCCCTGTGGGGGCCATGTAAATATTCAACCCTCTTTCCATGCACATCTGTAGCACAGCACTTCTATTTTTTCTCCTGGGTGTTCTTTCTGATTTAGAAGCAGATTCCTTCCTGTGTATTTACTTTGAGTATCTTTATGAATATTGTAGGAAAGACTTACCTTTCTCCTGCTTACATATGCATTATTTCATTCGAAAGTTCTATCAATCCCATGATGTATCTTCTAAAATATTATTATAATCACTTTGCAGATATAAAAATAGACTTAACTTGCCCAAAGATAGACAGCTAGTAAGTGGCAGAACTGGTACTCAAATACATATCTTTTGAGTCCAACTCCATTTGCTCTTAAATTTGCTTTGGATTGCTAAAATCTAGAATCAGGAAGCTATAAGTTCAAATCCAGCCTCAGACATTACTAGCTATATGAATCTGGGCAAATTATTTAACCTCTGTCTGTATTAGTTTGCTAACCTGCAAAACAGGGATCATAGTAGCACCTACTGCACAGAGTTGTTTTGAGGATCAAATTAGATAATATTAGTAAAACATTTTACAGACTAGCAAGCTGTATATAAATGTGTATTATTATTATTCACTATTATTATTATTTTTAATGGAGTGACCTTGGGCAGTTGAAGACTATGGTTATGGAGCACAAATTCTAGTAGATTTTAACAAGTTGTGGAAAGATTTTTTTGCAAAAGCCAAGGAATTGATGGTGTCTTATGTTTTGAGCTTAGTCTAGCTAAATTGAGAAACGCTCATGAGAAGCAGGTGAGTTATTAAGTGAGGAAGTGTTTGACTATGGTAACTTGTGATACCATTTATTAAATTATGCAATCTGGAGAGGGTGCCCTCATTAATGAAAGAAGCAGATTACTCAAGTATCAGTGCCAATTTAGATCAGATTTCTTAACCTTTTCTGAGACGTGGACCTATTTGGTTGTCCAATGAAACCTAGTCTGAATAGTGTTTTTAAATGCTTAAAATAAAGCATGTAAGATTCTAGAGGAAACTCATTAATACAAAAATAGCAAAATATTTTTAAAAGTTCATGGAGCCCAAGTTAAGATTCCTGATTTCCAAATCAGGATATGCATGGATATGCACTTTGATCTCTTCTCTAGGAATTTCTAAATGTACTTGGGACTTCAACAATCTCTGTTTGATTTCACTCTCATTATATGATTTTTTTAAAAATTGAGATGAATTTTAAAAAATTCTCCTTTGGAAAAGATGTTGGAAAATTTCCCAACACCTCTTGACATCAGTAGAAACACCCTTGGATATTGCAAAACCCAGGCTGGTAATTACCACTATGAAATATGCCATAAAACTTCAGCTAAAGTATTTGACTGAGTTTCCTCAGAATTGGAGAATTAAAGTAAAATGGCTACTCATTCAGCAGAACCATGAAACCTAACAATTTCCTGGCCAGGCTATCCCCTATTTAACAGTTTTGGAAGCAGCCATCTCTTTCTTCTGATCACCAGGGAATCAATCCAGTAAGTACTGTATTCTATCCCTCATATTAACATCTGCCTGAAGCAAATTCGCTCAGAACTTCTCCACTGACCCAGATTTCCTCTGAAAGTCAAACAAGAAAAGTACAGAAAATTGTAGTATAAGAAAATTTTCCTGAAGTCCATTGTCTAATTTTTTCAGGAGGCTTGCTCCTGTCTTTTGGGTCCTCAGTCCATGGACCACTGAGCTAGCAGATAAATAAAATCCGGTATGATTCTTTGACTTCAAAGTCAATCTCTTCCATGTGTGGAAAAGATAGGGTAGGGTGTGGGAAGGGGATGGGAATTGTGGATAAAGAATAATTTTTTTACTGGCAAGAGAGAAACTATATGACCTAATGGATTTTTTTTTCCATTCCTAACTTCAGGGATTCCATGATTAATTCAGACATCTGGTTTACCTCTCCAGTGAGATACCATTTTATTAACTACCGTGTAGGAAACTGTCTTGTTATCCCAGACAGAGAAATAGTCACTCCCTGCTTCCTCAAAATGTGTAATTCAGCCAAGCTAATAACTTTCTATAATTTTTTCTAACTGGCCTAATTCCGACTTCTTTGTAAAGAAACTCAATAAGGACCTGTCAAAAAAGACCTGGAAAATGGTGTATGTGTTTTAAACAAGAGCAGAAATTTATGTGGAAAACTCTTCTTGTAGATACTGGAAATTTCTGGGCATATAACCAAGCACATATCCATGCTTGTAAACAGTATTGTTTTACTATTATTGATATAACAAACAAGCACTTTCATGTTTGCCACAGGCTGTGTGTCATTTGTCTGTTTTAGGGACAGCTCGTTCTGATAGGTCTGAGGATCCTAAGAAGTGGGGAGGAGTAATTTAATATTCAAGCCAATTTAGTTCAAATCAATCCAATGTGCATCTATTAAGTGCCTAAAATGTACAAGGTATTAAGCTAAGCTTTAGGGATATAAATACAAAGATGGAAAAAAAAAAAAAACCCGCAGTCCCTGCCCACAAGGAATTTGTATCTTTACTGAGAATAACTCTGTTCTGGAAATAATGATGGAGACTGTGACCACGGAAGTCCTGTCCACTACAGATACTGTTATTTCCAGGGAATGGGGGGTGGGGTTAAAGCAGGGGATGATCTAAGTGCTGACAGCTTTCTTCCTAGCAGAGATGGTTTGCAAAATCTTGAAAAACCCTAGAGCATAATGGGGCTCTGGGGATAGGCTTAACCCCCAAAGTTGCCTCATTTTCCTTGCTTCTAGGAAGTGAAGTTGTATAAGTCAGGAGATAATTGTTTCTGAATCAGGAACAAACTATGCTTGGGCTTTGGGATTTAGGGGGAGGGAATGGCTATCAGCTCCTTGAGGGCATAAGAGGGAGTGTGTTGTGGTGTGGTGTGAGACTTGCAAAAACTAAACTGGGAAAGGATTTTTCAGGAGAGAAATAGAGTGACTTGGGTACCAGGTTGCTACCTCAATGCACTTCAGACACCTCCACCCCAAAGATTTAGGGAAGGGAGAGAGAAGGAATAGGATAACTTCTTCCTCTATACCTATAAGGACCCTGGTCACATTCTCCACATGGCTCCAGGATTTGAAAGCTAGAGTCCTAGACTATATACTAGTTTGGAGAAACAACCTATATTTAAATTCTGATTTTATTTTTAAATGATATTTCCCCTAGTTACATGTAAAGACCATTTTAAACAATCATTTAAGAATTTTTTTGAGTTGCAAACTTTTTTTTCCTCCCTCACCTCTTCCCTTCCCTGACACAGTAAGCTATTTGATATAGGTTATACATGTTCAATCATGCAAAACATATTATCATATTAGTCATATTGTGAAAGACTGTCTAAATTCTTATAAGCAGATGTAATAGGTTGTCAAATAAATACAAAGAAGAGATGCATGGACTATATACTCTATCTTTTCACCAACTATTCTCTCTCCTTCCTAACTCTTATTTAAGATTTTTGTCTTCCACTCAGTCAAGTTGACTGATATTTATTGAGTATATTCTTAGGCATGAAGCCCTGTATAAGCTATTGCAGGGTGGGGAGGGATCAAAAATTTAGCCTTGGGCTCTGCTTTCCACCAACTTCCCTTGTAATAGGGTTTGTCTATTTGCAGTCTTCAAATATTTGAAGTGCTATCTTGTAGAAGGGGGATTGGGCACCTCCTTTTTTATCCCAGAGGTCAAAAACAAGAAGCAATGGGTGGAAGTGCTGGGGAAGACAATTTAGGATTGATGTCCAAATTAGCCTGTCCACCAGTAGAACAGACTGTCACAGGAGATTTCCCTCAACTAAGTCTTGAAGTAAATGCAGGATGATTGTTTGTCAAGTAAAGTTTTTGTTGTTATTGTTGTTGTTGACAAGTCGTGTCCAAGTCCTTGTGACCCCATTTAGGGTTTTCTTGGTGAAGATACTGGAATGGATTACTATTTCCTTCTCTAGCTCATTTGACAGATGAGGAAACTGAGGCAAACAAACAGGGTTAAGTGGCTTGTTCAGAGTCACACAGCTAGGAATCTAAGGCTGGATTTGGGCTCAAAAAGATGATTTTTCCTGATGCTAGCCCCAGGTCTCCAACCACTGTACCACCTAGCAAAAAGGAATTATTGTTGTACCTACTGGCCAATGTTTTCCCTTATTATTCTGAACCTGTCATTCTGTAGTTGAACTGAGTTTAAATCTTGGTTCCAAAAATAGCTGGTGATGTGACTAGGAGAGTTACTCAGTCCCTCTGACTGTGACTTTTCTCTTCTGTAAATGTGGATATGTACAGAATTCACATGGAAGAGAGATCTCGTCAATGAGAAAGTCCTCCAGATGCCTCAGTTTGTGGCTGACGTTGCACTGATTACATCAAGGCATGATTACGTTGCGTGTACAAGGCATGATACATATATTGCAGAACCACTTCGATGACATCTGTAATATCTGTAAAAGAATTTGATATCACCATCCACGTATCAAAAACCAAGTGGATGAAGAATGCCTTTTGTCTAGATCAGGGGTTCTGTGTGAGGTTGAATCCAGTCCTATTTTATTTAAAAATGTAAAAAACCATTCATTTAGCCCTTGGGTAGTACAAAAACAGGCTGTAATGCAGTTTTCAGATCCTTGGTTTAGACAATGACATAAGGGAAGGGAATAAGTATTTAAGTTCCTACTATGTGTCAGGCTCGAGCTAAGTGTTTTGCAAATATTATCTTATTATCTAACATAGCGATATCATTTTTGTCCTCTTCAAGAATAAAAAGAAACAACCAGCCAACCAAAAAATATCAAAATACCCTGGCTTCGAATACTGAACTGGGATTCATAAAATCTGGGTTCTAATCCAAGTAGCTACTTGTTAGCTATGTGATCTTGAGCCAATCACTCAACATTCTGAACCTCAATTTTCTCATCCATAAAATGGGAACTAATACTAATTGCCCTATTTACTTCCAAGATATATTATGAGGATCAAATGAGATAATATATGAAAGTATTATAAATTAGGAATTATAGGAACATTTTATACCATATCTATAATAAATTAAAAATAGATACGTGATCTAAATATTGAGGGTTGTATCATTTAAAAAATTTAGAAGAAAAAAGATTATATACCTATCACAGCTATGTGTGGGAGATGAATTTTTTACCAAACAAAAGAGGCAATTAAAAGATAAACTAGATAATTTGATTACATGAAATTGGAATATTTTCATATAAATAAAACAGACACATTTAGGATAAGAAGGGAAATGATCAATTGGAGGAAAAAATCTTTATATTGTATATCTCTAATAAGAGTTTGAGATGTATAGGCAACTACACATAATACATGTATCTATACAAATATATGTATATATGTACATGAATACATATAAAAATATGGGTATAAATACATGTAATTATTCACATATATATCTGTACAAATATGTATATAAATGTGTAGATACACAGATTTTTATATATGCAGATGTATGTTTATAATAGCATATCCATAATACATACATGTATACTAACACATACATGTAAACACATACATGTAAAAACCAAATGTCATACTCCAATAGAGAAATGGTCAAAGGATATAAACAAATAGTTTTCAAAAGAAAAACTAAAAACTAACAATAGCTATATGAAAAAATAATACAAATCATAAAAAGTAAGAAAAATGCAAATTAATGCAATTCTAAAATTTCACTTCATATTCAGTAAATTGACAAAGATTGACAAAAGTTGGGAATCATTAAGTTACAGTATGGTGGGGAGACGAGCAAGCTAATCCTTGTGGGTAGAGCTGTGATGAAGTACAATTATTCTGAAAAGAAAATTAGCATTATGCAAATAAAAAACTAGAATTTCTGTAACTTCTGATTCAGTATTTACACTGCTAAGAATGTATATACCAAGGTGGCCACTCATATTCACTAACATATTTATAAAAGCACTTTTCATGGTAGCAAAGAAATTGATTTTCTTTTATTAGGGAATGACTAAATAAATTGTGGTTCAGGAATGTCATAGAATATTTTTGTTGTTGATGATTGGTTATTTCTGGAGGCAATCAGATTAAATGAGTTGGCCAGAATCACGCAACTAGTAAGTATCTGAGGCAGGATTTCAATTGAGGTCTGCCTGACTACAAGCCCAGAGCTCTATCTACTGAGCCAACTACCTGTCCTGATGTTATAGAATATTAATGTACCATAAGAAAAAACAAGCATAATGAATTATTAAAAGTATGGGAAGACTTAAATGAACTGATGCAAAGTGAATTAGATTGAACCAGGAATATAATATGGATCAGTACAACAATGTCAATGGAAAGTACTATGAACACAAAACAATATAAACTGAATATTTACAAAAAGCATAAAAAAGCATAGCTTTGTAGAGATGAGATTCCTTTGGTGTAGAACATTGCATATAATGTTGGATTTTTTTCAATGCTTTGATGGATTTTGATGAATTTTCTTCTTTCTCTTTAAAAATTTGTTTGCTATTAGGCAGGGGCATATGGCTCCCAAGCTAAGGAGGACTTTTATGTTTTTAAATAGTTTTATTGTATTTTACAGTATATTTTAAATGCTTACGCCTTATAATAAGGGATGCATCTTTGGGATGAGGGGTTCTCTTAGCAGAGGGTAATATGTAGAGTGAAATTTGAGTTATTTTAAAATAAAACATATTAATTCAAACTGTAATTAAAAAAAAAGTATTATATGCATGTTTTTGTCCTCTTGACATCTGGGAGGTGATGCTGTGACATGCAAATGAATTAAGTTTAAGTGAGGGAGAGCAGTGCAAAGTCACCAGCTTCATTTTCTGCTCCAGAGCCTTCTGGGTCCATTGGCAAGATATAGCTCAGGACCATCAGAGATGGTCCTGGATGCAGGGGATAGATCTTGACTTTTTAAAACTAAAGTCTTTAGCAGGTCTCAGTTTGACAATCTCAGTCTGTGAGTAAGTCTAGATAAGAAATGAGGCCAAGAATGACCTCTTTTATCTAGTCAAAAACAAAAAAAAACATCTGGGAGGGAAAGACCTTCAGGGTTTTTGGCCAAAACAAAATAATTGCTATTTACATTCACTCTGAGCCAATCTGGGCCCAAACAACACCAAATGGGGCTTGGCGTGTGACCTATTTTTGATCCATTAATGAAAGCCAGAGTGATTTGGGTTTAGAGCATGGTCCTAGCCTGTAAATCCCAAGATCTTATGGGAGGTTTCAGCCATAAAAATTTAAATGTTTTTGGGCAGAGCACTTGCAGATAAGGATATGATACCCTATATGGACAGAGGGAAGGAAAGGGAAAGAAGAAAAAAAAAAAGAAAAGAAAACAGCTCTTTTCCTTTCTTTTCTTTTTTTTTATTTACACATAAGTTTGTTTTATACCATCTAAACATCTTGCTTCCATTAATTTATCTAAATCCTTCTTGAGCTTGTTATTTTCACTCTGTATAGTGTTTCAATTCTCCAGCTGAGAAACTTCCTTAAATAATGATGACCTTAGAAGAGTGGAGTGAGTGGTTGTCTAAGTGGTGTGATTTAAGGAAACATTGGGGATGGGTCAAGGGGCAAGAGCTGAGAGAGAGAATGGGGGGGTAGAGAGGGAAAGAGAGACAGACAGACAGACAGACAGAGACAGAGACAGAGAGAGGAAGAGGGAGAGAAGAAAGAGGGAGAGAGGAATAGAGGGAGGAAGGCAAAGAGACCGAGGGAGGAGGAAGGGAAAGACAGAAATAGACAGACTGAGACAGAGACAGAGACCAGAAACACACAGAGAGAAAGACAGAGAAACAGAGACAGAGATAGAGACAGACATAGAGACAGAGAAACAGAGAAACAGAGAGTCAGAGATAGAGACAGAGACAGAGTGACACAGAGAGACAGAGACAGAGACACAGAGACACAGACAGAGAAACAGAGACAGAAAAACAGAGACAAAGAGACAGAAACAAAGACAGAGACATTCAGAGAGAGAGACAAAGACAGGGAGACAGACAAAGAGACAGACAGAGGCAGAGGCAGAGACACAGAGACAAAGAGACAGAAAGAGAAAGTAGGACTAGACAGTAAAGTTTATGTAAGTGAATTTTTGGAATATGGATTTCTTTAAAAAAATTCTTTAAGTAAAGTTGAATTTATATAAATCCAGAACTCTGTGTAATAGGAAAGCAAAGTGGAAAAAAAAAAAAAAAAAGGGTTGAAGCTTCATTATAAGGGACTTTTAATTGCAAAATAGAGTAATTTGCATTTTATCCCTGAGGCAGTATGGAGTCATAGGAGCTTTTTGATTATTGGAAAAGACTGATCATTCCTGTGTTTGAGGAATATCAGTTTGGCAGCCCTGTGGAGGATGGATGGGAGAGTGAATGGACTGGATGCAGGAGATTAATTAGGTTTTTGCAGTAGTCTAGGTAAAAGGTAATGAGGACCTGAGAGAGCCTGGAGCCTTTGAGAGTAAAGATAAAAGGGATGAATGTAAGACATATTGTGGGGGCAAAACTGATAAGACCTGGCAAATGATTAAACATGTCAGGAGTAGGGAAAGAGGAGAATCAAGGATACTACAGACCGCAAACCTGGATGTGTGGAAGGATGATTTAGGGGTTGGATTTAGGGGAAAAGCAACTGATCAATCTATCAACCAGCATTTGTTAATCATCTACTGTCAAAGTCCTTTGTAACTTAGTCTCCTCCTATCTTTCCATTCTTCTTACATCTTACTACTCAGCATCTGTTCTTTGATTCAATGACACTGGCCTCCTGGCTATTTCACAAACAAGACATTCCATCTCCAAGCCCTGAGCATTCTCTCTAGTTTATCCCCAGTCCCTCTGCCCCAGGAATGTTCTCACTCCATCATTCAGACTTCTGACCTCCCTAGTTTCCTTTAAATCACAGCTAAAAATCCCACTTTCTACAGGAATCCTACCCTAATCCCTCCTAACCCCAGTGCCTTCCCTCCATTAATTATCTTCTATTTACTCAGTATATAATTTACATTGAATATATTTGTTTGCATGATGTGCTCCTCCTCCCTTGAGAATGTAAACTCCTTAAGTGCAGGGAATTTCTTTTGCATCTTTTTGTATTCCCAGTACTTAGCACTGTGCCTAACTGTTGGAAGGCATTCAATAAACATTAATTGAATGAATGAATGAATGTGTTGGGTACTGTGATAGGTGCTGGGGTTATAAAGACTAAAATGGAATCACCTCTGCCTTCAAGGAGATTGTATTCAATCATAATACATAAATAAATATATATACAAAGTAAACACAAGATAAATTTTAGGGGGGAGGCAGCTGAGAGATCAGAAAAAAGAAAAATGCTCCATTTTGGGCATATTGAATATGAGATGCCTTATGGGGTATCCAGATGGAGAAATAGGGCAGTAAGTGCTGGGGAATCTAGACAGAAATGATGGCTGGGTATACAGATTTGGCACCTGATGGTGATCATTGATATACAGATCATGGCACCTTATGAGATCTTTAGAGAAAAGCAGAAGTTTCAAGACAGAGATCAGGGATATGCACACACATGGGGGCAGGAAATAGTTGATGATTTAGCAAAAAATACTGAGAAGGAATAATCCAACAGATAAAAGAAGAATTAAGAGTGAATTGTCATACTCTGAGGTACCACTACACACCTGTCAGATTGGCTAAAATGACAGGAAAAGATAACGATGAATGTTAGAGGGGATGTGGGAAAACTGGGACACTGATGCATTGTTGGTGGAACTGTGAACGGATCCAACCATTCTGGAGAACAATTTGGAGCTATGCTCAAAAAGCTATCAAACTGTGCATACCCTTTGACCCAGCAGTGTTTCTACTGGGCCTATATCCCAAAGAGATCTTAGAGGAGGGAAAGCATGTGCAAAAATGTTTGTGGCAGCCCTTTTTGTAGTGGCTAGAAACTGGAAACTGAAAGGATACCCATCAATTGGAGAGTGGCTGAATAAATTATGGTATATGAATGTTATGGAATATTATTGTTCTGTAAGAAACAACCAGCAGGACGATTTCAGAGAGGCCTGGAGAGACTTTCATGAACTGATGCTGAGTGAAACGAGCAGAACCAGGAGATCATTGTACACAGCAACAACAATATTACATGACGATCAATTCTGATGGACATGGCTCTCTGCAACAAAGAATTGTCTCAAACCAGTTCCAATTGTTCACTGAAGAAGACCATATACACCCAGAGAGAGGGATATGAAATGTGGACCATAACATAACATTTTCATGATCTCTGTTGAGGTTTGCTTGAATTGTGTTGCCTTTCTCTGATTTTCTTTTTTTTCTTGTAGATAGGATTTTTCTTGCATAACTTGTCAAGTATTTCAACATTATTAACATGTAGTGGACTTCCTGCCATCTAGGGGAGGGGAGAGGACTGGGGGTAAAAGTTGTAATGGAAAGCTTTGTAAAGATCAATGCTGAGGAACTACCCATACATATGTTATACAAATAAAAAGCTTTAATAAAAAAAAAAAAGAGTGAATTGTCATAAAGACTCACAGAGGAGAAAGTATAGGAGGAATGGGGGGTCCACAATGTCAAACAATAAATGAAGGTTAAAAAGACTGAGAACTGAGAAAAGGTCATTCAATTTAGAAATTAAGATTGTTGCAAACTTTATAAAGAGCAATTTTGGTTGAGTTGTGGGATTTCAAAGGCAGATTGCAGGGGGTTGAGAAGTGAGGAAGAGGAAACTTCGATGGTTTAGATAGCCTAGGAGTGGCTGTGAAAGGTAGGAGAGATACAAAATGACATTTATTTTATTTTTATTTAGTTTTTGCTGAGGCAATTGGGGTTAAGTGACTTGCCCAGGGTCACACAGCTAGGAAGTGTCTGAGATCATACTTGAACTCAGATCCTCCTGACTTCAGGGCTGGTGCTTTAACCACTGCACCAATTAGCAAAATGACATTTTTTCCAGAGAAGGTAGCAAGATTAAATGAAAGCTTTTTAAGAATGGGGAGATCTGGGCATGTTTGTAGGCATCAGGATAGGAGTCATAGACATTAGAGATGGAAGGAGAATGATTGATTCAGGAAGGGATGGAAGCAAGGTCAAAAGGCTCTGATGAAAAGAAAGACCACCTTCTCGGAGATTATTTAAAAGGAGAAGAGAATGGGGAGTCTTGTTGAGATGTAGAGTTGGATCCAAGAAGGAGCTCATGATGGATGGCCTCGATTTCCCTTAGTGATGCGTAATACAACATCCTTTGTTTGGATGGGAGTCATAGTATTAGTTGTCTGCAGGAGAAAAGAGAAGGTTTGGAACAGATGCTATGGGGAGTTAATAGAGCCTATTAGGGAGGAGTGAAGGAATCACAATACAGCTGTGAGGGCCCAACTGAGATTAAATAACATAGATTTGTAGCTGATCCAGTCAGCATGGTTATGTGACTTTCTCCAGCTGTGTTTAGCAGCAGAGGAGAGAAGAAGGTGGATGACGGCCATAATTGTTGCTCCAGGGATTGGACAAAAGGGAAAAGAAATTCTAGATCACAGGAGAGTGTAAAGTTAACTGGCTAACTATAAGAATCAACATGGCAAGCAGAGGAAAGTGAGATCAGAATAGAGTTAATGCACTGGACAAGCACTGAGAGATCAGGGATGAGAGGTTGTGTTGAAAAGGAGGAAGATTAAGTTTTGGAGGATTGGGACCCAGGGAGACATAGCAGACAGGAGGCTAGGACCAGACAAAGGAATATAACTTTGGTGGATACTGACCTGACCAAAGATAGGACTGCCCTTGGATGTGGCTGAAGAAGGAAGGTCAAGGTCAGGATAGTTGAGGAGGCTGATGAATTGGGGGGTCAGAGGACTTTTTGCTGGCTCCACCATGCATTCACAGCGTGGGTTCAACCATAAAGGTGGGTTCCATAAAGGTGGTTTGCCTCAAGCTGGGAGGGAAACTGAATTGGGGGAATGTAGATAGAGCTTGTCCAAATTCTGCTCAAAAGTGTTTTGCATTTTAGCAGGATGTATATTAACCTAAATGAAATGCTAAGTAGTGGCATTTCAGGAAGAATTTGAGTTATTTGGAAGTCTGGAGAGCTACCACTTTAGCCCTGCAAACTCACCAAGGAATTTAACCCTCAATCATTCCTGTATCTCAATTATTCCGGCATTTTATAATTTCTTCCCTCCCTTCCTCCCCATTTCTGAAGCTAGAGATTCTTTAAGAACTCTGGGTATTTTCTTTTTTTACAATCATGACCTGTGAAAATAATAATAATAATAATAGATATTTACAAAGTACTTTAAGGTTCCCTGAGTGCTTCATGTACACTGTCTTTAGGGAGCATCAAATGATTCTTGGATGGTAGGTATTAAAGCAATCTATTCCTTTTGATTCAATAAACATTCATTAAGGTTATGTAAAATGCTATGCCAAGAAACATAGGAAGGGGGATGGACTGATATAATCTGACTGAACTCAGATAAGTAATTGTAAATTAATTTGAAGAGGAATCAGGAAAGACTTCCTTTATGAGGGGAGAACTGAATTGTGCCTTAAAGGTATATAAACTAGAAGGGAGCTAAGTAGGGAACATATTAATCAATTAGCATCTAGGTAGTAAGTAGAGCACTGAGTCTAAAAACAGCAAGACCTGTGTTCAAATATGGCCTCAGACATTAGCTGTGTGATTTCAAGAAAATCAAGCTTTGTCTTAATCCACTGAAGAAAGAAATAACAAACTACTCCATTATCTTAGCTAAGGAAAACTTTATGGACAGTGTGATCTATGGAGTCACAAAGACATGACTGAATAACAATAATAAATATTCCAGGGCCTCTCATAGGCCCTAAAAAAAGTAGAATAGTCCCTGCCTTCAAAGAACTTACATTCTAATATATAATATATGAGGAATGGTGACCAGAAAAAGGAATCTGGTTTAAATTGTCGAAATGAGCCAGTAGATTTGTAGAACATTTGATCAGATTAGGGGGTCTAAGAACTATAGGCAGAAAGCAGGAGAGGTAGAATGGATATGGTGACAAGGTAGATGGAAAGATGCTCAGGTAGTGAATGGATGGCATATGCTGCATGGTCTAGTCTTGATGGGGTAGAAACTGAGTTGGGAGTTGATAATAATGGACTTTGTACCCACTCCCTAACTGATCAGGACAGTTGGATGGGAATTCCAAAACTGAATGGTATCATTTCCCCAGGTGATGGAGTGAATAAAATTCCAACAAAAAGATCCCAGGTCTTTAGTAAAGGGGTTGGTCTTAAGGAGGAACTTTAACAGGAAAGGATTGAATTACTACATATAATCAGGAAGCCAAAATACTCCCAGAAGCAAGCAGAGAGGAGCACTGACAGGATTATCTCTGTTTTAAATAGGCCTTTTATGGTCTAAAGTGGACCTTTATTGCAGTCCCAGGTTGAATTCCTTGTCCAATTCTTTGTGGTTACTCATCCCCTATATCCAATCAGAAGGCAATGTTATGATGTCAAATCCCTAACTCCTTTTAGTTATTTTTCTCTTATTAAAAAACCTACTTGTACCCCACTTCTCTGTGGATTCATTACGAACCACCTACTTTAAGGCAGTATATTCTCTCTCTCTCTTTTTTTTATTAAAACTTTTTATTTGCAAAACATATGTATGGATAATTCTTCAACATTAACACTTACAAAGCTTTCTGTTACAAATTTTTCCCCCCTACTCCCCACCCC
>JAJPUD010000279.1:19977-111060 GCA_023553655.1 Myrmecobius fasciatus
CAAATCGAATATATATATATATATATATATATATACATATTTCCACACATATTGTTGTGCAAGAAAATCATATCTACAAGAAAGAAAAATCAGAGAAAGGAAACACAATGCAAGCAAACATCAATAGAGAGCATGAAAATGTAATATTATGATCTACATCTCATACCCCTCTCTCTGAGTGTATATGGCTATCTTCACTGAGCAATTAGAAGTAGTTTGAAACATTTCATTGTTGAAGAGAGTCATGTCCATCAGAATTGATCATCATATAGTATTGTTGTTGCTGTGCATAACGATCTCCTGGTTCTGCTCATTTCACTCAGCATCAGTTCATGTAAGTCTCTCCAGGCCTCTCTGAAATCGTCCTGCTGGTCATTTCTTATAGAACAATAATATTCCATAATATTCATATACTATAATTTATTCAGCCACTCTCCAATTGATGGGCATCCATTCAGCTTCCAGTTTCTAGCCACTACAAAAAGGGCTGCCACAAACATTCTTGAACATGTGGGTAAAGCAGTATATTCTCTAGGGACTTGCCATACTTTATGGCATCTTCCCCCTGTCCTGATCTTTCTCCTTTTTAATTGTTAAAAATCCCACATGGAAATTAGTCCACCAGCAGCAGCATAATAAAATCTTTGTCTCTTGATTTGGAGATGGTCTCAGCCTACAAATTTTTTTGTTACACCTCATGACACTGGCCCCAAACCCCAATATTTTGAGGGTCCAACTCCTGATCCCCAACCATACATGCAAGTCCTAAAACACCAATATATTTTTGGGAGTCCAGCCCTTCTGCACCCCCATACCCATCATTTGATCCATAGGAGGAGACCCCTGAAACCCTAGTAAATTTGGGAGGTTCAGTGTTTTGCATCCCCTTACTCCATCATAGGGACTTCAGGCTTAGCTTCCAGGAGATCTTGTCTAGAATTGTCCAAGATGAGGAAAATACGGCAGGTAAGGCAGAGAAAGACAAATGGCAAGAAACCAAGGGTAGAAAGTTGACTAGGATGTAAAGCATGGTATTTTGGGCATCATCTTGAATATCTGTTTTGGTATTATTTATCCAAGGGATAAAATACACCAAGACCTTGTGGCCTGTCCCCTTTTTTTTCTTCAAGGAACATATTGCATCAGGAAATTTTTCAGAGGAGACCTAGTACCTAAACTCTTTACTTCAGAAACTCTTGAAATTGGGGTTGCCCATGAGGCAGTTCTCAAAGGTTGTGTGGCTCAGTATATTTCCCTTTGTTCCCAGAAAGCCATATTCCAGAATCACGCTACCTGAGGAATTCACAATTCCTGCTCCTCTGTATAGGAGATGGGGATTCAGGACCAGTGTCCTTGAAATCCCCTTTCTGACCTTGACTAAGCACATGCCTCCTAGAGCTATGTGGAGAACCATTTTATTGGTGAAGAGACTGAGACCTAGAGAGGTAATGACTTTCACATATTTCTGTGATTGCATAGTGTTAAAGGTAGGATTCTAACCCACTTCTCTATACTCTTATACAACCTGTTTTTTGCCAACTTTCTCGTAGTGAGCATCTCTGAACTTGCCTAATCTGGTCTTCAAATTACATAGTTTATTGTGGAGCTTTCCACTTTGAGAGAATTTGCAAGAGGGAAACTGCTCCTAGAATATCCTTTGTTGGCCCAGGGACACTTCCCCATCATCTCACTTTAAAAACAATTTAAAAACATTAGTATTTATGTGGTAATTATAATTAGCCATCATTTAAGTCATACCCTAATGCTATATTGGATTTTGGGGGTGGGTCTATCAAACTGGAAAGATTTTGAGTATGATTGGTGATGGTATCTTCTTGTCTTGTTGGAAGTCTAGGCAGGCCACAGGGTGATTTATTATTTGACCATAGTATTTAAGAAGACATTGAACTATGAAATAGAAGAGTTGCAATCTATAGGATGTAGAAGTAACCTACATTGAGGAAAGCCTAGAATTACAGGGTAAAGAGCTGGAAAGAACCTCAGAGGCCAGTTAATCTGACCCTTTATGTTACAGATGAGGAATTAAGGGAATTAAGTGACTTGTTCAAGGTCAGAGATAGAATTTGAACCAATTCTAAAGCCAGTATTTTTTCCACTATTTATCGTACTACTTCACTCTCAGATCTTTAAAGTGCTGAAAATTTTGTAATTATGAAGGGTTTGGATAAATAGTTTTTTTTAATGTCCTTGATTTTCTGAGCCTGAGCTCTATAGTTGGAAAAAAGTGGGAGTCAAGAATAAATGATGTCATATATTGGAATCACTAAAGAGAAAAGGTAAAGTATTTGATCCCTTTCATTCCTCATTTTGGCCAAGTTCTGAAATATAATCACAGGGATATTTTCTGGCAAGGCACCTATAATTTAGGTTCTGTTTTCCAGAGCCCCAGAGACTCCTCCCTCCCAGCACATCAATGTTTCTGTCCTATCAGTTTTCCCCAAATAGAATCCTGCTTGCAAGCTCTCAGCATCTGACACATATAGTTCATTCACACTTTAGAGATGCCATATGTTAACTCACAGCCGTGCTATAGCACAAGGTTAAAAAAAAAAAGCTTACTTTGCCTCCACTGCTACACCCACGATGTCTCTTGCAGCGGAACTGTTTAGGATTGAGAACAGCTTGCTTAATACAAATGTGTCTCCAATCTTTTATGGAGCTGACATTTTCTCATGATATGGTGTACTCTCTGCCGACATTGCAGATAAATTTGTTCCTATTTAGAATTAGCTGTTCTGATGGTAACAGAGCCAATCCCTTTTAAGAGCTAATTTTCAGCCAGTTGCTTTGCAGATTCTTACACATCACCTGTAGGATTATGGAATGGCCCATGTTCCTCTCCTTGGAACAATAGTTGAGAGCAATCAATTTCTAAACAATTGAGAACAATTAATTGCTAAAGTCTGGAGGTCTCTCTCATTCCCATGTATTTAATTGGTCATCAGATTTATTTTTAGCCCTCAGGTTGGAATACAATTCACATAAACAGGTATAGCAATGGATTGAGGTCTTACTCTTCCAAAGTGTAGATTGGCCAAATCTCCCCCTCAGGATTCTGGGGGAATCCTTGAAGGGTTAGGATACCTCTTTCTCTATCTAGTGTTATGACTTTGAGTCCCCATTCCATGCCTTTCCCTCACTCTTTTTTTTTCCTGAGGCAATTGGGGTTAAGTGACTTGCCCAAGGTCACACAACTGGGAAGTGTTAAGTGTCTGAGGTCCTCCTGATTTCAGGGCTTGTGCTCTACCCACTGCACCACCTAGCTGTCCCTCCTTCCTCTCACTCTTAATGATTTGTGACTAGTATCTCAAGTTTCATTTAATCCATTAATCTGACTTCATATTGACTTCATAGTTAGAATCTGAATAGAAATATAAAGATTTCACTCTAATATCTAGGAGACATATTCCCTCCCATATCACCTCAGTTCCTGAAGAGACTTCAAACTTAAAGTAGTTTTTAGATAATTGATCCCACCAAGGTCATATTCAAATGTGGCATAATATTAGCTAGGTGAGTCCTTGTGTTAGTTATTCTGGGCTGGAATCTGAAAGACATTACTCTGGATGTTGGACAGGATGACCATCAAACTCACCAGACCTCCTGGCCTAATGTTCTGAAGGTCATAGCCATCTCCAATATCCTTGACCTTGAAATGAAACAAGAAGCCCATGTTCCTGGCATATATATTGGCCTTGAATGGGGAAAACTCAAAGCCTCTCCTTTTACAGTATTAATGCTCTAATCAGAATTCAGCCAGGCATGGAGTTATACAAAAAAAAAAATGGGTTGGTTTGACTAGTGCTTTTGTAATGTATTCCAATATCAGCTCCATAGTTAATCAAAGATGCTTCTCTTCACTATGTGGTAAATAGATCAAAAACATGTATAGAATATCTGTCCGTCTTCCAGATAGAATTTTCATTAGCTGGGCACTTTGCACATGCTCATAAATGCTAGGTATATTGGTCAGTCTCTTGTTAAACAAAAACCCAGTTTCCAGGAAAATACAACCAAAGGAAGTAAATTAAATATTTCTATTTGGAGTCCTGTGTTTTTTAAAAAAAATCTTATGGAGGAAGATTTTACAAGAATACCTCATAAACATGTAAAGTATTAGAAGGAAAAACACATGTATAGATAACTTAGTAAGAAAACCAGTTAAGACAGATTATCCCAATGCATTTAAGGATAAAACTAGGAGGAAAAGCAATACCCCCAAATGAAAAATACCTGTAAATATTTCTATAATAGACTCTTCTCCATCAGTGACATTGAAGCCAGTCAGGAAATGAGAGATTATATGACTTGTCCATGGTCACATATTTAATAGGCATTAAAGACTAGACTCATAAAGACTTGAATCTTTCTGCCCAACTCTCTATCTACCATGCCATGCTTCTTCAACCCTTTTCCTCCTTTAAAGTACTTTGGCCCCTTTACACTCATGATATGTCTCCAACATTTCCTTTGCAGATCCAGAATCTGAGTAGAATATCGTATCAGTAGATTATAATGGGAAGGAAGGAAAGATTGGACTCCGTTTGACTAAAGTTTTCCTATCTTAGTACTCCTCTGCTTCCTTTCCTTCTCTCTAAATCAATTTAATTTCCCCAGGTATTGGGATTCCTAGTTATAGCTCCCCAACCACCTTCCCACTTTTGAATGGATCCACTACCCCCATATGTAGTACATTGTAATTTCTATTGTGGCAGGCTGTATTCCTTATCTAAAGTTATATTTCCTTTAATGGCTAATTGTAGAATTTTTTAATAGAAAGGGCAAAGGTAAACCAACCGACATTCAAATCGTTGTAGTTTGTTTTATTAATTAATGAAGTCACATTATAGGGGGCAGTAAGATGGTGCAGTGGATAGAGCACTGAGATTGGTTGGAAAAGATCTCCATGTTAGGAAAGCTTGATGGCAAAAGGAAACCAGGATGGCAGAGGATGAGATAGTTAGATAGTGTTATCGAAACAATGAACATGAACTTGAGCAGACTTCTGGAAATAGTGGAGGATAGAAGGGCTTGGTACACTGTGGTTCATGGGTCACAAAGAGCTAAACATGACTAAACAAAAATTATATTATTTTATTTATTTAGTATTTCTTTTTTTTCCCTGAGGCAATTGGGGTTAAGTGACTTGCCCAGGGTCACACAACTAGGAAGTGTTAAGTGTCTGAGACCAGATTTGAACTCAGGTCCTCCTAACTTCAGGGCTGGTGTTCTATCCACTGAGCCACCTAGCTGCCCATTATTTAATATTTCTTGATAAAAAGGATGTATTTCAAAGTCTGGGACCTGAGTCAACATAATAGAATAGAAAAAACTTGACTGAGAATTGAGAAATCTAAGTTGTCGACCTAGTTCTGTGGCTAACTACATATATGATCTTCAGTAAGTTAAAACTTTGGGCCTCAGTTTCCTTATGTATAACATTTAGAGAGATGTACAAGTTTATCTCTAAGATACCTTGCAGCTCTAAAAGACTGTGATTCTTCTTAGCTATTACCTTTCACAATATATAATGCAAGTCTTCTTAACCTGTTGCATAGTGTCTAAAGAATATGGATTTTTAAAAATATATTGAGAACTATATTTCAATATAATTTTATTTCCTTTATATGCCTATGTATTTTTTCTTTTTATTCATTTCAACACATTCTTCTGAGAAGGGTCTCTCATTGATGCTAAATTGCCCAATGCATTTTTGACACCAAAAAGTTTAACAGCCTCTGATCTAATAGCATGCCTGTGCTACAGATAATATTTTGCAAATGCTATTGGCTTATTCTCAGATAGAGATTTGAATGAATGTTATATCTGAAACTAGGGGACTTGAGTTTAAATTCTCCTTTACATACTCTATATAATATTGGGCAACTCAGTTAATTTCTCTGGGCCTTAAATTGCCCATCTTTAAAACACAAACATATGATGGTCTCAAATGTCCCTTCTACCTCTAAATCTATAGTTCTAGAATTCCTATAAACTGGTTTAAGCAATTTTTAAAGCAAAGAATTAAATTTTAGGACTCTACAGTATTCTTTAAACATATTAAGCCTTAAACACATGAAGCAGGTACCTAATACATTTTTTGGGGAGGTGAGGTAATTGGGGTTAAGTGACATGCCATGGTCACGCAGCTAGTAAATATCCCCTGGGCCATCTACCTTCCCTATTTAATAAATTTTTAAACAAATTTGATTGGACAATGTAATTCTCTTTACATGTTGCCATTCTCAATTCTAATAGGGAGGGAAGAGTGCACTTTAAGGGCCCAGCCAGAAAAATCAATACAAGAAGTCTTAGTATAACAATTTCCAACTTAATGCTGCACTAAGTCATCACAACTTTAGTTCCTGAGCTATCAAAGACTTTAGTTCTTTCTTTCAAGAGATGACCATTCTTTTTTTTCCCAGAATTACAAGAAAGCAACATCTTACTAATCCAAAGTAGTCACTAGAAATGCAACTTGCTTTCTAGAGATTTCTTTGGCAAATGTCTATTTTGAGCTTCACATATATTGTTGCTAACACCTGCAATTCTATTTCCCTCCAGCCCACTCACAGATGGCTTTCATGGGTGATCCAGATGGTAAGAATCAATTTCTCTTACTTTCCTGAGAAAGTAGAAAATATTTTTTTAAAAAACAGATAGATAGATGATAGAGATAGAGGTGGATGGGTAGACAGGTAGTTAAGTGGATACATAGGTAAATAGGCAGATAGATATATAGGTAGATGATTGACATTCAGATAAGTAGATTATGTAGAGAGGTAGATATGTGGATGGATAGATAGGCAAATAGATACATGGATGGATAGGTAGATGACAGCCAATCATATAGATAGATACATAGAAAGATAGATGAATGGATAGGTAGATAGATAGGTAGAATGTAGGGCAGGAATTGTCTTTTATCGTTCTTGGTTTGTAGCATTTAGCATAGTACCTGACACCTAGTAGGTGCTTAATAAATATTCATTGAGTATTGACCTCCTGAGAGACCTTTCCATTGTCCTTTGGGCTTATTATGCTTTTAATAGTTCATTTAATACTTCAACATTACATTCTATGATTTGTAGATATAGAACTTCAATGAGAGAATATTAGTGTTAAAAACTGGGCTTCATGAGAAGTTTGTATACTAATGAAGAGGAAATAATCAGAAAAAATAATATATACAATGGCTACAAAATATAAGTGGAAAAAAGGGGGGAAAGGGGAACTGAATGCTGAAAAATTATTATTACTTCTCTCCCTCCTTTGCAAAGATGGGGGAGTATAGGTATAAAACCTATATATATATATATTGCATAGATTGTCTTACATAATTGATACAACAGTTCATTTGGTTGAAATTATATTTTTCTTTTTCTTTTAGTCTTTATTATAGAGCATAGATTTCTAAAGAAGGTATATATTTAGAAATAAAGTTGCAATAATAACAAAATATATAAATAAAAATAAAATTTATAAAGTATGCCTTAGAGACAGTGGACAATTTAATATCATTGAATGTACAATGCATTTTCTAAAATTTGAATCAACTATTTCACTACTTCTTATTCAATTTTGGGCCCAGTTTATTGTTTTTCTGCTAGAATAAGAGACATTCAAATAGGATTTAACATATATTTTAACATATTTAACATGTATTGGACTACCTGCCATCTAGGGGAGGGAGTGGGGGGAAGGGGAAATTTTGGAACAGAAGGTTTTGCAAGGGTCAGTGCTGAAAAATTACTGGGTAAATGAAAAAGAGAGTCTCATATAGAAGGTAACAGTTGAAAAGAGCTAGAAAGTATAAGAGGGAGAGGTGAGGAGTAAGATTATTTCATGCACACATTTCAATGCAAAGTTTGGGAGACACAAAAGGGAATGTCAAGTCTAGGAACGAGCAAGTACTGTATATTAGTTTAGCTGAAACATAGACCAGATGAGAGAGAGTAACTTGCAATAGACCTTCAGGTTGTGAAGACCTTTAAACGTCATACTGAGAAATTTGCATTTTGTTATAGAGACAGTAGGGAGAGACTGGAGCTAATTGCTGAGGAGATGGATATATAGTTCCATGCTTTAAGAATATATGATAGCTGAGTGGTGAATAAACTACAAAGAAGAAAGACTTGAAAAAGGGAGAACGATGTGGAAACTATTGCTCAGTGCTGAGGGCCTGAACTGGAATGATAGTTGCAGATAGAAATAAAAAGATGGATGTGAGAAATGTTGAGGAGGTAGATTTGATAAGATTTTGAACCTCAGTGGAAGGTATGGAGGAGACAAAGGAAGGTATCAGGATGATTCTGGAGTTGTGAACCTTCATGAATTGAAAGATGGTGAAATCCTTAACAGAAACAGGAAGAGTGGATTACAGAAGAAAGGTAATGAGTTCTGTCATGGATATATTGAGTTTGCAATGTCTTGGGGACATCCAAGTGGAGAGATCTATTCAGCAATTAATGATACAATATTATTGGTTAGGAAAGAAATGAAGGATGGTTGAGTAGAGCTGAGAGCCATTTGCATAGAACTGTGTGAGGCAATTAGATGACACAATAGATTTAGTGCTGGAGTTATAGTCAGAAAGACCTGAATTCAAATTCAGGCTCAGATATTTACTCTCTGTGATCCTGGACATGTTACTTAACCTCTGGCTGCCTCAGTTTCCTCATTTCTAAAATAGGGATAATAATAATCTCTTCCCTTTCAAGATTATTGTGAGAATACAATGACAATATTTTGATGATGCTTTTCAAACTTTAAATCTAGATGCTATGATAATAATTACTATTTTTTGGAAATAAAAATAATAATTATTATCATAAATGATAATTGAACTTAATGAAGTTGATGAGATCATTGAGAGTGTGGAGACAGAAGACCCAGGAGAGACATGACTGAATCACTGAACAGACTGCCCTTTCAGTAACCTGTCACAATCTGGGCAGCAAGCATTCTTCCCTGATTTGGTTTTCATATATGATTTGCTAGACCGATGATGTAAGTCACTGTGGGTCTTGTTAAATAGGCATTGTAGCATTCTAAGGTTCAAATTAATCAGCACCAAGTTGTCCACAAACAAAATAATATGCATAATCTCACCATCTACTGAGAATTCCTCTTTTTCTCTGGTCTCAGCATAGGATATTTTCTGATGCTGGTTAAAACCTTCGACAAGCATATCTTCCCTGCCTTTGATAACAAGGTGATAGTGATCAGAGGATCCTTAAATAAAATTATCTTTATGATTGTATTTATTGTAGACTTTTGTACATATACACCTTTCTGGAGAAGAACCTTTCAGTCTGTGCTTTCTTATTCTATAACAAACAGATTTTTTTGGACTTTTGTTTTTGTTTTAGGTTTTTTTTTGTTGTTTTTGTTGTGGTTGTTGTTTTTGTAATAAGCAAAAAATAAATACATTAGGTTCTTATAGGCTCTAAACAAAGCTGCCAATTATGTGACTCTGAGACTCTTTTGAATCATCCACAAGAAAATGCCCACTCACTTCACATGTCTGAATCAACAACACCTTCAATGAACCCATTTTTATAAAGACTTTATAGAACTGAGAGTAAAGGCATATAGATTAATAATTGGTAATGAATTCTTAGTCATTTGGAAGGGAGTAACAATACTGCCTTTGATCTTTTCCCTTCTTTTGGAATCTTAATCTTAGAGATATCTGGAAAATTGATCCTGGACTGTCTTTAAAATATATTGTTCCTTATTTCAGGGAAGATTATTGTTGTTCATTCTTCATTTTCAAAGAGGATCAATGCCATCATGGGGTGATATCTTAACTTGCCTGTGAATTGGATTTAAGTGAGGCAGACTTACACAAAGTCAACAGCCTTTACTCTCTTTTCCTAAGTCATAGAAGTTCGCTGGTAGGACAAAAATCAGAACTTTTGCCTGGAATATTGTAAATGAAATTAGTGTGTTCAATGTCTGACCAAGATGTTAAGTGTTCAGCTGACTTCATGGTTGTTGGAACAAACTGTTCTCCTCCACCCATTTCAGCCAAGGGAAGTCGTCACATGCTTAGGGTAGACACTCCCCTAATTCACCAATAGGTTTGAGCTCTATAGAAATATAGAAGTTGGGGTTTAAAAATCTAAATCTGAATTCCAGCTCTGGTTATTGTCTACTCTGATTCTCCAATTTATTTATTTATTTTTCTCAATTTAATAGTATTTTATTTTTTTCAATTATGCATAAGGACAGTTTTCAACATTTACTTTTATAAGATTTTGATTTACATTTTTTCTCCTTCCTTCTCTTCCCTCTTCCTACTCCAAGATGGCAAGCCATCTGATATAGGTTGTAAATGTACAATCATATTAAATATATGTCCACATTAGTTATGTTGTGAAAGAAGAATCAGAACAAAAGGGAAAAAAGCCATGAGAAAGAAAAAAAAATTAAATTAAAAGAGTAGTTTTTTCTGACCATAAATAGCATTTTTTCATCATGAGTCTTTTAGAATTGTCTTAGATTATTGCTGAGAAGAGCTAAGTCTAATAAAGTTGATCATTGCACAGTTCTGTGTTCCAATGTTCTTTTGGTTCTGCTCTCTTCACTCAGCATCAGTTCATGTAAGTCTTTCCAGGTTTTCTTGAAATATTCCTGCTCAACATTTTTATAGCACAAGAGTATACTACATTCATATTTGAATTCCCCAGTTGATGGGCATTCCCTCAATTTCCAGTTTGTTGCCACCACAAAAAGAACTGCTGGGATTTCTGATTATAAATAAAATGAAGGCCTTAGACTAGATAACTTCTCTTTCATTTTACATGAAAATTCATCTAATTGTCCCAGTGACAAGTTATGTTTGTACTTTTATCATGTTTACAAACCCTTCCTATGTCAAGATGAAATAGAATCTATGAAGAATTTGGAAAGTTCCTCCAAATTAAATTAGCCACATCTTATTATGTGGTGATCTGAATGTGAAGGTTGGCACAAGGAAGGTGAGAAGATAGGAAAGGTGATTGGACAAAACTAAATGACATTGAGTAGAATCAATAGATCATAAGTTTGGATCTGCAAGGCTCACAGAGACCATCAGATCTGAGACTTTCACAGCTTCAGCTGCCTAATGCCTGTTGGAACAAATTCTTCTCATCCACCCATTCTGACCAGGGGAAGATTTCATATCCTCCATGACAATGGCCAATATCTTTGACCAACATGTACAGAGATAAACATAAAAGAGAAGATAATAAAAAATGTATGGTATAGGTAATAATTGTTATGTGGGAGTGGTCATGAAGGAGAAAGATCTGGGTCATTTAAATCAACAAAGAAAAAGCTCACACTGAAGGTGCTGCATTTTAGGAGAGACACTCATAAATCATGGTTTCTATGGAGTTGGATGACTAAGATGCTGAAATGACACAGGTTGAAATAGAAAGAGAAAAAAACATGTGTACCAGATGTAAAAGACATTCTAACAACACATATGACCAGAAAAGGAGAAGAACTGTTCATCAAATGATCATAGAAGATAACTGATGGATAGTCTGAAAGTTGTCCTGATATTTATAAAGTAGTAAATCACCCAGAGGATTGTTTCCAGTATGTAAGGTTGATATTCTAGGAAGAATGTAGTAGTTTGTATTGGGGAGGGAAAGCATTGGGTGATTTCATTGACAGGAAGGACTCCCAGTAAAGAGATTTATTTATAAATAGGCATTTATTAAATGCCCTGTTCTCAAGAAGCTGACAACTAGTGGGAGAGACAACATACAAATAATGTAATATATTCAATGTGTATACCATGTAGATGGAAGGCAGTCTCAAACTCTAGCAGCTGGGGGTTGCAGAAAGGACTTCCCGAAGAAGGTAGGTTTTAAATTGAATCTTCAAAAAAGTGTGGGATGCTAAAAGAGGAAGATGAGGGAACAGAATGTTTTAGGCCTGGGAACAAAACAAATTTTTATTATTTGTAGTCTTAGAGAGTCACTTCAGGGCACTGAGGGGTTAAGTAATTTTCCCAGGACCACAAAGTCAATATGTTTCAGAAGTGGAACTGGGCCAGAGTTCTATTACTCCAAAAACCCACTCTCATGGAGGATTCATGAATGAGAATCACATAGGAGGAGGTTATATTCTGAGACAGCAGAGGTAGTATTCATAAGTATGTTACTGCAAATCCACCAATATGTTCACATTGGTTTCTGACAATTTCATGTATGTAATTCTTCTCAATTCTTTCAATTTCAGTCAGAGATTGTTTTATATATTTATACTTGTTGAATTGAGTGAATTTTCCAATCTGATTAACTAATATTTTAAAAATGAAAACCACACAATACCTAAATTATTATCATCCCTGATTTTTTTGTTGCTCTTACATGATTTCTGTCTAAAGAGCACCCCCAGGAGTATTTTGGGAAAGACTGAAATCACTGATGCCGTATGATTTTTGCTCGTGGCCCCTATTCCATGGTACTGGAATGTTCAGTCAACACACATTCCACAATTCCGTGCCTACACACTCTGGCTGCATTTCAGAATGGCGGGCGTGCTGGTAAATAGCCTCATTTTCAAGTCTTTATATAACCAGCTTATTGCAGGGTTTTCTTTTCTCCACCCACCTAAAGCTCACTGCTGTCTCAGTTTCCAGCATGTGCTAACACGAGCTCAAGAGCTTTAAGAATTTCAGTGTCTTTTGAATCTCTTCTGAATAGTAAATTTGCTGTCTCCTCCAAGATCTTGGACCACTTCTGGGGTCCCTGTTTGTTCAGAGATATGACATGTGATATCATTTCCTTGGCTACAGATGGGGGAAAGCAAAATAAAAAAGATTCACTCATTTTTACAAAAGCAATACACTGTATTCAATAAACATGGAGTGAGTTTGCATGTGTGTAAGGAGAGGGGGAGAAACTCTAGGTTTCGGGTTTCAGTTCAAATGTGAAATTCAGTTCCAGTTTATCCAAAGGTTTCCTGAGGTTTATAAGTCTGTCCAAGAAATCTGGCCCGAGTTTATTACTTCATACTGAAATTATGCAAAACTCATGATCTCATGAGCTTGGATGTGAAACCAGGTGAAACTTAAATAGCTTAGAGTGCACTTTGCATAGTAACTGGGGTCTTCTAATCTTGACTTGGGGAACACAGAGCAACCAATGTAATTGGTAATCATTGTGAAGATCCTGGGGAAACCTGTGTGCAAGGACTTGCAGAAAAGTGAAATGGCTCATTTTCTCTCCTTTTTCTGAATGCTATGCTTTGGAAAATGCTGTAGGAAGCTCTTGAGGATCTCTTCTTGCCTTTTCCTGGCTGAAGCAATTAGTGATTATTTTTGTGCAATTCTAGTCATTTACTGTGGTCACCAAGCATAATTCTGGTAATTCCTGTTTAAATTAATCTCCCTTCCTTGTGCTATTGTACCTTGGTCCTGATCTGTGTTGTCACTATATTGTTGTCAGAAAGTACTCTTGGGCAAGCATATTTTTACCTGGCACTGTATGAAAGGAACCTGTTCTTTAGGACGAGGGTACCCAGTCAGAAGATCAAGACCTATGGATAGATCCCAGTGGCCATTGTCCCACTTCTTTATTTACTCAGGCACTTTGTTGTCAACTGTCCATCAATCTCAGTTCTGCCAATGTCAAACTTTCAAAATCAAAACCAACCTCAAATTGTGGACCCTGGGCCTAATAATTTATAGGTAAGTTAGACTAGATTCCATAGGGATTCTTAACTTTTTCTATGTCACAGATCATTTTGGCAGTCAAATGAAACCTATGGAGTCTTTCTCAGAATGTTTCTCAAATACGCAAAATAATAGAATTATAAAGGAAACCAATTACAATGAAATACATTTATCTATCAATCTACCATCTCATTGTGTCTGTCTGTCTTTTGCTGTCTGTCTCTATGTAGCTATCTTTCTATCAAACAAGTTCATTTACCCCAGATTTAACTCCTGGATTGCTTTCTAGACAAGTCCCTATATTGGTCTTGACATGCAAAGGTTAAGGATGAATACTAGCTTAAGCCTAAAATATAAGTATTATCCAGTTTGTGCTTGATAAGAAAGCAGTAGAATCAACAATTCCAATTTCTTTGGGCCTGTGTCTGAGCTTACTACCCATCCTGTAACTGGACAAGTATTTATTTATCCTGATTCTACAATTCAATCCTGCTTTTTCCTAGAAAGCAATCTTGCAAACTACCAAACCTGCCTGTTTGGACTCTGGGACCAAAATGTATACATATGTTTCTAGCATATCTAAATGTGTATATGTAAATCTTTATATATAGCTATATCTAGATATATTTCTTCCTCCCTTGTCTCTTCTTTTCAATCATACTCCCTTCCATATATGTATTCTCTTATTCCTGTTCTTTCTTTCCTCCATATATATTTCCTCCTTTTTATCCATCCTGATTATAAAGAACATCGTAGTTTGCTCAATGCTCATCTTGCTCTTCCAGAGATGTTTTAAATAGACACAGGGAGACCCATATGTGGAACAAAGGGGGAGCTGAATTTCTGAGTAACCACAAACCTATTTTCTCTTCTTATCATGAGCAGCTAACTAATGGAGCATGAAAAACATCTCCATATTTCACTGAAGAACAGGTTCTAATGAATTCTGAGATGTGTCAGCAGCTACTTTCACCTTTCAACTCCTTTTTTTGGAAGGACTTCATCTTCTCACAGGTCATGAAAGGTAGGCAGAATTACGATGGGAGCAAAGTTCTAGATTAGTGCTCTCTTCTACCTCTATGTTTGGTAGTAGCAGTTTTCTTTTTAGCATTCCCAATTTCCCTCTCTCCCATCTCTTCTCTTTCAGAATCTCTTTATCTTCAGAACCTCTCCTAGGATAGCCCTTCTGGCCAGGTCAGTTCCCCACAGTCTCAGTTACTTCCTTTTTTTTTTTTTTTTAAATTTTCATTCAACAATACTTTTTTTTTTTAATTAAAGCTTTTTATTTGCATAACATATGTATGGGTAATTCTTCAACATTGACCCTTACAAAGCTTTCCGTTTCAAATTTTCCCCCCTAGTCCCCACCCCTCCCCTAGATAGCAGGAAATCCACTACATGTTAATTATATTAAAATACTTGACAAGTCGAATAGATGTATACATACTTCCATACTTATCTTGCTGTGCAAGAAAAATCGTATCTACATGAATGAAAATAATCTGTTACTTCCTAACCCTCTTCTTGACCCCTTCCCTCCTCTTCATAAAAATGACTGAGTTTGTTTCTCTCTCCTTTTGAATTCTGCTTTCAACTAGATTATCAAGGGTAATTGGTTGAATCGGACAAACAATTCTCTGCTTTTGTATTATCAAACTAATCAATACCTTAATTCATTTCAAAAGTAAACAGTGGAAATTTTAGAACTGATGGCAAGTCAGTGGGGAAAAATTTTTCTTGTTGATTAATCATTGAAGAACCTCCTATCATACTACCCTTCTGATTATCTTCTATACCTACAATATAATTCTGACTATTCTTCCCTAAACATCTTTTTTCCCCCAAAGATAAGGGAAGTCTCTTGGTTGGCTAGACACCAAGAAGTCAGGCTCTTAGAAGGACCACATCATTCATTCATTGTTCACTCCCCAATCTTCACCACCCACTGGATGCTTTCTTTCCCATTTTCCATTTCCCAGGCCTAGCAAGTTTCATCTGAAACAGGACAATAATTCCTTCAGGCCAACAGGGAGTTGAGACACAGCTGCAGATCTCAGAGGTTTCCATTATCTGAGGGTCAAGGAATGAGACTAAAGTCCAAAGAGACTCAAAGCTATTCAGGATTTTTAAAAGGTAAGTTGGGAAAAGGACCTATGAGAGATGGCTGGCTTCCTACAACAAGGTCACCTTGTGTTTATAAAGTACTTCTTCAAAGCTTAAGTTATATAACTCTTTGTGTTTCCTTTTTCTAGATTTGTTCAAACTGGGGTTCCTAACCAAGAGGATCTGAGTATTTATGCAAGAAGAAGAAGTTATTAGGGGAGAAATCATTTCATCTCTGTGAGCTAACTTAATTTCCTCATCTGAAAAAGGGTATGATAATTTCAGTAGCAGAGTTGTGGGGCTCAAGGGAAAAATGTATTTAAATGTCAGTTATTAACAATAATAATAGATAATAGGAAATGGTTTCTTTGGAGTTATAGAGACTAACATGCATTCCCTCAGATAGCAATTGAGCCCAACCTGTGGCTTTTAAAAAAAAATTTCATCAAATTTTTTTTATAGTTTCAATATTTTAATTGTTTTTTATAATGAAAGCAAAAGAAGTGTTGCTTAGCACTGATTACTTGGCCTATTCTCCCCTCCTTTTGGCTTACATCTCTTGATGGGCAGCATGACTTTGATCTACAGTTGGGTTTATTAAACCCTCTTTTATGGTCTTGGTCTTTTCCCTTTAATTGGCTTTTATAGGATTGCTACTGTCCCTCTGTTTCCCATCACAGTGCTTTTTCTCTGGAGTGATCCATGAGTTGTTTTTCTTGTTTTACTGAAGCACTTTATGAGTCTGGTACTTGCCACAGTCTCCAAAATCAGCTCTGCAGCTTTGGGGGCCATTCTCCATCATCAGCAACAAGAAGACTCCTTTTCTGATCAGCCATGTAACAATATTGACTGATTAAAAGTCACAGTGTTGAACTAGATGTGGAGACTTACAAAGGAAATATTCTCTGTCATCTAGGACATGGAATTCAGTGTGTATAATTAGAACAGATTTCTGATGCCTTCTAATCCAATTCCCACCATCATTTTACAGTGGAAAAAACTGAGACCTAGGAAGCTGAAGTGACTTGCTCAAGATCAAAGTTAAAAAAGATAAGATTCAAATCCTGTTCATCTCACTCCATATCCAACATTCCCTTTTTAAAGTCTCCCCTGGAGTGTGGTTCTATATCATCAGCTGTTTTTTCAATATCCTAGGCTCAGCATATTTAAATGAAGACTTCTCCAATCTTTTTTTAATAGCATTTTATTTTCCCAAATATATGCAAAGATAGTTTTCAACATTAACCTTTGCAAAATGTTGTGTTCCAGATTTTTCTCCCTCTCTCCCCCCAGCTCTTCCCATAGACAGCAAGCAATACACTAGAGGTTAAACATGTATTTGTATTTCCATATTCATCATGCTGCTCAAGAAAAAATGGATTAAAAGGGGGGAAAATACAAGAAAGAAAAAAAAAACAAGCAAACAAACAACAACAGCAACAAAAATAAATGCTCTGATGTATTCCACATTCAGTTTCCATAGTTCTCTCTCTCTGGATAAGGATGGCACTTTCCATCACAAGTCTACTGGAAATGCCTTGAATCACCTCATTGTTGAAAAGAGCCAAGACTTCCCCAATCTTAACTCCCAAACCCTTACCTCTTCTAAACTTTCTTTTTACTGTTGAAGGTACTATCATCCACACAATCACCCTTCACTCACTATATATATATATGTATATATATATATATATATATATACCTACATACACACACACACACACACACACAAACTTTTTGTCAAAAGTTATATAACTTTTGCTTTTCACAATGGGACAGTTAGCTGGCACCAGGGTCTGCAGTCAGAAAGATGTCTTTTCCTGAGTTCAAATATAGTCTCAGACACTACTAGCTGGGCAAGTCATTTAACCTTATTGGTCTCCATTTCCTCATCTGTAAAATGAGCTGGAGAAGGAAATGACAAACCACTTCAGTATTTCTGCTTAAGAAAATCTCAAAGGGGATCATAAAGAGTCAGAAACTACTGAACAACAAAAAAGTCTTCATAACAGCTCTCCTCTGTGAACCTTTCTCTCTACTTACATAGCCACCATTTTGGTTCAGGATATCAACCTAAATTATTGCAAAAGCCTCCTGACTAGTCTTCCCACCTGGAGCTTCCTATTCCAGTGCATTTAACACAAGGCTAGTAAAATGATTTTCCTAAAACATAGGTCTGACCATATCAACCACTTAACTCAGTAAACTTCAGTGGCTTTTTAATACTCCAGGATTAAAAATAAACTCCTTCATGGAATTTGCTACTATTTATAAATTATTTCCTTTTTTACCTTTAAAATCTTTTTACATTTGACTCCCCTCCTTCTACTTCACGATCCAGCTACATTGATCCAATTTTTATTGCTTGCATATAACCCTCCATCCCTCATCTCTGGGCTTTTGCTCTGACTGCCCCTAATGTCTGTAATGTTCTTCCTCATCCCTCTTTGTTTCCCTGGCTTTTTAAAAGTTTCTCCTCAAATTCTACCGCCTCTAGGAAACCTCATCCCAATTCAAAATATTTATAACTCTAATAAGTGATATTTTCAGACTATGAAATAAGAATATTTCTTTTTTGAAAGGAACAAGACCAAAGTGGGAATTTGGTTTGCTTTACTTTAAATGTTTGTAATAGGGTTTTGTTTTTCTTTCTTTCTCACTTTGGAGTGGGAGGATGAGAAGATGGACCTTAAAATAAAATTTTAATTTAAAAAGGAATGCACTAATGTACTTAATGACAGGAAATAACTTTCTTCATATGTCCAGAATTTAGTAGCATAGTATTTGGAACAGAGTGTCAATAAATACTTTTTTGGTTGATTGTTTAAATAATCTTTCACATGGATTCTGTGTTGTTTCACCTATCATATCTCACAGCATGTCCAGAGGAACTTTCAAGATTTGTAGGAAAAGGCAGGGATTATTTTACAGATGAAGAAACTGAGTTTTGATGCCTTCTGATCAAAGTTACTTGGCTCCCTACTCTAGGCCAGGATCAGCTACAACAAATATGCCCAAAATCCAGGATCGTAGACTTATAACATTAAAATCTGAGAAGGAACTAATCCAGAATTCTTATTTTTACAGGAAGAATATGAGGTCCAGAAAAGTGATGTTCAAGTAAAATGAAAATTATATGTGGCGGGGCAGTGAGAGATTGTAGTGAGAACAGGCCAGTTCTTGTAGTCAAAATACTCAGATTATTAAACTGTTTTGCATCTCTAGAGAGGCTCCTCTATAGAAAATGTTTTTTCTTTTATGGAAAAGATATAAAAATAATTGCACTCAGACACCCAGATACCACTAGGTGGTGCAGTGGATAGAGCACAGTCCCTGGAGCCAGGAGGACTTAAATTCAAATTTGACCTCAGACAGTTACTGATTGCATGATCCTGGGCAAGTCCCTTAAATCTGATTGCCTCTTCCCTAATAATATAATATTATATAATTATAACCTTATTATAAGTACATAATAACAATAATTGCATTCCCTTTCTTACAGCAGAGTTCTGAGGAAATTGATTCCTGAATCTGAAAGCCTTGTAGAAATGTGTTATTATTGTATATAATAATAATATATTGTATATAATATTGTAAATATAATTTAATTTTTGAACCAGACCTAGAATTTCATTGCTGTAGGGAACTTTCAAGAAGGAATTTCCTTCATTAATGTTGATTGACAACTATTTGCAATTTATAGTCTTAAAGAGTTGCCTGGAGCACTGAACAATTCATAATAATAATAGCTAACATTTATATAGTGCTTACTATGTGTCATGGACTGTGCTAAAAGTTTTATAAATATCTTATTTAATAATAATAATAATAGCTAACATTTATATAGTACTCATTATGTTCCAGGCACTGTGCTAAGAGCTTTACAATTATTATCTCATTTTATTCTCACAAAGTCTTGGGAGATAGGATAGTAATATCCCCATTTTACTGGTGAAGAAACGGAGGCAGAGGTTAAGTGACTTGACTAGGATCATATAGCTAGGAAGTGTCAGAGATGAGACTTAAAGACAAGTCTAGCTTTCCATTCATGATACCACTTTGCCTGTATACAGCTACATATATATAAATGAATGTATGTAAAACACATCCAGGGCTTAAAAAAAAGAAAGAAAAGAAAAGAAACTTGTTTCTGGCACTGTAATCTAAAAGTCATAAAGGTAATGACAGCTTTGACACTTTGGGGAAAAAATTATTATAAATTACCATAGGAGCTGAAAGAAACAAGAAAAATGTGTTATTTTATGACTCAGAGCAATTAACTATGGAATTCTGGGAAAAGAAAAACTGAAATAAACTTCTAGTATTTAAGTCTCTGCTGTTTACTATCTGTGTGAGCTTTGACAAATCACTGAATTTCTCTGAGTCTCAGGGTCCTCCTCATAATATATAACCTAAAAGGTCCCTTCCAATTTTCAGTTCATAATTTGGGATTGATGAACATACAATCTGTTCTCATATTACCAAATTTGAACTCTCTACTCATCTGAGAATGTTCAGAACTAAAAGAAATGGCAGGCAGGATAATACAGATTATATTTTGTAATAAGATCAAAAGAAGGAAAATGTGTATGAATTTTTTGAGAAATTTATTGGGTAATAGGTAGAAATTACCGTAAGACAGAATTAGGGTCAAGGTAAGGAAGAGCTTCCTAATAATTGTCATTGTTATAGTTTTGGTCATATCTAACTCTTAATGACCCAATTTGGGACTTTCTTAGCAAAAATACTAGAGTGACTTGCTATTTCCTTCTCCAGCTCATTTTACAGATGAGGAAACTGAGGCAAGTAGGATTAAGGGGCTTGTCCAAAGTCACATGGCTAGCAAGTGCCTGAGGTTGGATTTGAACTCAGGAAAATGAGCCTCCCTGACTCCAGGTCTGGTGCTCCATGCCCTGGGGCACTGCCTTCCTAACAAATAAAACTCTCCAAAATTGGAAGGCACTGCTGTGAAGGTTAGTTAGTCCCCTTCTCCTCTACCTGTTTAAGATTTTTAAGAAGAACAGGTATGAAAGAAGAACAGATTCTTGTTCTGGTAGAGGTGGAATTCTAGAGACCTCCAAGGTCATTTCTAGCTCTGAGAATCTTGGATTCAATGATGCCCAACACTGTCCTACATATGATTTTGGGCCAAGTTCTTTCCATCTTTGGGACTTAGTTTCCTTTCTTTCCTATAAAACAAGGGAGTTATTCTCAATAATCCAGTGGACTGAACATTGACACTGGAGTTGGAAGCTCTGGGTTCAAATCCTGTCTCTCTTTGTATTTGATATTGGAAAAATCAAATTATGGCCTTCACTTTCCTCATGTATAAAATAAGGAAGTTGAACTAGTTAGGCTCTGAGGCCCTCTCCATCTCTTGATCTTTTATGATCTTAGGACTTCTAAAATTGCTTTCAGCTCTGAAATAATTATAAGATTATTATTTTTATATTATGTATATTATATAATATTATAAATGTATTATATAATATGACATTAATATTATGTTATTAGTGGCTAGATGGTACAGTGGATAAAGTACAAGGTCTGGAATCCTGAATTCAACTCTAGCCCCAGACATTTACAAGCTGTAAGATCCTGGGCAAGTCACTTAACTTTGTTTGCCTCAGTTTCCTCATCTATAAAATGAGCTGTGGAAAGAAATGGCAAAACCCTCCAGGATCTTTGCCAAGAAAATCCCAACTGAAATCACAAAGAGTCAGAAAAGACTGACCCACAACAGATGTCATATGCTATATAAAATAGATATAAATTTTAGATACTGTGTAATATATTATCAGGTTGCTTTGATCTGAAATGATTATTATGTGTTCACAAAGTCCTTTAATAATAATCATCAAATCACAGGATCCTAGACCTAGAGTTAGAAGAAAAAATCTTGTCTAACTCCTTTTTAGAGGTGAGTATATTGAAGCTTTGGGAATTTAATGGACTTGCCTTAAGAAAATGCATACATGCTTCCCTCTTCACTAGGTCTGTGCTAGGGAAGGATGTCTCAAGAGATTTAAGCAATTTAGAAATTTGTGAAAGGGTCTCAGGCATGTCATGGTTTTCCACTATAATATCTCTTCTTATGGAGTTTAAAGGTTGGGTGTGGGAGGGGAGGAGGCTGGAAGAGGCTGATTGACCCCATTCATAGTTCTAATTACTACTTCCCTTGCCTCCCTAGGTTTTAGCCAGGGAGATAAAACTCCTTGTGTGTGAAATACTGACAAATGACTCCAGAAATATGGATGGATGTCTATACATTGTCAGTTGCAGGCTCCAAGCAAGTTGTGTCCAGTTCCAACTGTCTGTGGGTCTGAAAGCACCTACTCCCCCATTTTTGGCCACAGCCTTCCTTCTGTGTCCAGCCAGCCTTGGACACTAATGAGCTTCATAAATACTCAAGAACAAACACCAGAGCTGGACTTCAATGTGTGTATAATGCTTGAGCCCTTCCCAAAATGCTTTCACATATGTTCTCTAACTGAGGGCTGTGGATGAATCCTCTCCATCAGCTCTAGGGAGGAGGGGAAACAGGTCTCTGATTAGAATCTTCTACCTTTCTCACATTGCCTCAGGTTGCCTTGCCCAGCTTCAAGCTTTGGTGAATGATTGGAAGGGCAGAATATAAAACACTGTTTTAAAGCTCATTGTTAAAAAGCCCCCTATATTATAAGAGAAGTAGTTACCCAAGTTTAAGCTTTAGTGAATGGTTGAAAGGACAGAACATAAAGCATTGTTTTAAAGCTCATTGTTAAAAAGCCCCACTATACTATAAGAAAAGTAGTTACCCAGCTTTGGTGAATGGTTGGAAGGGCAGAACACAAAACATTTTTAAAGTTCATTGTTAAAAACCCCATTATACTATATGAAAAGTAGTTGCCCAGATTCAAGCTTTGGTGAATGGTTGGAAGGGCAGAACATAAAGCATTGTTTTAAAGCTCATTAAAACCATACTATACTATAAGAAAAGTAGTTACCCAGCTTTGGTCAATGGTTGGAAGGGCAGAACATAAAGCATTGTTTTAAAGTACATTGTTAAAAAGCCCCCTATACTATAAGAAAAGTAGTTACCCAGTTTTGGTCAATGATTGGAAGGGCAGAACATAAAGCATTGTTTTAAAGCAAAACCCCACTATACTGTGTGAAAAACAGTTGGCCAGCTGGTGTTGGAGTAAAGACTCTAGACTCCTTCCCTCTGGTAGGGAATCGTTGTTAGAAACCCCATTGCCAGAAATTACAGCAGGAGTGTCGTTGGGTTTCGAAGGTATTAAAGAGAAATATGTCACAAAGTGTAAATTCCTAGATGCTCTGAGAAAAGCCAAGCACTAATGGCTTGAATCACAATAACTCCTGGGTCCATCCATGACGCGGTTTTTGCATTCTCTGTCTGATGGTAATTATTTTGGACAAATTATACCATAGAAGCAGGCCTCCAGGCAAAAATATGAAACCCGAATGGGAAAGGGACCCTGCAGAAGGTACGCTTTCCTGGGATGAGGCTGGTCCATGTGCTTGACAGATGTTTAAGGCTCATCTAGACCCAGGATCTCCATCTAGCGGATCCTGCTAGCTCAAGCCTGGACTTGGCTAAAAGTAAAGTGACTTCAGCCTGTGCCTTTCGTTGCTTCTGAGGAGCCCCTTTGTCTTACTCTAGCTGAGTGTGACTGGCATTCTGTTCTAATTATGTCCTTTAAAAAAATTCAGCTAAATACTGCATTTGACATAACCTTATTTTTTCTCACGAATACTTGGGATGGTCTCTCTCTGTTCTTTGGACTTTTGGGGTCCTCTTTCTTCATAGCAAGAGAATAAGGGGCCACACACAGTGAGTGACCTTTCCTTTCATAAGACCCAGACCTCAAAATCTCCCCATCTCCCAGCCCATTTTTAGAGAGACCTTGCTGTCCAGCTGAGAGCATAATAATCACCAGCTACTCCATAGCTATGTCAGAATTCCTACTAATTTGGGTCATTTAAAAATCCTCCTCCTCAGACACCAGCCTAATGGTGATCTAGGTCCATAGATCAGAAAAGTTGATTTCTTCTATGTTCCCCACCACAGTCAGCACACAGGTGGTTAATGAATGCTGTAAATGAGAAGTCAAAGCCTTTCCTGGAAGGAAGCTGTGTTCTTTAAAATGTATACATCATTTGTAAAAAAAAAAAAAAATCCAGGATTTGTTCAAATAAGGTCAGGTGCAAAGTCAGCCTTGAAGAACCTTTGGATTCTTCATGAGGATGACTTGTCAGCTGGGCCAGGGGTTTCCAGAGAGGGGAAAGATTAGTGCCCTACTCTCCCTTTCTGTTTTAGTAATTACCACCAATTTAGGGGAGAATAGTATAGCAGATAGAGCTCTGGATCCAGAATCAGGCAGGCCTGAGTACCCCAGATACTTATTAGCTGGGCAAGTCACTTTAACTCTGTTTGCCTCAGTTTCCTCATCTGTAAAATGAGGCAGCTAAGTGATACAGTAGATAAATTACCTGGCTTGGAGTCAGAAAGAATCATCTTCTTGGGTTCATGTCTTGCCTCAGACACTAGCTGTGTGAACTTGGGCAAGTCACTTAACTTTACCTCAGTTTCCTCATCTATAAAATAAGCTGGAGAAAGAAACAGCAAACCAATCTAGTATCTTTGCCAAGAAAACCCCAAATGAGGTCATGAAAAGTTGGACATGACTGAAACTACTCACTCTACCTCCCGTGAGTTGTTGTGAGATAAGATAATATATGTAAAGTACTTAGCACAGTGCCTGACAAATAGTAGGCACTATATAAATGTTATTATTGTTATTTAAAAATAATTAGATGGCATCAGCTTTCATATTCAATCAACATTGATATAAGTGATCTTTGAGCAGTTTCAGGAAGACCCTAGAAACCATTGAGATGATTGTAGCTTCTCATTGGGAATAAATCCTATGTCTTTGAACCTTTACCATAAGGACTTTTTCTGATTCTGATCTGAAGTATCTTCAGATGTTCCTTCACTTTCAAGTTCTTTTTCATAACTTCTCTAATTAAACTGGGACATACTTTCTTTCTTTCTTTTTTTTTTTTTTAGATCTTTCCTGGTTGGGTTTTTTTTTAATTAATACTTTTTATTTGCAAAACATATGTATGGGTAATTCTTCAACTTTAACCTTTACAAAGCTTTCTATTACAAATTTTTCCCCCCTACTCCCCACCCCTCCCCTAGATGGCAGGATATCCACTACATGTTAATTATGTTAAAATACTTGACAAATCGAATATATGCACACATATTTCCACACATCATTTTTGTGCAAGAAAAATTGTATCTACAAGAAAAAAAAATCAGAGAAAGGAAACACAATGCAAGTAAACATCAATAGAGAGCATGAAAATGTTATGTTGTGGTCCACATTTCACATCCCTCTCTCTGGGTGTATATGGCTTTCTTCACTGAACAATTGGAACTGGTTTGAAACATTTCATTGTTGAAGAGAGCCATGTCCATCAGAATTGATCATCATGTAATATTGTTGTTGCTGTGTACAATGATCTCCTGGTTCTGCTCACTTCACTCAGCATCAGTTCATGCAAGTCTCTCCAGGCCTCTCTGAAATCGTCCTGCTGGTCGTTTCTTACAGAGCAATAATATTCCATAACATTCATATACCATAATTTATTCAGCCACTCTCCAATTGATGGGCATCCATTCAGTTTCCAGTTTCTAACCACTACAAAAAGGGCTGCCACAAACATTCTTGCACATGTGGGTCCCTTTCCCTCCTCTAAGATCTCTTTGGGATATAGGCCCAGTAGAAACACTGCTGGGTCAAAGGGTATGCACAGTTTGATAACTTTTTGAGCATAGCTCCAAATTGCTCTCCAGAATGGCTGGATCCGTTCACAGTTCCACCAACAATGCATCAGTGTTCCAGTAGTGGGACATACTTTCTTGAATGATTTTACCTATTTATATTGTGGCTTGTCCTCTGATTGGAAAATGGTCATTTTCATTTCCACAGGTGTCATGATAGTGTCTTTGAATGCTATGGTTCCAATGTGACTTTCTAACTGACCTTTCTCAATGAGAATGAACAGAAGTCACCAAGGAGGAGGAACAGCAGGAAATACTGGCTCCATAAAGTGGCAGAGATGGCACCTTGTTCAAAGAACCATCACCATCTTTTCACCAGTCTGCAGGAAGTTTCATAAAACATGACTGGGAAAGCAATATGGGCAGCACCCCAAAATTGCCTCCATAAGCCAAATCCAATGATGTGTCTGTGTGCTGGAGAGCTTGGGATGCAAGCAAGGCTGCTTAGCCCTTGGAGGTTGGAGAAAGCCCTTTCTCATTTAGAAAATCAACAAGAGAATAAATCAAGCCTTGATTTGTAATGTTTGCTGATCCTAAGCTATAAAACAACATTGAAAATTTAATAATCAGCTCTTAAAAGCTGCCTCTATCATGCCCCTAGCTATCTCTCTGGGTTCTAGGGGAACATCCAACAAGTTGGTACTAACACTATCAGCTCAAGCCTCTATTCCAGTGTGTCCCCCAAAATCATTTACCAATTATTATTTCTCTTATGTCATTGATACTGTTGAGGTTGGGAAGGGGAGACCCCAAAAGTCCCAGACTGGTGTTGCGAGGTGTCTCAAAAGAATTTGCAGGCTTGAACCCATCTCCTAGTCAAAGGGCAAAGTTTTGTTGAAAGTAATGTATGCCATTACAAAGCAGACTGGATTCTAAGGGAATCCAGTAAAGAAATAGAACCAATGAGAGTCATTTTATCCAGCTTCTACCATAGATATGCTAATTCTATGGCTCAGGGGCTAGGGAGTCTATCATTGACATGCTAATTCTACAATCCAAGAATAGAGCTAGGGAGTAATCTTCAGATGAATTAAGGGTGATCTTTGAAATTTGATTATTACTGACCAGATCATCAAATGGTCATTGGTCATGCACATGGTCATTTGTGCAATGAACTGAGTAGTCTATTAAAAATTGATTGGGCATAGGAGTTTCCTGAGGCAGGCTCCAAAACCAAAAGTTTTAGGATTTTATATCACATCAATACCTCCATTGATTATCACCCCAGTCTCATTTAATCAATTATCATCAATTAGCTCTTTAAAAGGATATTTACTAAGAAAATAAAACCATAAAAAGAGTATAATTATTTCTCAACAGCCAGGAGTACATTATCTCTTATACTATCTTGCTCCCTGGGGACACTAGGCTCATATTTAATGTGACTGCTACAAGGAAATTACCCTGCCAAATCCACTTCTGAATACATCATAAGCAAAGGGCAGACTCAATTCCTTGTTTGTGGGATTCAGCATCATTGGCTTTGGGATTTATCCCCTGCTGGGCTGAGTCCCAAGGCTGAACTGTCATAATTTAGGTTGACTTTCTGAAAATTCTAGCATAGAGACATGGCACTGGATCTCTGGCAGCTTGCTCTGCTAACCTTTTGAAGCTCATAAAGTTGTATCCTAGTCCTGATGTATTCAACTTTCACTCAACTCTCAGCAATAGCAGCACTTGACTTGGGCTTCCTGCTTGCTTTGAGCAAGAGAGTAGCAAGAGATCACCTTACCTGGACGCCACAACAGCTTTAGAGAAAGAAAAGTCGCTGTGGAAATCTCCTCTTTGCGTTTTTAGATCTGGCTTATCAGCCAAACACTAGTTATAACACAACTGTGCAAGCTCTGAAGTGGAGAGGAGGACCCCTCATTGGATGTCATTGTGAATGTCCAGAAGCAGGCTCACCAAGACTTCCCAAGTAGTTCAGCAGCAAGCAGAGCATGCTATATACATCCTCAGAGGTTATTGCCTAGTGACCTGTTAAAATTATATAAAGACAGAGATATAGATATAGGTAGATAGATACACAGATATAAATATATCAATATATATTTATGATTATAGAACATGGGACTTTAGGCTTCTGATTAGTGAATATCCATTTCATCTTGCTACTTCCCAGTTATCTCCATTCTACCACATAAGCATTCTCTCTCAATTTCCTCACTAAGAACAAACAATAGAGTTCTAGCTCTGAGATCAATAATCAAATCACTTCTATCATTCTTGTGAAGAGATGTGTCCATCAATTGTCCTATGATCCCCAAACACTCCCTCCTTCTTCCCTGTACAAAATACTTCTCCCTGGTCACCACTTCCTTTTAATATATTAATAGTCTTCCCTTATTAGAATGTAAACTCTGAGTTTAAGGGCTGTGTTACTTCATTATTAACACAGTGCCTGGCACATAATAAGCATATTATAAATGCTTTTTCATTCATTCATTCATTCATTCATTCATTCTTGTATTCATTCATGGAGCAAGCAGAATGGATATGAAGGGAAGAAGGAGTCATTAGAAAGAATTTCTAGGAAGAAGTAAGTTTGGATCTAGAAGATGAAGAAAGTTATAGTCATGGGTGATGGAAAGGAGTGAGATGAACACTGAGAAGCAGGAAAGAACAGGTTGTACTAAAAGGGATGTAGAGTAGAGAGATCATTCATCTTAGGGAGGAAAAGACACTGTGGGAAGAGAATTTGTTGGACTTTAAATGCCAAACTGGAGCATTGAGATTTTAAACAAGAGTCTTAGGGAACCACTTTGAGTCCCTGAGCAAAAAGGACCAGGATGGAAAAGGGGAAAATAATTATCTTGGGAAGCTCTGTGTAGGATACCTTCAATCACAAAGAAACTACCTATAGTTCAGCTGTCTGACTTAGTACCAACTGTAGTAATGAAAGCCTAGGCTAGAGTAGTAAGAGGAGAAACAGAGGGGAAAGATGTTTTAAAATAAAAACCAGAGCCATTCTGTGATCAGCCAGACAGTAGACATTAAGTGCTTACTGTATGCAAAGCAGTATTCTCATTTCTGTGTGTATTAAAGGTAAATATGACATGGATCTTCCTCTCAAGATGCTTATGATCTAATAAAATAAAAATGATGTTTGCAATCTATTAAGATATGAAAAGAGATGGGAGTTAAATGTAATTCCAAGGTTTTTGAGTTTCAATTATGAAATTATCAATCAATTATAATAAAGTGCCTCCTATGTACTACAGAAGGAAAATGGCAGTGGATAAAGCTCTGGGCCTGGACTTAGGAAGGATTATCTTCATGAGTTCAAACCTGGCCTGATTCTAGCTTCATGACCCTGGGCAAGTCCCTTAATTCTGTTTGTCTTAGTTTCCTCATCTGTAAAAAGAACTAGAGAAGGAAATGGCAAACAACTCCATATTTTTGTCCCCTCCCCCCCAAAAAAACCCAACCCAAATAGGGTCACGATGGCTGAGAGCAACTGAACAACAACAAATGTGCTGGACTTTGAGGACTTTTTTTTTTAACTGGATCTGTACTTTCATTGCTGTAGATAGGGATCTCCCTGTTTATTAAAAATTCCTTTACCAATATGGATCAATACCTTCTCTACAACTTAGAGTCTTAGAAAGTTATCTGTGATCAATTCTGATGGACATGGCTCTTCAATAATGACATGATTCAGACCAGTTCCAATGGTCTTATGATGAAGAGAGCCATCTACAGCCAGAGAGAGGACTGTGGGAACTGAATGTGGTTCACAACATGGCATGTTCACTCTTTTTGTTGTTGTTTGCTTGCATTTTATTTTCTTTCTCATTTTTTTCCTGTTTGATTTGATTTTTCTTGTGCAGCAAGATAATTGTATAAATATGTATAAATTGTAAAAAATTGTATAAATATGTAAAAAATATAATTGTAAAATATATTGGACTTAACATATATTTCTACCATGTTTAACATATATTAGATTACTTGCCATCAAGGGAAGGGGGTGGAGGAAGGGGAGGGAAAATTGGAATAAAAGGTTTTGCAAGAGTTAATGTTGAAAAATTATCTATGCATATGTTTTGAAAATAAAAAACTTTAATAAAATAAAAAGAAAGAAAGTTATCTGGGACTCTGAAAGATTAAGTGGCCTGTCTAGTCAGGGTCATATAGTCAATATATGTCAAAGGTGGGACTTGAACCCAGGCTTTCCTGACTCTGAAACCAACTCTTTATCCACTATATCACAGTTACTACCTCTTTATAAAGACAAAAATGAAACAATCTCTGCCTTTAAGTAATTTATAGTCTATTAAATTAAACTAATTTGATTAATGATATTTGGTGTCTTTCCCTATCTCTAGGAAGTTCTGTCTCCACACTTCTATGTCGAAATAAGACTTTTTAGTTCTTTTTGGGGGGAGGGGAAGAAGCAAGGCAATGAGGATTATGATTAGCCCAGAGTCACATAGCTCGTGACTGTTTCAGGCTGGATTTGAATGAAGGTCCTTCCTGATTCCAGAATAGACACTCTGTCCATTGCGCCACTTAACTGCCCAAGATTTCCTTAGTTCTAAAGCATTTGGCAATCCTTAGGTAATGTGCCAAGAGCAATACTCCTAAGAGCAACCTGAAACTGATTTTTTAAATACTGTTGGGAAATATTTAATAAAAATACAGTAGAACATAGATAATGTTAAAATATGGTTTTCTAAGTCAGTACGTGAACCTGCAAGAATCCTTATGTGATTGTTTCTATTTGAGTTTGGCACTACTGCCTTAGAGCACATATTTTCCCCATTATCACACAAAAAAAGGAGTTCTTCCAACAGCCACACTCAAGGGCACAGAATTCTTGTTCCTGGCATTGTTTTCATTCTTTAACTTGACCCAAAATGTTTTTTCTGGGATGAAATTTCATGATCCCTGTTCAGCCAAGGAATGCATTTTTTGTAAGGAATTTGAAAAACAAACCATCTTATCATTTCTACATTCTTAGAGAGCAGCCCAAAATGGAAGTAGATGTTTTATCATGATGACTGCTGTTTAGTTAGTGTGCATGTCAGTGCCACTTTCTAATTAATACAAGACAAAAGGAAGCCTTGTAATCCTTGGCAATACTTTTAGATGCAAAGAAATGCATTTAAAATGAGCCATTAATTTGGTGTTAAAGTCTCCTAGACCTGCACATATACACACTACTAACCAAACAGGAGGAATTTTTAAAAGGCAGAATTTTAAATGCCTACATATTATTCTTTTTTTGCAAATGTAGAGGACTGTAAGTGAGGAACACTATAATAATGCTCTTGGTTGATATTTTAGTTAGTTTTATTGAACTGTTTTCCTATATATGTGCATATATATATAGGAAAATAGATCAATAAAATTAACTAAAATACACACATTTATACATAAAAATGTATACATACATATATAAACATATATAACATATATACACTATTATATGAGAGGACCCTCTTTTGGGAAGAGGATTTATGCTGGAAAATGAAGATGATAGAACAAAAGGCAACAATTAAAAATAAAATACATGCATGATGCTTGAAAATACTCAAAATACTACTAATAACAGTATTTATAAGAATAGTATTCATCTAGTACTTTAAGGCTGGCAAAGCACTTTACATACATTATCTCATTTTATGTATCATAAAATGTTGATGTGGCTTGGCTCCTTAAATGAAGCTGTTTCTGCACACTGGGAAAACTTTAGAGAAAAACCCCATCATTGTGTATTATAGTGGAAAGACTACTGAACAATCAGAAGACCCCGGTGTGGGACTTGGCTCTCCCCGTTCACTACCTGCATGATCCCCGACAAATCACTTAAGCAATCTGATCCCCAGTTTCTTCATCTGTAACAGAGCAATAGCTATATTTGTATTATTTATCTCACAGGACTATCGTGAGAAAAATGTTATAAAAATGAAAACTATTATTAGCATTATCATCATTGTCTATGTTATTGCACATAGAAATATGTTTAACTTGGATATGATTTAAATGTTGAACCAACTTTAATAATTCCCTCGGTCCCCACTAAGGTCAAGCTTCATTTGCACTTCAAACACCCTGAAGCCCTGGCACTGGGGGCAACAGCAAGTTGTAGCTGCTGGGCAATAATCTCTAGGAAAGATCAAACAATCAGAAAATACATTCCAGAAACTTGACCAAACCAGAAACCTCCAGCCTCCCTGAGACCACAGACTCCCTAAGGCTCCCCTTTGATATATTCTGAGCACCCATTAGATTGGAGACCATTTCAGAAGTCCAACAAGAAGGCAAGTGATCCTGCAGATTCCTCTGTTAATCAGCAGTCCCAGCCTGGCTTCCCTGACTCCAACGAGATTGACCATGAGCCTACACAGGTTTGAAAGGCATCCTTCCTTTTTTCCTGGTTCTAACAGATGATGCTCCTGCAATTCCAAAGGCATCCAACCCTCCACACTCTGCTGGGTCTGCTGCAAACCCACCTCAGCAGGGAAATAGCACGATTGCCTCTGCTTTGACTGAGGCCAGTGAAGGATTTCAGGAGCAAATGGCACATTCATTTCTGGCTTTGATCTTCTGGTTTTACAAGTCTTTCTACCAATATAGACTGGCCCGGATTCTACAGCTTATCTTTTTAGAGAACTGCTTGGGGTGTGTAAAGGTGAATTGAACGGTAGGAGTCAGATGCATTACTGAATTCAAGATCGATCCTCTGAACACATTATGATGCTTCCTTGCAGCCCATTCATGCTGCAAACCAAAGACTATAGATGTTATCCTATTGCCTGAGCTAATGCATTGTAGAAGGCTTGCCTAGGAATCTTGTGGAGAGTCCTAACAAACATCACCTGAGCAGCTTTAAAATGTGTGGAGAAAATGTAGCCCTCATCTCTCTGAGAGGACATGGCAATTAATCATTATTTCTTCAAGTGTGTGCTTATTTTATATTATTTTATTTTACCATCATTTTAAGAAAGGGAAACAAGAGGCTGGCAGATGGCACAATAAATAGAACAACTGGCTTTGGGGTTAGAAGGATCCATGTTCAAATCTGGCTTCAGATATTGTGTGACCCTGGTCAAGTCCCTTAATTCTGCCTCCAAAAAAGAAATGGAAACAAGGAGAACACTACTTGTAAGACACTTTTTGTGGAGTGGGACATTTGCATGTGGAAATTCTCTTCTGTGAGAAGTCTTTTTCTTCTCCTTGTAAATCCATGAGCATAGAAGCGCATACACACACAAAGTGGTTGTGCACTTTTTGGATTCACAAACACACAAACACACAATGTATATGTGTCTGTGCCATTCGCTGTGTTGAACATTGGCTGATATCTCCTTAAGCCAAGGAACTGACAAAGATGAGTTTTTTCTTGGCTTTGACTTTTTTTTTCTTGATTATTGACACCAAACCAGAAGCTTACATTTTACTTTTTAAAACAAAGGACAATTTCTGCTTTAATTTATATATAATAAGGGGTAGCTAGGTGGTGCAGTGGATAGAGCACCAGCCCTGAAATCAGGAGGACCTGAGTTCAAATCTGGCCTCAGACACTTAACACTTCCTAGGCTATGTGACCCTGGGCAAGTCACTTAACCCTAATTGCCTCAGGGGAAAATATATATATGTAATTTATATATAATAAGCTGCTATGAAAAAATCTGCTTCATCAGGTGAGATCTCATTAAAGTAAATGGTGGCCATTCAACTTATAAGGAGCCAAACCTACTTTCTACTTTCTAAGGTTACCTAAAGAGAACAGCTCAGGGTCTGAAAGAAGGCTGTCTGGATGCTCCTGAATAGAGCATCCCCGATCACAGATGGAGTGCTGGAAGGGACTTCAAAGGTCTAACCCCTTTATTTCATTGTCCAACTCTTCATGATCCCATTTGGGGTTCTCTTGGCAAAGATACTGGTGTGAACTATCTTCCCCAATCAGGAAGAAGCCCATCTGGCTATTATCAGATATAATCAATTCCAATAACGATTTCCTGTTTGAATAGTGACTGTGAAGATGGAACTCTTTTGTTTATCCCTCAAACTTCTGCAAGTCTTTAAACAACTGTTGAGATAATGATTAGCATACCTCTAGACAGGTCTGGGGTTGCCAGGTGCATTCCATCTAGCTCTTTGACCCTCCCTCTTGAGTTCTTGTCCTTGTACCTGGGACACCCCAAGGCTATATTTCCCCTAGGAAAGATCTGGTTATGATGAACATCTTTGATAAATTCTTTTCAGGACTAAGCCTACTTTCTTTCTTTCCATAGTGCCTTATCCTTGCTAGTCTGCCAAACTTCTCTATGGATTTAACCTGCTAGTCAATGGCTTACTCCCTCCTCATGAAGTATTTCCTTTCCCCTGGATAATTGTGAATTCCCCCAGGGAACTTGCTAACTATATATTCTTCCAACTTTATTTCATATTTGCCATTCCTGGTGCCTATTTTACCTTATTTTTATCTGTCACCTCTTCCCCTAAATAAACCTGCCTTTTGCCAAAGAGAATGGCCACTGTGAATTATTTCAAACTAGGAATTGCTACCCTGAATCCATCAAATACTGGAGTGATTTGCCATAACCTTCTCCAATTATTTTACAAACGAAGAAACTAGACCAACAGGGTTAAGTGACCTGCCCAGGATCACACATCTGATGCCTGAGGCCATATTTGAATTCAGGTCTTCCTGCCTCCAGATCTGGCACTCTAATTACTAAGCTTCACTTAGCTGCCCTGATCATTTCATAAATGAGGAAATTTGAGGTGACTCACTTGCTCAAGGTCACATGTGGAATAAATGGGGGGGGAGGGAATGAGATTTTAAACCAGGACCTCTTCTTACAAATCTAATGCAGGTGCTGGCAGCTCCCTTCTCAAAGTGTCCACATGGAACCAAAGGCTCTAGATTAGTATCCACTCTAATATTTAGGATCCACATGATCTGTAAGCAAATCTTTTCTGAACTTCAGTTTCCTTATCTGTAAAATGGAAATAATAATACTGTATAACCTGTAGGTTATAACTGCTTTGTAAACTTCTCAAGTGCTATTTAAGTGAGCAATTAGTATCTCAATAATCTGAGCTTAATTAGCTTAAATGCAACTCTCTCTCCCTCCCCCCATAAAGTAAAACAAAAGGGGAGAAATAGAAGGGTAATTATGAAAACTCAGGAGACATGGGTCCTATAACCTCAGAGTCAGAAGGGAACTCAAGGCTATCTAATCCATACTATACTTGGATTGGAATCTCCTTTAAAACGATCTTCCAATATGGTCATAATGATCATTGAAGATCTCCAGGGATGAGAAACTCACTGCTTCTAGAGGTCAGTCACTCAACTTTGGGACAGTTTTAGTTATTAGAAAGTTTCCCCTTACACCTAGCTGAAATTCTGCCCATTGTTTTTAGTTTGATCTTCTGAATCCATCAAGCAAATTTAATCTCTCTACCCTATGTCACATTTTCTAATATTTGAAGATAGTTATCTGTCTTTTTTTCTCCAGATTAAACATTCCAATTCCTTCAACGGATCCCTTCTGGTACAATTTCTAATCTCCTCATCACCTTGGTAGCCCTTGCCCAGATATGTTCTGACTCTCTTTGGTGTTCCTATAATGTGATGGCCAGAATTTAATACAAGACCCCAGAAGTATCCTCTCCTGGAAAGAGAGCAACCAGAACAGCACCTTCCTCATTCTGGACACTGGACTCATATTGACGTAGTCCTGGAAACCGGGCATTGGAAATGAAGTGTAAAACCTACCCAGAACAACAAGAGGATGGGAAATTGAGAAGGGGTGCTTTGGTTCCCATTGGTCCTTCCAGGGGATTGCTTGGAAAAGCAGAATTGTGAACTTTTGACTTTTGAAGACTGACTACAAGTGAAACTCAGGAAGAAATATTTGGCTCCAAGTGGCCACAGTTATCCTTAACCACAGGGATTTCAGTACTGGGAATGAAGAATCAGACAGTCCTTAGAATTCCCCTTTTTAATTTGAAGAGAGAAAAAAAAATCCAATGGTTTAATTCCCCCCTAAGGTTTCTAAGCTACCACCCTCTTCCAGGAACAGATGGTTCAAATCCGTCTTGGATTAGTAGTGCAAATCCTTCTGAGGTGGTCACCAAGACCACAGTGACCTTCTCTGAGCTTTTCCTTCAGCCAAGTTATATGTTTGTGTATTTATTTGAGTTGTGCCAAGAGATAGGGGCTTTCAGGCAACATCTGGTTCCCAAAGAGTTTTTGATTGTTATCCTCAGCTGAATCATTTCAATCATATGTTTGAAATACAAAATGACCATTCATATCTTTTACATTTGTAAAAAAATGTAAAAATACGTTCTATTTTTAAACATTCTTTCATGTACCTGATTGCATGTTAGCTTTACCCCAATACTACGAGGGACATTTTGCAGATCATCACTTTGGAGGACACAAATGCTAAATGACTTCCCTAAAGTTCCATAGATAGAGCTCTAGCTAGGACAGAGCCACAGGAGTTGGGATCTAAAATATTAACCTTTTAGAGGGTCAGAAAAAATTTAAATATGCACTTCTTTAATAGAATGGAAGGAAGTGAGGGAAAGACAAATGTGAGGTTTTAGGAATGTTGGTTAATGAGGGTTTTTCTATTAGGAAGACACTTTAGCTTTCTTCAAGCATTGATAAGGAATAGCGAAGAAAAAGGTTCAGGTTCCAGAGGCTTCTGGAGCCAACAGGTTGCCTCACTCCCTTCTTATTTCACTTTATCCCATAAAGAAATCTCCTTTAGTCCTGTATTCCTTCCCCTCCCCAAAGCTTTCTTTTCCACAGCCTTTTTCCTACTCTTCTTCCCATGATACATCTTAGGATCATCAGTTGTCTTGACCTATGTCTGGCCAGTGGACTTACTCTGGAAGAGAGAGTGAGGCTGGGGACTTTGCAAAGCTCTCCCTCACTTTAAATCCAATTCACTTGCAAGTCAAGACATCATCTTCCTGATGTCCTTGATCTTTTTTTTTTAGAATAAAGGATCAAATAACAGATCTAGAGAACAGATTAAGCAGAGAAAACAAGAATAATTGGACTACTTGAAAGTAATGACCAAAAAAGAACTTTGACATACAAGAAATAATTAAAGAAAAATTTCCTGAAGTGATAGAACAAGAAAGGAAAGTAGAATAGAAAAAATAAATCCACTAATCACCATCTCATAGAGATCCTACAAGGAAAACATACAGGAACATTATTGCTAAGTTTCAAAACTCCCAGGATCGAAGAGAAAATTTTACAAGCAACAATAATAACAAATTCAAATATGCTGGAGCTAAAATTGGAATTTCACAAAACCTATGAATGGCTACAATAAAAGACCATGGATCCTAGAATACTATATACTGACAATCAAAAGGACTAAAGTTAAGCTGAAAATATTATGTACAGCAAAATTAAGTATAATATTGAATGAAAAAATGGACATTCAATATACTGCCAGATTTTCAGGATTTTGTCACAAACTAATCTGAACTCAATAGAAAATTTAACGTATAGGAGCCACCATTAAAGACTAATTTCAAAGAACTCAATAAGGACCAACTGTTTTCGTTCTACTCATTGAAATGTAAACTGTATATCTAAGATTGACATTAGTAATTGGGTAATCCAGAAAAAAAGATTGGAGTAGAAATGAGTATGATGTGACTTTGAAAAGCAAAATTATGTAGGATAAGGGAAAAAACAATAATCATGAAGTTCAATAATAATAAGGTTCAAGAGCAAACACTGACACACAAGAATTAGGTGGAGGGAAGAGAACTGATAGTTCTGAAATCCTACTCACATTGGGAATGGATTAAAGAGGGAATAATACATATACATCTAAAAAAGTATAATACCCTCAAAAATATATGAAGAAATAAGAGGGAGATGGAATAGGATAATCCGGGGTATAGAAGAGTATGTAGATTAACAGGATTACATAAGGTATGTAGGTTAATGGGAATGTGATAAAGAAGGAAGGAAAAGGTGAGGAGAGAAGATAAGGGAAGGATTCAATGTGTGTGAGGGGAAACAGCAAGGAAGTTAAGAAATATCCACACAAGTTTAACAAGTTAACAGATCAAGTAAAGTAAAAGAGCATGGATAGGAAATGAGATATACACAAACACAGTAACAATGATCAAGAGTAGAATTTATTAGGGGAAAAAATGCGGTAGTAATCATTTATCTCAATGTCAAACTCAAAAAGATTTAATCAGTAAAGAAATCTATATTAAATGTCAGCCATATTAATATTGTTTTAGATGTATGTGTATGCATGTCTACATGTGTCTATATATATGACTGTGTGTATATGTGTAAGTATATGTATATATATGTGTGTGTATGTATGTATACATGTATATATAAATGCATCTATGCTTAATTGTAGCCTGTTTGGGGGACCTGAGTGGAGGAAAGAGAGAAAAATAATAAAGTAAAAAATGCAGATACAAAAGCAAACCCACAAGGAAACAAAAAAAGATGGACAGTTATTAATACAAGTCTTCTATTATTATATATGCTTTCTTGAAATGGAAATTTATTGTTACATATTTTGAATCTTCCCTTATGTTCTGATGAGCACATGATTTTTTTCTTTTTCTGTTTTTCTTTTTCTATTTTGTTTTTTCTTATTTTGCATTTGTTTTAAATAAATAAATACAATTTTTAAAAAGAGAATGAAGGATTAATAACAACAATGTAGGATTATAGTTTTAAAACTGGAATTTCAGCGTTCATTTAGTCCAGTTCCAACCTATCTTTCCAGCCTTATTATGTATCAGTTGCCTTTCTCTTCTCTATGGTCTAACCAACAGTTTTCTTGTTATTCCTCACATACAACACTGTCTCATACTTCATATTTCCTTGACTTTCTTTGCAATGGCTAGCTGCCATTCCTAGAAAGTTTTCTTTCTCTACCTCAGCCACTGAGAATCCTTAATTTTCTTCAAAACTAAATTCTCAGTGCCTTCTTTTTTGTCAAGACTTTTTTAATCCCCTAGCTATTAAGGCCTTCCACCTTAAAATTACTTTGCAATTATTTTGTATTGTTCCAAGCAAAATATATCAGTCAATCTAGTATAGAATACACACACATACACATACACACATCTATGTATCTGCTTATTTTTTTCTTTATCTCTCTATCTAAAGAGAACTGCCTTCAAGATTAGGAAAACAAGTATTTAATTCCTGCCCCTGAAAGACACAAATGACTCTCTCTTGGTGTTCTGGCAACTCTCCAAGATTATAAAATACAGAAAAGATGCCAACTTGCCCTAGTAAATTGATGGCTTATTGACTTCTATGAAATCGTAGATTCAGGTCCTTTCCCTGAAAGAATGAGGGTTTCTTGAGGGCAAAAAACTGCTTCATTTTTGTCTTTGAATCTCCCAAATAGAAATTCTAAAAATCAAAAACTATCAAAAGTGAAATTAAAAACAAACAATTGGTAAATAAAATTTGGAGCACCAACAAAATGGATTAAATAGCTTTTCTAATTAAAAGAGAAAGGAAAACAAAATTGCTGATATCAAAAATGAAAAAGGAGAAATTCACAATAATTGAAGATGAAATAAAAGAAACTATGCAAAATTATTTTGTCCAATTATATACCTCAGACTAATAACTTAAATGAAATAGATGGATATTTTAAAATATATAAAACAGTCAACAAAATAGAATACAAAACTTAAATAATCCAAACTCACAAAAACAAATTGAATAAGCCATAACATAAAAAACCTCACAGGATTAAATGGATTTATAAGTGAATTCTAAAACTTAAAGAGCAAGTAATTCCAATGTTACATTAACTGTTTGCAAAAATAGGAAAAGGAGGGGGCAGCTAGGTGGCGCAGTGGATAGAGCACCAGCCCTGAAGTCAGGAGGACCTGGGTTCAAGTCTGGTCTCAACTTAACATTCCCTAGCTGTGTGACCCTGGGCAAGTCACTTAACCCCATTTGCCTCAGCAAAAAGAAAAAAAAAATAGGAAAAGGAGAATATACCACTAAATACCTTTCATGCTATAAACATGGTATTAATACCTAAGCCAGGGAGAGACAAGACCTAGAAAGAAAACTGTAAAATAAATGTTTTTATAAAAATGCTAAATAAAATAATAATTAAGAAAGAGATTATAGCAACACATCAAAAAATTTGCTCATTGTGATCAGGTTAGTTTTATACCAGCATTGAAAGTTTGGTACATTATGTAAATATAATTTAGAAAAGTACTTTGATGAAATACAATATCGATTTTCTGTTAAAAACATTAAAAAGCATAGAGGTAAATGCATCTTTCTTTGATATGCTAAATAGCATCTATCTTAACCCATGAGGTAGCATTATATAGGGAGGTAAATTAGGTTTTTCCATTATCAGAGATAATGCAAAGATGTTCATTATTTTGTTCCATAAATGTTATCTATAACAATAAGATAAGAAAAAATAAGTTGAAGAAATAATCATAGGGGAAAAAAGGAAATCAAAGCAATATTCTTAGTATTAAATATATGTAAACATTTGTATATATATAACACATACACATACACACATACATATACACATGTCTTTCCTATGCCTGCTGATTCTTTCATTAAATTCTGCTCCATAACTTGGCTTACTATTACTTAGTCTCCCCCCACCGAAGGATCTCTCCCTTATTTCTTCCTTCATCCTTTGCTTCCCCATCCATCTATCTCTCTCCCCTTATTTCTTTATAGATTTTAAAAGGTGCTATACTTTCCATGGTATGTATGTAGTGTTGCCTATTAAACCCATTTCCAATGTGAGTTGATTTTCAGAACTACTAGCCCTCCTACTCCCTCTAATGCCTCCGTGTTTATTCTTCCTCTTCACCTCATTTGTATAACATGATTACAATTTTTTACCTTTACTCTGACAATCTTTCTTTTGAGCTTACCCTATTGTTGATGTAAATCATATAATGTATGCATTTCCCATGTAAAAAAACCCCAATCTATCCATGTTTAAACAATTTGTCCATGTTGAGTTCTTTAAAATTGCTCTTTGATATTGGTTCTTATATTTTAAATTTTCTGTTAAGTTTGGGTTTGGTTGATAGAAAGTTCCAGAAGTCTGCAAGTTTGTTGAATGTCTATTTTTTTCTTATTCAAAATTATAAATAATTTTGCTGGATATGATATTTTTGGCCACAAGCCTAGTTCTTTTGTTTGTCTATAGGTATAATTTCAAGACCTATGGTCTTTTATTGTAGCTGCTGCTAAGTCTTATACAATTCTATTTGTAGTTCTAGTATATTTGAATTGTTTTTCTTTGTTTCTTGCAAAACTTTCTCTTTCATCTAGAAGTTTCAAAATTTGGTGATAATATTCCTATGTGTTTTCCACAAAGGATCTTTTTGAGGTGGTGATCAGTGGATTTTTTCTGTTTCTACTTTCCCTTCATGTTCTATCATTCTAGGACAATTTTCTAGTATTATTTCCTGCATTATTGTGTCAAGGTTCTCTTTTTGGTCACAACTTGGGTTTTTTTTTTCTTTTCAAGGTCTTCAGTAGCTGAGGATTCTGAAGAAGTGAAGTAGTAATACATTGGGCTAGTCCTTTAACTCAGTTTCCTCATTTGCCAAATGATCTGGAGAAGGAAATGGCAGACCACTCCAGTAGTTATGCAAAGAAAACCCCAAATAAAGTCAGAAAGAATTAGACCTAACTGAAAATGACTGAACAAAAAAAGTAATTGGGTTAAGAACTCTGTTTAATAAAGATAGCTGGGAAAACTGGAAAGCAGTCTAACAGAAAACAGATTTAGATGAATATGTCCTATCACAAATTAAGATAAACTCCAAAGAGCCATTTGGCAGCTTTAAAAGGTCATGTCATAGACATATTAGAAGAACAAGGAAATATCTTTTACAACTATGGATAGGGAAAGAATACATGAACAGAAAAAGAAATAGGTTACAAATGATGATAGAGGTGATTTTAATAACCCCAACTTAAAACATTTTGTACAATAAAATCGATGCAGTTAAAATTAGAAGGGAAAAGATTAATTAGGAAAAAAATCTTGTGGCAAATTTCTTCCCCAAAGATCTGATATCCAAGATATTTAAATTCATAAGGACAAAAATCATTCCCTAATAGATAAATAGTAAAGGAATATGAGCAGAAAGTTCCCCCAAGAAGACATACAAATTATCAACAGCCATATGAAAATACTAGCAAATCACAATTAGAGAAATTCAAATTAGAATAATTTTGAGGCTCCCTTTTATTTCTATTAGATTTTTAAAGATTAAAGGGGAGGAAAAATGACATTTGCTGGAAATGATGAGGGAAAATCTGCATACTAATACATTGCTGATGGAGTTGTGAATTTCTTCAATCATTCTGTAAAGTCTTTAAATTCACCAAATTGTATATATCCTTTAACTCAATAAAAATGTTACTATTCCTATTTCCCAAGGAAATCAAAGAGAGATGAAAGAGAACCATCCATAAAAGAGTATTTAAAATTATTCTTTTTGTTATAGCAAAGGCCTGAAAACTAAGAGTTGCCCATCAATTGGAGTGTTGGTGGGGGTGGGGCTGAATAGGTTTTGAAACAAATGTAATGAGTACATAATGAGAATATAATGAATATAATTATTGTATCCTAAGAAATAATGAAATGAGTGGGTTCAAAGAAACCTTGAAGGATCTGTGTGAACTGTTACAAAGTGAAAATGATTAGGGGCAGCATAACAATTTATATAATAAGAACATTCCAAATAAAAACAACTCTGAAAGAGTTTAAAGAATTATGTTCTGTGTAGTGAATAGTCTTGATTCATTTCAAAAGACTGATCCTATAGATTCAAAATGAAAAATGAAATACATTTTTAGACATGGACAATATGGGAAGTTTGTTTTTCCTGATTTATATATATATATATATATATATATATATATATATATAGAGAGAGAGAGAGAGAGAGAGAGAGAGAGAGAGAGATTTTTTCAAATTTGGAGGAAAAGTTGAAGGGAGAAGGGGCGTGAGTGATAGAATTATCCCTTCACCAAAAAGGAGGAAGAAGAAGAAAGAAGGAGGAGGAGGAGGAGGAAGAAGAAGAGAAGAAAGAGGAGGAAGAGGAGGAGGAAGAGGAGGAGGAGGAGGAGGAAGAAGAGAAGAAAGAGGAGAAGGAGAAGGAAAAAGAGGAGGAAGAAGAGAAGGAAGAAGAGGAGGAGGAGGAGGATAAAAAGAAGGAAGAGGAGAAGTGTTGAGGTGTGAGAAATGAGGGGTGAGAAGTACCCTAACAGCAATGGAGTCCCCAGGTTGGTGTTGCAGGTTTTTGCAAAAGAATTCACAGTCCTGATCTACAAGCGAGATTTTTGGCAAAAAAAAAAAAAAGTTTATTACACTGGGAAACAACTTCCCAGAGGGCCAAATCCAAAAAGGAATTAGCAAAGGTTTGGGGTACAAACTTTGATTATATTAGGTTTGTATGGTTTGGGGCTAGGGAGTGATTAATGATTGATTTTCAATTCAATAAAAGGTGGTGATTGTTTCCCAGAACAAAATGATTATCAGACCATTTGGGAGTGGGAGATTTCAATGAGAACCAGATAGATTTCCCAAGGGAGATTCAGGTGGGAAGGGGTCATTTTTAGGAATTTCCCCAGGCCAGGTGACCCATTCCTCACAAAGAGCTGGGACCACAGAGTTCTTATTACATCAGAAGGAGAAAGAAAAGGAGAAGAAGAAGAAGAGAAAAAGGGAAAGGTCAACGAAGCACCTTTTCAAAAATGTGTAGAACAGAAGGAAGGCCAAAAGGAATTTGTATAGATTCTGAAGGAAAACCAAGCTGCTCTTAACACAGATTTGTGATATCATATGCACTTCTCTTGTTTTTGTTCTGGTTTGTATATGGAAATGACTGACTGAATGAATAAAAGTATACTTATTAAGTATTTATTACATGCCAAGTACTGTGCTAAGTGTGCTGGGATACAAATAGAAAAGCAAAACAGTTTCTGCTCTTAAGGATCTCACTTTCTGTAATAGGATGATAATACATGTACGAGGTTTTAGCTGCAAGTCATGATCCTTAGAATGTATTGGCAAAGCAGATGGTAATGATTCTCTTTTAATGTAATTTCCAGTGTCAGACTATATCCATTTCTTTTTTTAAAATAGTATTTTATTTTTTCCAAAAGATAGTTTTCACCATTCACCTTTGCAAAAATGGTTTTCAACACTCACCTTTGCCAAAACTTGAGGTCTAAATTTTTCTTTCTCTCCTCTCCTCCTCCCTCTCCCAGACTGCAAGCAATTTCTATCTCCATTTCTGATGTTGAAACATTTGACAATGTCAAGGACTTGAAGGGTGGAGGGCTCTCAGGTTTTTTCCTTTTCCAGGTCTTCAGTAGCTGAGGTTTCTGAAGAGGTGAGAGCCATAGCATTGTAGAAGCTGTTGCCAGATTGAATGTGCAAGGAATGACTTCCCTGGCTGATGGCCATGGGCTGCTGGGCTAGAAACAGGGTTACTGATCTGGGAGAACTTGTTATCCCTCAGGCTCTTGGCTTTGCCTATCAAGTGGCAGCTGGTTGAATATTGAATATTTGGTGATTGATGAGGTCTATCGGCTCAGATTTCTTACTTCTTTGATACTGTCTGGTAGGTGGGGGGCAGGCTGGAAGCAAGGCTGGGAAGGAATGGTGCTGTCATTTCTGAGGCTTTTGAGATCACAGTGTGGGTCCATCTCTTCTGGAGTTTAAGAGAAGATGATAGATGGTGTGAGTTTGATGATCTGACCTTCCTGGTACTTGACTCTTGTTTCCTCTTACTTTGGATGCCTTAATCTCCTTGTCAATGGCAGTTGGTGGATATATTTGACATCTGGTTTAAAATAACCATTTTTAAAGCATCGGGATAAAGTAAAAAATTTATGACATGTTAAAAGAAAATCATTTACAAAACACTTTGGGTATTGCAGGTGCCATTGCTCCATTTTCCAATTGACATAACTAAATCTCAGAGAGATTATTTGGCTTGCTCAGGATCACAGCACTAATTGGGGTTAGAGCCAGGATTCCAGCCTAGGTATTCTGACTCAGCTGAGTCCCTTATTCATTCTGTTACCCTCAATATATAGGGTTGCTTTTATTTTGGCAGCAAAATGGGATAGTTGGAGTCGCCAGCTTGCTGACATGCAACAAGAATTTTTGAAGGACCTTTACCCTTGGTGTGAGATTTATAATTGCACTTCTCAAAAACAAAAGCTCACAAAGAAAGCAAGGTATAATGGATGGAAGATGAGACCTAGATTCAAGAAGAACTGTGTTCAAATTCTGCCATTGACCCTTGCTATCTATGTGGTTCTGAGCCTCAGTTTTCCCATCTGTAATGGAGATAATGATAAAACATGTATACATCATTGGTTGTCACTAGGTTCAAATGATATATAAAAGTGTCTTTGATAGTGTTGAACGTACTATATCAATTTTATTTTTAATTTATTCAAATGAATACTTGAATACTCCTTTAATGTGCTTCAAAATCTTATTTCCATTTTTTTCCATTTTGCAATCTGCATTTAAATACTTTATCAGTTCCCAGGTTTCTCTAAAATTGTGCATTTCCTCATTTCTTATGGAACAGTAGTATTTGATTATATTTATATGCCAAAATTTATTTGACAATTCCCCAATTGGCAGGTACTCATTTAATTTCCAGTTACTTTTAGTTACAAAAAGAGCTGCTATAAATAAATTTGTATAGATGAATTTTTTACCTCTTTTCTTGAACTCTTTGAGGTATAGAGTTAATAGTGGTATCATTGCAGTATAGCTCTAAATTGTTTTCCAAAATGTACAATTCAGTTCAAAGCTTCATTAACAATGCATTAATGTGCCTATTTTTCAACATTAACCATTTTTTGGTCATCTTTGTCAATCTAATGGAAACTTTAATTGTATTTCTCTATGAGTGATTTGTAATATTTTAAAATGTTTAACAGGTTGGATTTCTTTCTTTGAAAACCTCTGTATAATCTTTGGCTGTGTATTGAGGAAGGACTTTTAGTCTTAAAAATTCAAATAACTTCCTTACATATCTTAGATATGAAACCTTTATCATAGATTCTTACTACAAAAAGTTTCCTGCTAATTTTAAATTTCCCTCCTAATTTTAATTGCATTGATTTTGCTTGTACAAGAACTCTAAAATTTTTAAATTTTATCTTTAATTATCTTCTCTATCCCCTATCTGTAAGTCATAAAGTTAATTTCTTCCTTGTTTCTCTAATTTGTTTTTTCCCTTTTTTGATAACTTTAAAATTTTTAACTTGGACACAAATGAGGATAGAAAGGAAAAAGAAATTACCATGTACACAGAAGACCATAAATTTCCATTTCAAGAAAACTTATATAAAAATACTACACAGTGTTTTCAAAGCTTCTCAGCTTTTCTTTGCTTCCATGTTGGTTTTCTTTTATTCACTGCTGTGCAGTTTTTACTTTATTTTCCCTTACCATCCCACTGCCATCCTGAGAAAGGTTATAATCAAGCATGGATAAATAGACATAAATATAGATATCTATAAAAATACACATATGCATTCACATATCTAAGATGGAACTATGCTATATTTCCTCCTATTATCTGTTTCTGTGAAGGTAGATAGCATCTTCCTTCATAAGTTCAAGTCTTTCCATATTTTTCTTTTTTTGTTTCTTTATTAAAGCTTTTTATTTACAGAACATATGAGTAATTTTTCTACATTGACCTTTGCAAAATTTTCCATATTTTTCTATATCAACCAGCTCATTATTCCCTACACTACAGCAATATTCCAACGCAATCACATTTTATCTGAGAGTTTGTCTATGAAAGTCCCCCCGCAATTTTCTGCATTCCTTCTATTCTTGACTACATAGGTTTTATTTATACAAGAAAATTTTAATTTAAAATAATTGAAATTATCCTTTCCATACTTCAATAACGCTCTCACCTTATAATATAATTTAAAGTCTGATGCTCTTGAATGGATTTCCTTTTTATTTTTTCTCCCAGTTTCTTTGAAGTTCTTGACCTTTTGTTCTTCCAAATGAACATTATTATTTTTCCTAATTCAATCAAATAATTTACAACCTCACTTCTTCATGATCACCCAACAAAAAAGATGTTTTAAACCAAATCACATAGATTTCTTCATCCAAAACAAAACAAAAACAAAAACCCAAGCAAGCATTGAGTATCAGAGGTCAAAAAAACTAAAATGGCTATTTTTGGTACATATTATAAAAAACTCTCAGAGATTATTTGGCAATAAAAATCCAATGCTAATCTAGAATTTGAATCCAGAGGCTTTACTCATTTAGCAATAGAGTCTCCCTACTCATTTCCCCATATAATTATTTACAAAAACAATTTTTTTAGATTGACTACAATAAGAAGATTTTTCTACTTTTTTTCTACTTTAAAAGAAAACAGTACTTGGGAGTTAGAGGATCTGAGCTTCAATTTTGTTACTTATTAACTATGTGATCTTGAACAAATCACTTTACTTCTCTGGTTCTCAATTTCTCATCTGTAAAATAAGGTCGCTGGAGGTTTTCAACATGGGAGGCTAAAGAAGTAGTGGGATATAGGCAGAAAAATCAAAGTTTGAAGAATGAGCTGATTTAGGGGAAAGATAATAAAATGATTGGAAACCACATTGAATCTGCGATGCTAATGGGACATCTAGGTAGAAGTGCCCTGTAGATGGTTGGTAGTAGCTCCGTAGCTTAGAATGGTAGGGCCAGCTAGGTGGCTAGGGCAGCTAGATGGCACAGAAGGGAGAGTATTGAGTTAGGAATCAGTAAGACTTGTCTTCCTGAGTTAAAGATCCTGTATCAGACACAGCTGTATGACCCTGGGCAAGTCCCTTAACCCTGTTTGCCTCAGTTTCCTCATCTGTAAAATGAGCTGGAGAAGCAAATAGTAAACCACTCTAATGAAAGTCCCAAATGGGGTCATGAAGAATTGACCATGACTGATATGACCAAACAAAAAAACCAAAAATTAGACTAGAAATGAGAGTGGACACATAGATTTGGTAGTCATTCACTAGAGGTGAGAGGAATTGGGAAAAGATACCTATCATTCCCAGTGGATTGTCAAAAAAGAAAAAGGAGAAGTGAGTCAAGGATTAGAACTTTAGGAAATAACCATTTCAAGAGATTGGGAAGAATGGGGAGCCAGAGAAAGAGACAGAGAAGGGCTATTTAAAAGACAATAGGATAATTAAGAGAGTATGGTTCCTGTGAAGCTAAAGGACATTTTTGGCTGCTCTCTACAAATAAAACTTATTTGCTTTCATCTATGGGAAAGTGGGAAGAGTGCTGGATTTGGAGTCAGAGAACCTGGCTCAGCCACTTACCTCTGTGGTCTTGGCAAGTCATCTCACCTCCTTAGAACTTGGTTTTCACATCATAAAATGATAGGATTGGGCCAGAAAGAGAAAGTTTCCTTCCAATTCTGATTCTATGATCTTATGATCTCCTAAATTCCTCACATGTACAAGCCACCTTTATTGGTAATTTCATTTTTTTGGTATCTTATATTAGAATAGTCATTGATTCAAAGTGTTAATCCCCCCCCCAAGGCAATTGGAGTTAAGTGACTTGCCCAGGGCCACACAGCCAGGAAATGTTAAATGTCTGAGACCAGATTTGAACTCAGGTCCTCCTGACTTCAGGGCTGGTGTTCTATCCACCGTGTCACCTAGCTGCCCTCAAAGTATTAATTCTCTATAAACTTAATGATTTGATTCCTTAATCTTATAAGCAAGAAAGTTGAGATTTGTGGAAAATTCAGCAGATGTTCCAAACATAGCAAAAACAATATAGTTTCCATAAATATTAAATAATTGAAATGTTTCCCTTCATAAATACAATTTTTTTCTATCTTACTAAGTTTTTTGACGAAATAGTGCCATGTGAATTAAATAGATAAATATTTTTTCAACATTTCTGTGGAAATGAGATCCCATTGATATCGATACTCCCTCTGCTGGTGGAGATTACAACCTGTTCACACCTCATCCCTTGTGATTTCTGTGTTGACCCGAAGATTCTTCTTCAAAGATCTAACAAACATGCTGGCAGGACTATTCCTTAGATATTTTAACAATTTATTATATGATGGGCACAGTTTGCCCATCTATTACCACTCATTCTCTTTGCATGACTCCTTTTAAGTCATACATTTCCTATTTGCCTTATTTGACTCAATCAGTAAATATTTATTAAACACCTAAATGCTAGTCACTATACTAAATTCTGGAGATACAAAAGGAAGCAAAAAATAGTCCCTGACCTCAAGGAAATAATAATCTAATTTCAGAGACCATAAGCAAACAAAATATATATATATATATAAACAAGTTATAGAAAGGATAAATTGGGAGTAATTAAAAGAAGGAAAGCACTGGAATTAAGAGATAAGGCTTCCTGTAAAGACTGAGACTTTAGCTGAGATTTAGGGAAGTCATGAAAGCTAAGAGGAGGAAATGAGTAAAAAGTATTCTAGACTTGGGAACAGCCTGAAATCATGCTCTTGTGCTACTTCTTGCAAATGTGTTGTCATTTCATTTCTCCATTCAAATCTACATGCATTTATTGATATATCCACTGCCTCCCACACAAATTTTATGCATTGGGATGTGAAGATAACAATGAAATTGTCCTTGCTTTAAGGGACCTTATAATTCTTCTGAAGCAAACCAATATATGGATATATGGAAATATATATATATGTATTAAAGCTTTTTATTTGCATAACATATGTATGGGTAATTCTTCAACATTGACCCTTACAAAGCTTTCCGTTACAAATTTCCCCCCCCCCTAGTCCCCTCCCTTCCCCTAGATGGCAGGAAGTCTACTACATGTTAATTATATTAAAATACTTGACAAGTCGAATATATGTATACATATTTCCATACTTATCTTGCTGTGCAAGAACAATCGTATCTACATGAACAAAAAAAAATCAGAAAAAGGAAACACAATGCAAGCAAACATCAATATAGAGCATGAGAATGTTATGTTGTGGTCCACATTTTACATCCCTCTCTCTGGGTGTATATGGCTTTCTTCACTGAACAACTGGAACTGATTTGAAACATTTCATTATTGAAGAGAACCATGTCCATCAGAATTGATCATCATATAGTCTTGTTGTTGCCGTGTATAATGATCTCCTGGTTCTGCTCATTTCACTCAGTATCAGTTCATACAAGTCTCTCCAGGCCTCTCTGAAGTCGTCCTGCTGGTCGTTTCTCACAGAACAATAATATGGAAATATATTTTTGAAACATATTTTTAAAAATAGATTTTAAAATTTACATTTAAAATAGAAAATTCAAAAATGTATTTAAATGTATTTTAAAACCAATAGATATGTAAGTACATCTTTAAATTTATATTTTAAAACATAAAAATTTAAAATTAATAAAAATATAAATTTATATTTTAAATATTTTTTTAAAACAAGTCTATCTGAGGTTGGCATGGGGAGAATTATAATAACTAGAGTTCAGGAAAGGCCAACTGTAGGAGATGGCATTTTGAAGGAAACTGAGGATTTAAAAGATAGAGTGAAGAAGAAAAGCATTTCTAATAAGCACACAATTATGAGACAGGGAATGCTGTGTACAGGGAACAATCATCAGGTCAGTTTGCCTGGAACATAGATTATATGAAGGAAAGTAATATCCAACAAGCTTGGAAAAGTAGACTGGAGACAGATTGTGAAGGGATTTAAATGTCAGGGGAGAACAATTTCACTGTAGACAATAGGGAGCCAAGGCAGTCACTTTCAAGATGAGTGGTCAGTTTTTTGCTTCAGAAAGGTTATTTGGAGGCAGAATCCCAATTAAGAGTCTATTGAAATAATCCAGGTTCCTGTACAAGGTTAAGGACCATGAGAATAAAGGGAAGGGAAGGCTCTAGACATCCTTGAAGATGGAATTAAAAGGACTTAGCAACTAATTGTGCATGGGAGATGGGTGGTAGTGGTAGAACAAAAACAGTCCAAGGTGACTCTCATGTTTCAAAACTGGAAAGAAAGAGCACACAATAGAATTAAGGAGGTACATTTTGTGGTGGAAGTTATTGAGTTCCTTTTCAGACATGTTGAATTTAAGATGTCTACAGGACATCCAGGAAGAAATTGGTGCTATGGGACTAGAGCTCAGGAGAGAGATGAGGACTGGATCTGGAGATTTGGGAATTACCCACACAGTAATGAGTGAAGAGAAAGGACCACAGTTAGAGCCCTGAAATACAGTTCAACAAAGCAGTCTAGGACACATATTATAAAACAGGAAAAGAATGTAAGGAAGTGGTCACAAATGAAGAGAGAACCAAGAGAAACTATAAAAATCAAGAGATTCTCTAGGAGGAGAATGTTGGATTGCCAACATTGTCAAAGGCTAAAAAGAGGTCAAGAATACTTAGGACTAAGAAAATGATATCATTTTTCAGAAATTGTTGATAATCTTAGAGGGCAGTTTCAGCTGAGTGATATGGTTGGAGCCAGAATGGTATGTGAGGAAGTGGAGCTTTTGAGGATAGAAAGATTTTTCCAGGACTTTGTCAGAGAATGATTGAATGGAAAAAATAAAATTTTATTGATAGCTTTTGTTTTGACATAACCAAAATTTCTTCTTCTATCCCTTCCAGAGATCAATCCCATATAAAAAAAATTTTTAGGGAAAGAAGTCATCAAATCAGTTAATACAATGGAAAAAAAAACCTGACAATATAAGGAAATAATCATTTCTTAAGTGGTTACTATGTACTGCACTTTGTGCTAGGTGTTTTTTAAATATTATTTCATTTGATCTTCACAAAACTCTGGGAGTAGGTGCTATTATCATCCCCATTTTACATATGAAGGAACTGAGGCAGACAGAGGTTAAGTGATTTCCCAGCATCACATAACTAGTGTCTGAGGCTATATTTGACTTTCCTGACTCCAGGTCTACTGCTTTATCCACTATTCAATTTAGCTGTCTCTATGTGCTATCTATCTATCATCTATGTATCTATGTATCTATATATGTATCTATGTATCTATGTATCTATCTGTCTATTATCTATCTAATCTGTCTGTCTATACACATTCACATATACAATACATACATGTCATTATATGTGTACACCTATGCTATTGTATCCATATATCCATATGTATGCACTTGTATATTTAGTATTTTCCACATGTGGATACACCCACATATACACCTCTACAATGAAATGGGGAGAGGTAGCTTCTCATACTCATTTTTGGCCCCATGCTTTCCCTTTGTAGTTTTGTAATCTCCATTATTAAAAAAAGTTAGTTTTCTCCATTGTATAGTTTCACTATATATTTTATTTTCCTGGATTCAGCTTTTATTTTGCATTAACTCATGTCTTTCCATTCTTCTTCATATTCATCATGATTTTCAGTTTCTTACAGCATAGTAATATTCCATTACATTCAAGTAACACAATTTGTCTAGCCATTCCCCAATTGATGGACTTTATTTCCAATTTTTTGCTACCACAAAAGTGTCATCACAAATATTTTGTCATGTAAGAGGCTTTTTAAAAAATGATCTTCTTGGGATCAAGAATAGAATTTCTGGGTCAAAGGGTATGGTATTTTAGGTACTTTAATTGCAGAATTCCAAATTGTTTTCCAAAATGATCGTGCTAATTCACAACAACAGAATGCATTAGTGTGTCTATCTTTCCACAACTCTTCCAGCGCTGATTGTTCCTGCTTTTCTTCCTTTATTTTTGCCAATTTTCTGGGTATAAGGTGAGATTTCAAGCTTATCTTGCTTTGTATTTCTTATTATTAGTGATTTGGAACATTCTTTCATATGGTAGTTAATAATTTGCAGTTTTTAGAGAACTAATTATTCACATCCTTTGACTACTTACTTTCTATTGATCTTAAATATTTCTTAGTAATCTATATATCTTGATGCAAAATTCTTTTCAGAGGAATTTGATACAGAAAGAAAAGCATTTATTTACACTTAGTATATGCGAAACATTGAGAAAAGAAACACAAAACTAGAGATGTCCCTGTCTTCAAGAAGCTTATACTCTAATAGGAAGAAACAACTCATTTGGAGGGAATAGAGGCCAAAGAAGGGAATTTTGACTTAGGAGGTCACAGAGAAGGTAAGTGGAACAAAAGGAGAGTAGATTAACACACACTTTCTGGTAACAATGAAATATTGATTTCTAAAGAAAGGGAACATCTAGGATGTTGGGACATGAATTTTTCCAATAAAGTTTTTAAAATGTAAAATAAATAAAATATGATATAATAAAGGAAGGGAACTGAACCACATGATCCTTCCCAACTCTGCTGCCATTCTATTTTGACTTCTCTCTAACTTAAAAATCCCTGGAGGCATGATTTTAGCTTAATAAACTGAAAGGAGTCATCTCCAGGCTTAGGAAAGCAATACACATGCTACCCTTCCACACAACAATGTCTGACTCTGAGGTTTGACTGGAAGACTTGCTTGTAAAGTCCTTCCACATGCATCACCATCCTTTGAAAGCTGAGCTCTGTTCCCCAGTAGTGTCTGGCCAGCCCCTAAATTTGATTGCCTCTCTGGTCATCTCTGAAGTGGCTATTGCAAATACACTTTAGTTCAGCCAACCACAAATGAATCTGACATCACAGGTCATCTGTGCCACAGGTCTACTCCATAAAAGCAAGCCTTTAAATCATTTGAAAAATACTGCTGAACAGCACCACTGAGACCCCAACCAAATGATTTGTTTTTCTATTGATCTTTAGTCAATTTTGCCTTTTCTCAAAGAATGACCTAGTGAAATCATACTCTTTCCCCCTGGATGCTTTCCAGAATCAGAAAATCTTTGCTGCTATCCGAGAAATATATATGGGAGTCCTTGAGCTTTCCTGTGCATTAAGAGGTTGGGAGCAAGCAAATTAAGAGCTAGTGACTGGAATTTCTGAAGATCAGACCTTCCCTTCTTGACAGACCTTTCTGTTCTGCCTGGTCCCCACACTTAGGGTACTGATGAAGTGCTTTTCTATCTGTCCCAACTTAAACAGAAAGTTTTTGTTTTATTATGTTTCAGGATCACATAGTAATTTACCAAATTTTCTGCTACTGCCTAGATAGGAAGTGGCCTGTGAATCCAGAGGGCAGTAGTCTGGTGGAAGCTCTTCCCCTGAAACCATCTTCTGGCTTCCCTGTTTCAGCCGAGGCTAATTGTACCAGTCAAACTTGTCTTTTCCTTCTATCTCACACATGAGATGCCATCTTCCCTTTTCCTCATAGACCTTTTTTAGTCAATGACTTCTTACTTATTCTTATTTACTTACACCCCCTTACTTCCTTCAAGTTCAAACTCCATTTCCTATAGAATGCCATTTTTGATATATACAATCACTGGTATCAACTCAGCTTAAATACCATACCTTTATGGGTCTGGGTGTCTCTTCATGGATAGAACATTTATGCTAATGCTTCCACTTAAAAAAGAGTACTTCTAGGTGCTCCAAATCACTATTGAGCAGAGAAATGCAAATCAAGACAACCCTGAGATACCACTTCACACCTGTCAGATTGGCTAAAATGACAGGAAAAGTTAATGATGAATGTTGGAGGGGTTGTGGGAGGGCTGGGACACTGATGCATTGTTGGTGGAGCTGTGAACGGATACAGCCATTCTGTAGAACAATTTGGAGCTATGCTCAAAAAGTTATCAAACTGTGCATACCCTTTGACCCAGCAGCATTTCTATTGGGCTTATATCCCAAAGAAATCATAAAGGAAGGAAAAGGCCCCACATGTGCAAGAATGTTTGTGGCAGCCCTTTTTGTAGTGGCTAGAAACTGGAAATTGAATAGATGCCCTTCAATTGGAGAATGGCTGAATAAATTATGGTATATGAATATTATGGAATATTATTGTTCTGTAAGAAATGACCAGCAAGATGATTTCAGAGAGGCCTGGAGAGACTTACACGAACTGATGCTGAGTGAAATGAGCAGAACCAGGAGATCATTATACACGGCAACAACAGTACTATATGACGATCAATTCTGATGGACATGGCTCTCTTCAACAATGAAATGTTTCAAACCACCTCCAATTGTTCACTGAAGAAAGCCATATACACCCAGAGAGAGGGATGTGAAATGTGGACCACAACATAACATTTTCATACTCCTTGATTGATGTTTGCTTACATTGTGTTTCCTTTATCTGATATATCATTTGTGTAGACAAGATTTTTCTTGCACAACAATGACAAGTTTGGAAATATGTATACATATATTCGATTTACCAATATTTTAACATAATTAACATGTAGTGGATATCCTGCCATCTAGGGGAGGGGTGGGGAGTTGGGGGAAAAATTTGTAACGGAAAGCTATGTAAGGGTTATTGTTGAAGAATTACCCACACATATGTTATGCAAATAAAATAAAATTTAAAAAAAGAATACTTCTAGATGGTCTTATACATTTGATCACATATACATACATATTTGGTAAAAAAAAAACTATACCAACATAACATGTGATTCAAAGACCATTTGCATAAAACTATCTCCATTGATAGAGATTGTTTATTGAATGATTCAGTGGAGAGAGGGGTAGAGTTGGTGAGTGTCAGGGAGAACAGAAAGTGTGGTCTTCTTGCTTTCAGCTTCTACAGAGAAGACATGATGTTCTAGTAAGAAGTCAGCATGTAGAGGAGTTGGAATCTTCTCTGAATTGTGTTTTGTTATTAACTTGGATGAATGTATTTGTTCACAATTTACTATGTGTGTTCATTATGGAGCTGCATTTGGCATGTAGGGAGTCAAACTGTGGAGTTCTTTTTGCTTATTAAAGGATAAACTTAAAAATACTTTCCCGTAGACTAGCAATATTTAAAGAAGTATATATATATAATACTATCCTCTCTGTGAGGAGAGCAGAGTAGACAGTGTCTGGCCACAATCTCCTATTTACCTGCCTTGCAGGAATCAAGGTCTCTCTTGGAAAAGCATGGAGAAAGATGCTTTATAGATATCCATTCATTCCTCCCTATAAGCCACATCTAAGTAGTTCCATGTGAATACACATAACCTAGATGGGCAAGAATATAACAAACACACCCTTTACATTATTAAAGCACTTTGGTCCTGAGCCAGTAACCACAGCTTCTGATTTTGTGCAAAGTAAACACAACACTCAAGAAATAAAGAAAAGGGTACAATATCAAGTAATATAATACACTAGTACCCAGTGTTCCCACAATTAAATAACATGGCAAAGTGGGAAAACATAAAAAATCAGGATAGGACTGGTTCTTATGGTGCCTGCCAAAATACATATGAATAGATGCCATCTTTCTGTTCTTACAGAAAGGTAGATTAACTCTGCCATCAGGTATATACCTCTATCAGTATAAATGTAGCACGACACCAACAGCTGCTGCTCCAGATGGTGACCCTGAGTCTAAGTCAATGCTAAATGAGTTGTCAACATCTTGGGTAGTACTGGTACTGACATTCTTCCAGTGACCCACACTTGAACTCTTGAAGTAATTTTTGACTCTCTTTTACAAGTCCTGGCAATTCTTCTGCCATTTTTCTTGGATCTTCTCTTTCCTTCCTATTCACATTGCTACTTTCCTAGTTTAGGATTATAATTCTTGGCAAATTTTCCTGCCTCTAATCTAGCCTGTTTATTTCCAGATATAACTTTTAAACTTTCTTTCTATATTGTTGACAAATTAATCTTCATAAAAGACATTTTATAATAACAATTCTCTGCTCACCATTTATCACTTGTCCTTCATTCTAAAGTGGGACCATGACATCAGAAAGGTGATGTCATGACTTGCAAGTGAATTGGATTTAAGGATGGGAGAGCTGTACTAAGTTACCATCCTTACTCTCTTCTGGAGTCACCTGTATCTGTCCAGTATCAAGATATAGATGAGGGCAACTTGAGATGTACTGATGCAGTGGAAGACCTTGATCTAATTAAGGTAAGATCTTTCCCAGGTTTCAGTTTGTCTTAGTTACTTTTTGGTATTAAATTGACTAAGATTGAGTAAGAAATGAAGTAAGAAATGGCCTATTTGATCTAGTCAAAAAAATCAATCTAGGAAGGGAAGACCTTTAGGGTTTTGGGCCAAAACAGAAACAATTGCTATTTACATTCACTTTAAGCCATCAGACCCTAAATAATTGTTGATGACTCTACCTCATTTACTAAATGAAGTCAAAACTTGTCTGTCTAAATTCATGGATTTATAGAATCATAGAATCTCAGAAGCAAAGTGGACTTAGAGATGATTTAGCTCAAATATGCATGCTTAAGAATCTTCCCTATAATATTCCCAGCAAATAGCCATCTGGCCACCAAAGGAAGATCATTTCAATTTTGATCAGCTCTAAATGTTAGGCAGTTTTTCCTTATATCATGAAGTCATGTTTTGGAACGTGTACAGAGCTGTCCTCATGTTTCTGGCCATGTGTGACTTAATACTTGGGATCACTGTGAATGAGCCCTTACTAATTTTGATCATATATGAAAAGTTTATTTTTTCAAGAAAGAGTCTAACTTCTCCATTTAGAAGCCAACTCTTCCACTTAGAGGCCAGCTCCCCCAGGACTGAACATGGTCCAAACTTGTGTGGATCCAGAACTGAGAGGTACCAAATAGTAGAGGAGAGGATGAGTAGTTTAGTGCCTTCAATTCCAGTGGTAACTATGTTGTTACAGATGTATCTGTGCTCTAGAATTGAGAGAGATACATAGTTCTAGCTTCTTCCATATTTCTTTTTCTTCTTATTCTATATTTCTTATATATAATGGCTTCATGTATCTACTCCTTACTGAACCATTTGCCATTTCATCTCTCTTATATCCTGGGACTTTTCCAAACTTCTCTCCACGGACCTGGTGTTCACCACTTTGAAGTTTTTAGCTAACAGAAATTTTACTTTAAACAATTGGTTGTCTCTCCAGTGGTTCTACCTCTGTCTCATACCAGTATAAGTTCTTAAAGCAGTTGTCCACATTATTTGTATTTTCTTTTCTCTATATCATGTCCAATCCCAATCAATCTGAATATTTAAGATTTTTTGTCTACTTGAAAACATGTGGATAATTGGCTAGATTTCCCCCTCATTTTTAAAATCAAGGTTTCTATTAGACACAATTTTAGGAATATAAATGTAATTTTTTTTAAATTTAAGAAAGAGATACATCTTTCATTGCCCTTTCAACAATCCATGCTAGTACATTCCATTCATCCTCACTCAATTGTAACTAAAATTAAGTTGTTTATTTAAAATAATATAGGATAAATATTGAGCTCATAGTTGCATCTGTTATAACTTAAATTTGAGTTAGTTTCTTCCAGGTGAGGTAAAGTTATGCATTGGTTGCAAACAGGCATTTTGGAAAGTGTCACACATCTCTAGAGGCACTTGGCATTTAATATACTTGAGGTGCCATTAACCAAAAAAATGTGCTTCCTACTATAAAATTTTCTTCTGTTTTCATAATCCCTAAGCCTTTTATCCTGCACAGATCTCTGGTACTTTTATTTTTTCTTTCTGACCTTGCAATTAACAAAACTTCATTTGCTTCATCTGGAGAGACCAGTCACACAATCTGAGTGAGGGAAGAAAATTTTGTCTTCCTCATTATCCTGGTGACAACCACAATCCCATTTGAGCAGCCCCCTTACCTAGAACTGAAAATTCGTAAAAAAAAAAAAAAAATTGTGAAGTGGCACAAGGAGAATAGAGGAGAATTTTAAAGGAAAAAAGGAGGATCCAGGAGGCAAACAAGAATTTCAAAAATGAAGAGAGGAAAATACGCTTGAGTGACAAAGTAGAACTGAATGAACAAATTCAAGCTATTTCTCCAATGGGATCAATTCAACTAAACTTTAAACATGTACCATGGGCATTGGGCTAGGTTCTATAGATGATATAAAATTTAGTTTAAGACCAAAAAAGAAATATCTAAGATATTTATTCTCACACTAGATGGATTTTTTTCCCCTGAGGCAATTGGGGTTAAGTAACTTGCCCAGGGTCACACAGCTAGGACATGTTAAGTGTCTGAGACCAAATTTGAACTCAGGTCCTCCTGACTTCAGGGCTGGTGCTCTATCCACTGTGCCACCTAGTTGCCCCTAGATGAATTATTTTTTGAAACACCATGGCATTTTATACTTTTCTAATTAGATAAGCTAAATACTTGTATAAAATAGACTATAATCTCAGAGATTTTTTAAGTAATACATTTCAGTTGTCCTGAAAAAAAATAGTCTAAGAAATCCAGGGCTAGGGAATAGAAGTCAAATAGGAACAAAAAAAAAACTGAAACAAGTTAGTTTATGATGAGAATGTAATTCATTCAATAAGTATTATTAAACACTTACTATGTGCAAGATATTTTGAACTAGTAACTCTGATGGATCACATTCCCTAGTATTTAATGGTGTTGTCTCTTGAGAGGAACACTGCCACAAACTGCAAGGAGTTGTCCAGGTATGCCTCAGTGTTTCTTTTGCCTAGATATAAATAACCCTAAATTCATAAAAAGATTTGATGAATTCTTTGTGGAACTCTTTATATCTTTCTAGTTTGGGACTCATTCCCTAACCCCTACATCATGTTTTTTTTTTCTTTCCTATTCTTTGTTTTCTTCTGAACTTAAGAAATAAAAGGAATATTTCCATACATAGTAGAAGAGAAAAAAGAGATGATTGGACATGAAACTGCAAATGTACTCTGTCCAACATGATATTCTTTTCAAATTTACTCCTGAAATCAGTTGATCTTGATGTCTTGTAGTGAAGGAATTGCTAGGTTAGAAGTCAGAGGACCTAATACTGAATTTTGGTTCTTCCCTTTCTGCCTATTTGAGTTTGGGCAAGTAATTTGGCCTCCCAGGGCTTCAGTTTCCTCATTTATAAAATGAGGGATTTGAACTAGATGGTGTCTTTCTGTTCTAAATCTATGGTTCTCATTTCCCTGGCTACAGGCATGCTATATCCAGACACCAATCTAAGATTATACATGACCTAATGCTTTTGTAGCCTTACTTCCAACCTTACTATATGCCCAAGCTAGAAAGGTTTTATGGTAGACCCTCATCCCTAGACCATAATAGGTGGAGTGGGAAGAACAGTCCATAATCAAAACTTTTCAGTATATTGATACTTTGAAAGACCTTATGGTTATATAGAGGAGATAAATCATCATCTTTAACATAATCACAGTTATATAGCACTTAAGATTTGAAAAGATTTTTAAATAGGTTAATTCATTTGATTTTCATAACAGTCTTGTAAGGTGGGTACTATTATTAAAGCCAACTTAACTTGTCTGGGATTATATAACTAGTATTGAAATCCTGTCTGAGGTAGTATACAAAACTCAAGTCTTCCTGTCTTCAGATCCTACACTCTATCTCTGCCTACCTGGAGGCATGCCATGTATGAAGTTGCCATAAACAAAAGCACTTTCCAATAAAGTTCTTTACAAAATTCCACTTATAATGCTCTTCAGATTGATGTTGAATCCTCTTATTGGTAGTAACTTGCAACACTTGCTAAGGGCCAACTACTGTATTAAGTTCTGGTGACACAGATATAAAAAAAGAGATAGTCCTTGCTCTTACGTAGCTTCCACTTTAATTGGAAGAGAAAACACAATTTCAGGGCAGATGGAAAAGCCAAGGGATCCTAAGAGTGGAATAGCATGTGAATGGCAAGTTCAAGCGATCTTTAAGATGCATCAACAGGTCAAATAAAAGTGCTTACATTATGAAGGGCATGTGATAAGACTCTAGGACAGAATGGCAGGGCAGATTATAAAGTCTGGTAGTCTTTTGTCTCACCATAAGATCTCTCCTTTGTGAAGCTAAGCTCCGTTAAATGGTAGGAAGAGCCATATTGATTCTAGTATACCTTCAGAACTATGAGGCAGGAACAAAAAGAAGGGGAAGAAGAAGAGGAAGAGCAACTCCCCTTCCAGCCTGTCCTTCCCCGTGATTGTTATGAAAACAAAGACTGGAAGTGCTTGTCCTCTAACTGGTAAAGACCAGCAAATCTACCTAGTCACAAAATAGGTGTTGGACAATCCTAGACTGGTTTTGTTCTCTTGGGCTGCAGTGAAGAGAGAACCCAAGGGAACACATGTGAATGGCTGAAATGGGAATGTGGAATGGAAGGGACTGAGGAAAAAGCAGCCTATCTCAGTGAAAAGATTGGATTTGGAGTCAGAGAACCTGGGTCCAAATCCTGCCACTGACATCTTTTGCTTTTGCAACCTTGGCCACTTTATGCAATTAACCTCTCTGAACTTCAAATTCCTCTTCTTTAAATGATAGAATTGTTTTAGAATAATCTTAAAATTCCTTCTACCTCTAATTCTGTGAGGCTAAGATAGGTGTAAGGCTTCAAGATCAGGAACAGTTCCTACTGACAACTAACCCTGGAATTTATAGGTAAGGTGTGGAAATAAATGACTTTCCTTTGCTACCTTCTATCCCATGTTTCTGGAAGTGACAAAAGGGAGAGATTATGGGAAGAGAGCTGATGGGAATGAGAAATGAGCACCACAGTTAGGATGTATGTGTGGGATGAGGAGCTAGACCATCTTATCTAAACTGACTATCCAGAGGCATCTTCAGATACAAACAGGAAGCATTTATTTGGTCCTTGCAAGGAGAGGTCCAAGCACCAACTGAGCAGGTCAGCATGGTGTGTGGCCTCGGGCCACAAACAGGGAATGAATTATATAGTAAAAAAGACGGGTTCAACCCCCCCCCCCCCTTCCTTGATTTTTAAATTCATTGGATGGGTTGAAAAGGAAGTAACCCTTGACCAATGGTCAGCAATGTTGTCTCCTTCCTGGGGTCACATGGCTTCTTGAAGCTTAGATCCAGGGTTGACCTTTTCTGCCCTACAGCCCTCTGAGATAGGGATCATGTGACTTCCTGACCTAGGGTCCTACAGCCTCTGAGGAATCTTTACCTGGTCCCATTCACTTCCTCCTCTTTATTTCACATCTTTGAAGATTTCTCACACTAATTTTGACATATTCTTCCACTAGGATGTTCTTGTTATCCTGCCCTCTACCATTTAGAACCAATACCCACACATCAGTGGAGACTTTCAGGAACTATTTTTAGCTAAGAAATCTTGAACTGCTTTAGTGATTAAGTGATAAGCAAGTGGGTAATGGGATAATGCTGCCTAAAACAATGAGCAGGAATCAGAGATTTCATTTCCTCCGACTCCCATCACCTGTCTTGGAAACACTGTCATCACAGACCAACAGATTGGGGTCTGGCAGCCAGTTGTCCATAGAACTACAGCACTGTGGGGGCCCAAGGGCCTCAGAGCCATCATCCCATCATTTCCCCTCAAGCAGTCCAGGCCCAAATTCATCTGGGACAAAGGGATGAAGGTCTCATCATCTGGAGCTCCTTCAGGCTGACAAAGGATGTAGAGCTGGCCCTGCCTATTGGGGTCCAGACTAAGGAGGGGAGACAAGTGACTTGTAGGTGACGTCAGTAGCATCTGGTGCTGAATGTCAGAATCAGGTATAAGGTGATTTCGGGTTGACCAAATAGTTGGAATTTCACGGCTTGGAGTCTGGAAGAAACAATTCTTACAAGTAGATCAAAAATGCAAGGACCAAATATGAACAAAATAAATAAATAAATGAACAAAAGCAGAGTTAGTATGGAGGCTACTAGGGACAGTAACCAGGAGCCCCACCCAAAAGAAGGCTAGGGAGATGAGGTTATCATGAACGACTCTCATCCAGATAACTTTTCCCAGAATAAATACCAAAGAACATTTTCCCCAAATTCCTGCTTTTGTTTCCTCAAAGGGGTAGGGGCAATGGGTGGAACAATGTGGCCTTCAGTGAGTATGATCTCTTTAGCAAAATCTCCTGAGCCTTTTCAATCACACATGGGAAGGCTTTTATCCAATTAGTACAGGTCAACAAAAACCAAAAATAGTTTGAAGCCCCTGCCAGGGAGCATATGTGCAAAAGTCATCTGCCAATCATCCCCTGAGAATGTATCCTCCTCCATATAGACCCTTTTAACAGTTCTTTCAGAATATATTTGGGAAAAAACTGGGCAAACCTGACATGTTTGTTAATTGTTTCTCCTAGCTTGTGACCAGTAAAAATAAGGTTCTCAAGGGTTTGGACAGCATTTATTCTCCAAATGAGAAACTTGATGTAGGCCAAAGAGAAGTTTCTGCTGGTTGGCCTCTGGAATTAAAAGTTGGCTTGACCATTCTCCAATTGACAAATGGTCAAAAGATATGAACAGACAATTTTCAGACGAAGAAATTGAAACTATTTCCGGTCACATGAAAAGGTGCTCCAAGTCACTATTGATCAGAGAAATGCAAATTAAGACAACTCTGAGATACCACTACACACCTGTCAGATTGGCTAAAATGACAGGAAATGATAATGATAGCTGTTGGAGGGGATGTGGGAAAACTGGGACACTGATACATTGTTGGTGGAACTGTGAACGGATCCAACCATTCTGGAGAGCAATTTGGAGCTATGCTCAAAAAGTTATCAAACAGTGCATACCCTTTGACCCAGCAGTGTTTCTACTGGGCCTATATCCCAAAGAGATTTTAAAGGAGGGAAAGGGACCCACATGTGCAAAAATGTTTGTGGCAGCCCTTTTTGTAGTGGCAAGAAACTGGAAATTGAAAAGATGCCCATCAATTGGAGAATGGCTGAATAAATTATGGTATGTGAATGTTATGGAATATTATTGTTCTGTAAGAAATGACCAACAGGAGGATTTCAGAGAGGATTGGAGAGACTTGCATGAACTGATGCTGAGTGAAATCAGCAGAACCAGGAGAACATTATACACAGCAACAAGACTATATGATGATCAATTTTGATGGACATGGTTCTCTTCAACAATGATGTGATTCAAACCAGTTGTGCTGCGATGAAGATAGTCATATACATCCAAAGAGAGGCTTGTGGGAACTGAGAGTGAACCACAACACAGCATTTTAACGCTTTCTGTGAATATTTCCATGCATTCTGTTTTCCTTCTTAGGTTGTTTTTTTTTCTTCTTCTCTTTCTAGATCTGATGTTTCTTGTGCAGTAAGATAACTGTACAGATATGCATACATGTATTGTATTTGTCATATAATTTATCCTATCTAGCATGTATTAGATTACCTGTCATCTAGGGGGGGGGGTTGGGGGGAGGGAAAGGAAAAGCTTGGGAAAAAAAAGTTTTTTTTGCAAAGGTCAATGTTGAAAGGTCACTCATATGTTTTGCAAATAAAAAGCTTTATTAAAAAAAAAGTTGGCTTGAATGTGTTTGAAAATACTCAGAAGGAAAAAGTGTACCCCTTTTCTTTCCATATAGCCCCCATGAGTATGCAAAACATGAAAGGCATATTGGGAGTCAGTATAGATATCCATTCTCATTCCTTTACCCAATTCTAAAGCTCTGGTATAGGCAAAAATGCTCTGAATGTGATGGGGTGTTAGAATATCCAATGACTGACCTAGGATGAGCTTACAGGCTTCCTCAGTTAGAAAGACTATGGCAGCCATTGCTCTAGGCAGGAGGGTCACCCCAAAAACATCTATTTTATTTGAGAAGTAAGCAAGGATTTGACCCAGCAGTGTTTCTACTGGGCTTATATCCCAAAGAGATCTTAAAGGAGGGAAAGGAACCCACATGTGCAAGAATGTTTGTGGCAGCTCTTTTTGTAGTGGCAAGAAACTGGAAACTGAATGGATGCCCATCAATTGGAGAATGGCTGAATAAATTATGGTATATGAATGTTATGGAATATTATTGTTCTGTAAGAAACAACCAGCAGGACGATTTCAGAGAAGCCTGGAGAGACTCACATGAACTGATGCTAAGTGAAATGAGCAGATCCAGGAGAACATTATACATGGCAACAAGAAGATTATATGATGATCAATTCTGATGGACATGGCTCTCTTCAACAATGAGATGATTCAAACCAGTTCCAATTGTTCAGTGAAGAAAACCATATACACCCTGAGAGGCCTGTGGGATCTGAGTGTGGACCACAACATAGCATTCTCACTCTTTCTATTGATGTTTGCTTGCATTCTCAGGTTTTTTTTCTTTCTAAATTCTATTTTTCTTGTGCAGCAAGATAATTGTATAAATATGTATACATATATTGGGTTTATCATATATTTTAACATACTTAACACGTATTGGACTACCTGCCACCTAGGGGAGGGGATAGGAGAGGAGGAGGGAAAAATTTGGAACAGAAAGTTTTGCAAGGGTCAATGTTGAAAAATAACCCATGCATATGTTTTGCAAATAAAAAGCTTTAATTAAAAAAAGAGAGAGAGAAGCAAGCAAGGAATCTGGGATCAGTTCCCAGGGACTGAGTCAAGACCCCTAGGACTTGGCCCTGCCTTTCATTAACACAGAGAGTAAAAAGTTTTAAGTAGGGCTAAGGTGGAGGATAGGTCAGTTTAGTTTTCAAGGTCATAAAAAACCTTGGTCTGATCAGGGTGTGATAAGATTGTCTGCTTCATCCCAAAGTAAGCAAAAGGGAGGTGGGAGTTAATTCATGGCCCAAATACTTAACAGATTGATAGGCAAAGTGGGCCTTCAAACAAAGAAACTCTCACCCTAGGAAGCCAGAAAGTTAAGGGTTTTTTATGACTGCAGCCAGAGAAGCCTCCAGAGTTGGGCAACAGATCAAGATATCACCTACATACTTGTATTGTGATCATGTCTTCTACTGACCACTTGCTCTGATTACAGAAATTTGCTATAAGAGGAAGAACAGGGACATGATTGTAATAGTGCCAAAACTGATTCTTCAAGGCCTCATCCTGAGATTATATACATGACAGGATAAAGCATCCTTAGCTCTGACAACCAATCATGCAGTAATAATTCCACTTCATAACCAGACTCAGGAATAATCAGGTGGGAAACAAAAAAAACAGAACTGGGAAACTTAGTCAGAAGGATTCCACCTTAAGCAGAGGTTAAGGTTATCCTCTCAGCTCTTGCCCCAACAAGACATCCACCTGTAAACAGTTCAGGAAGGCATTCCTCTGATAACTAATGACATTTTTCTCAAATGGTGGATTACTGACTTAATGATCCATCAATCATATCCAAATTTGAAACTCAAAACAATATTAGTTGCAGTCCCAAGAGACTTCATCTCAATAGCAAATTTCACCAATCAGGTTTTAGATCCTAAACTATCTATCCCATGTGCCTGTAGAGCACAGACTGTCAGGTTAGAATCCTGATCTATTTACTTCAAGAAAGCTATAGATCATATTTGTTATCATATTCATTAAACAAGGAGACCATTATGCACTTAAATAAATATTAAATAATTTGCTGAAGAAAGATGGAGACCTTGGTAGAAATAATCATTTTCAGAGAACTTACAGTTCTAACAAACCTCTTAAAAGTTTCTTACATTGGGGCAGCCAGGTGGTGCAGTGGTTACAGCACCAGCCCTGAAGTCAGAAAGACCTGAGTTCAAATCTGGTCTCAGACACTTCCTATCTGTGTGACCCTGGGCAAGTCACTTAACCCCAATTGCCTCAGCAAAAAGAAAAAAAAAGTTTCTTACATTGCTAAGTACTATAATCTTTGATACAGCATCAGAAATGACCTTGCTTTCATGCAAATAACTAGTATGTTATTTTCAATCATAAATTTTAGATTAAATGAAAATCCCAATCCAAAACCTCCAGAAACCTAATGGTGAAGAGATTGGAATTCTATACCTAGAACCAAGCTTTTTTCAAACCCCACAAGTTCACAAAGCAGGGGCTGAAGTCTACTTCCCTTGCATGTATAACCCCACCTGAGAGTCCCTGAGGCAGGTAAAGAGAACAACCTTGTAAGGTGGGTGCTATTATTAAAGCCAACTTAACTTGTCCAGGGTTATACAACTAGGACACAGATAGAGATCAGTTCAGCTCCATCGTCCCACCCTTTGGAGAGGTGGTCCAGTCTGAAATACAAATTATGTCAAACTCCTGAGACCCACTCCCTGCAGAGGAGCAGTCTCACCTTGCCAGCCTCACCAGAAATCCCAGTGATGTCCTGGGGCCAAATTCTCCCCATGAGTCACTCCATACCTGCTGCCCTTCCCTGGATCAGCCCACCAAGGCACTCCACCTCATGGTGTCTTTCCCCTTCCCCTATACCTTGTGGTATCTCTCCTAACTCTACTATGCTTCTCAACCCCACTTCTCCTTAGAGCTAACTCTTTTAGGGTACCAAGTCCCCCTCAAAATTCAACCCCGCCAGCTAAGGATATGCCCCAATCTCATGGAGATATTTCCTTCCTCCTGGAAAATGGCAAGTTCCTTCCTTTAAAGAAGTAAATTGTTCTAACAATCTGTTTGTCAATGATCCTAAAATCTCCTAGCCTAAGGATTATTATAATGAAGTCCTAGAAACTTTGCTGACTGCCAGATTACAATCTGTTGGTCAGAGATAAAAGGGTTTCTGAGGCAAGTGGTGAGGTCCATACTAGACTACTCCTCAGTAGCATATCAGTGACATGAAGGACAGATCTATCTTTTCCTATAATTTTATCTTTTTGCTCCTGTTCTTTGCTAGGTCCTTTTGGAACTTAGCCTGCTTCAATTGATATTACAATTATAATATATAATAAACTTTGCTCCTTAACTTGGAGATGGATTCAAGCCTCATGACACTGGTATGCAACCCCAACCTTTTGGTATCTCTTTTTGAACCTCAACACTGGTCTTATTAATAAAATGATTGAATTACTCAGAACCTATATCTTTTGAGCCTTTTTAATCATCACATTGGTAACATCTCTTCCACTTATATCATTACTAAATGTGGTCCCTTATTGATGTCCCTTACTACTCCTACCCCCATCCTCATTTTGTTGCCTCATCCTCCACATAGCTTTTGCTGAGGTTTTTTAATTAGTGACTTGAAAATGGATTTTCTAGGACATTGGCTTGTAATCAAGAATATAGTGGTGTAATTTGGAATTTCCTTATTACTAAGTCAGAGAGTTGTATAGGACTGACCTTCAAATCAGCTTCAGACAAGGACAAATTTCCTCTTACTCTATGTGTAGGGGCTTATAGACAAAGAATATAGTCTGTCATAGTCATGGAGAAATATTTTAGTCATTGAATCTTTGTGCATAGAAACAAGAATTCTGAAGATGGCTCTAATGAGTGGAAACTTAGAAGATGGTAAGCAGAGAGTAGTTTTGTGACCAGAAAAGAAATGGAAATGTCCAGGAGTGAATGGAGACACAATACTCAGTAGACTATTAAATGCTCAGCAAGGGATAGATTGATGGAGTCAGAAGAAAATGTCAGTAATTCTGTCTCATCAGAGGTATAAGTTTCTTCAGCTGCCCATGCAACCTGGCCATACATGTTCCTGACAGGTATCTTCCATTTGTCTGGATATTTGGGTTCCTGACATATGTTCCTTCATCCAATTGCCCTGGCCATCCTTGATTTACATGTATCAAGCCTCCATGTGTCTTTTCTGGTCTTATATGTTCTTTATATGTCCTTACCCACTAGGTATATGAAAACATATAGAAGATTACAATTCATGAATATATAAATGGTCTTTTCTTATCACTTTGTCTGATAGTATTGTTGAGTAAATATATTATGTTCTGAACTAATGTGCCCTTTGGCTGACTGGTAAAAATAAACACATCGGAGCTTTTGAACTATGGATGATTTTGATTAAGATTGAAAAGAGGTGTCAAGAATACATAAAAGAACAATACAAGAAAGATCTTAACATCACTGATAACCAATGTGTGATTACTGATAGATAGCTAACATTCTAGAGAATGAAGTCATGTGGACCTTAGGAAGCATTACTATCAGTAAGGATAGTGGAAGCAACAGAATTCCAGCTGAGCTATAAAATCCTAAAATATGCTGCTGCTAAAGTGCTGTGATCCAATTGCCAAAAAAAATTGGAAAACATAATAGTGGCCACTGGTTTGGAAAAGATCCATTTATGTCCCAATCCTATAAAGGGGCAATGCCAAATAATGTCCAAATTACTGAACAATTGTGCTCATTTTACATGGCAGCAAGGTTATGCTTGAGATTCTATAAGTCTGGCTTCAGCAATTTGTGAACTGAAAATTACCAGGAGAGAGAGAGAAGGATGATTTTTGAAGAAGCAGAAGAACTAGAAACCAAATTGCCAACATTCAACTGGATTGTGCAGAAAACAGGGAAATTCCAGGGGAAAAATCTACTTTAGCTTCATTGTCTATGCTAAAGCCTTTAATCATATGGATCACAACAAAATGTTGCAAATTCTCAAGGAGATGGGAGTAATGAATAATTTTACCTGTCTCCTAAGGAATCTGCATGTGATCCAAGAAGCATGGAATAACTAATTGGTTTAAGATTGGAAAAGTGAGTATAAAGGGAGGATTCTGGGAAGATAAAAGAGAAGATTAGAAAATTCCAAGCATTTCAGATTTCTCCCACAAACAAAACAAAATTGCACCTCAGAGCAAATATAGACCAATGAAAAACAAACAAAACTGGGGCAAAATAGGAATTCTACTCAGACAACTAGATTGAAGAAAGATCCCAGGACTGGGGTTTAACCGTATGAAGTGTAAACACCTCCGAGCTAACTCCACACAAACATTTTTGCACATATGTGTCCCTTTTCCTCCTTTAAGATCTCTTTGGGATATAAGCCCAGAAGAAACATTGCTAGTTCGAAGGGTATGCACAGTTTGATAACTCTTTGGACATAGTTCCAAATTGCTCTCTAGAATCGTTGGATACATTCACAATTCCACCAACAATGTATTAGTGTCCTAGTTTTCCCACATCCCCTCCAACATTTGTCATGATCTTTTCCTATCATCTTAGCCAATTGGAGAGATGTGTAGTAATATCTCAGAGTTGTCTTAATTTGCTTTTCTCTGATCAATAATGATTTAGAGCACTTTTTCATATGCCTGAAAATGGTTTTAATTTCTTCAACTAAAAATTGTCTGTTCATATCCTTTGACCATTTATTAATTGGAGAATAGCTTGAATTCTTATATTCTCCATATATTTTAGAAATGAGGCCTTTATTAGTAAAATATGTAAAAATGTTTTCCCAGTTTATTGCTTTCCTTCTAATATTGTCTGCATTAGTTTTGTTTATACAAAAACTTTTCAACTTAATATAATCAAAATGATCTATTTTGTGTTCAATAATGATCTCTAGTTCTTCTTTGGTCACAAATTCCTTCCTTCTCCACAGATCTGAGAAATAAGCTATCTTATGTTCTTCTAATTTACTTTTAATATCACTTTTTATGTCTAAATCATGAACCCTTTTTGACCTTATGGTGTTAGGTGTGGGACAATGCCTAGTTTCTGCCATACTCATTTCCAATTTTCCCAGCAGTTTTTTCAAGTAATGAGTTCTTATCCCAAAAGCTGAGATCTTTGAATTTATCAAACATTAGTTTACTTTGTTTACTTTGTCTACATTGACTACTTTGTCCTGTGAATCTAACCTATTCTACTGATCAACAACTCTAATTCTTAGCTAGTACCAAATTATTTTGATGACTGATGCTTTATAATTTTTGATCTGGTACAGCTAGGCCACTTTTGTTAGCATTTTTTCATTAATATCCTTGAAATTCTTCACCTTTTGCTATTCCAGATGAACTTTGTTATTTTTTTCTAGATATGTAAAATAATTTCTTGAGAGTTTGATTGTTATGGCACTAAATAAGTAAATTAATTTGGGTAGTATTGTCATTTTTGTTATAATTGCTCAGCCCACCCATGAACACTTGATATTTTTCCAACTGATTAGATCTCACTTTATTTGTGTGGAAAGGGTTTTGTAGTTTAGTTTGTATAGTTCCTGACTTGCCTTGGAGGTAGATTCCCAAATATTTTATATTATCTACAGTTATTTTAAATGGAATTTCTCTTTGTATCTCTTGCTGCTGAGGTTTTTTGGTAATTTATAAAAATCCTAATGATTTATGTGGATTTATTTTGTATCCTGAAACTTTGCTAAAGTTGTGAATTGTTTCTAGTAGTTTTTTAGTTGATTCTTTAGGATTTTCTACCATCATATCATCTGCAAACAGTGATCTTATTGAGAATGGTTCTAGTTTATCCCCATTACATATTGCACTTGATGATAATTTTAAATAGATGCTATTGATCATTTTAAGGAAAACTCCATTTATTCCTATACTCTCCAGGAATTAATAGGAATGGGTGTTGGATTTTGTCAAATGCTTTTTCTGCATCTATTGTGATAATCATGTGATTTTTATTACTTTTCCTAATATAATCAATTATGCTAATAGTTTTCCTAATACTGAACCAGCCCTACATTCCGGTATAAATTCTACTTGGTCATGGTGTATTATCCTAGGGATAACTTGCTGTAAACGCTTTAGTAATATTTTATTTAAGATTTTTGCATCAACATTCATTAGGAAAATTGATCTATAATTTTTTTTCTCTGTTTTGATTCTACCTGGTTTCAATGTCAACACCATTTCTGTTGTATAAAAGAAATTTAGTAGGACTCCTTCTTTCACTATATTTCCAAATAGTTTGCATAGTAGTGTAATTAATTGCTCTTTAAATGTTTGGTAGAATTCACATGTAAATCCATCTGACCCTGGAGATTTTTTTTTAGGGAGTTGATTAATAGCTTGTTCTATTTCTTTTTCTAAAGAACTATTTAAGTAATTTATTTCCTCTTCTGTTAATCTGGGCAATCTATATTTTTGTAAGTATTCCTCCATTTCACTTAGATTATCGGATTTATTGCCATATAGTTAAGCAAAATAACTCATAATTATTGCTCTAATTTCCTCTTCATTGGTGAAAAGTTCTCCCTTTTCATTTCTGATACTAACAATTTGATTTTCCTTTTTCTAATCAAATTAACTAAAGGTTTATCTATTTTGCTGGGGTTTTTTTTTTCCATAAAATCAACTCCTACTTTTGTTGATTAATTCAATAGTTTTCTTACTTTCAATTTTGTTAATCTCCCCTTTTATTTTCAGAATTTCAAATTTGATATTCAATTGGGGGTTTTAATTTTTTTCTAGCTTTTTTAGTTGCATGCCCAATTCATTGATCTTCTCTTTTTCTATTTTATGCAAGTAAGCATCTAGAGATACAAAACTTCCCCTAAGAACAGTTTTAGCTGCATCCCATAAATTTTGGTATGCTATCTCATTATTGTCATTTTCTTGGATGAAATTGCTGATTGTGTCTATGATTTGTTGTTTCACCCACTCATTCTCTAGGATCAGATTATTTAGTTTCCAATTAATTTTTGGTCTATTTTCCCCTGGGCTTTTATTGCATGAAATTTTTATTGTATCATGATCTGAAAAAAATGCATTTACTATTTCTACCTTTCTGCATTTGATTTTGAGGTTTTTATGCCCTAATATATGGTCATTTTTTGTATAGGTTCCATGTAATGCTAAGAAAAAAAATTTATTCATGTCTATCTTCATTCAATTTTTTTCAAAGATTTGTCATACCTAACTTTTCTAGAATTCTATTTACCTCCTTAGCTTCTTATTTATTTTGTGGTTCAATTTATCTATTTCTAAGAGAGCAACATTAAGACCCCCCACTGGTATAATTTTGCTGTCTAATTCTTGCAGCCCTCTTAACTTTTCCTCTAGGAATTGAATGCTATACCATTTGGTGCATATATATTTAGTATTGATATTACTTTATTATCTATGGTACCCTTTAGCAAGATGTAGCTTCCTTCCTTATCTCTTTTAATTAGGTCTATTTTTCACTTTTGCTTGATATGAGATCAGGATCATTTCCCCTGCTTTTTTAACTTTCAGCTGAAGCATAATAGATTCTGTTCCAGCCTTTTTTTTCTCTGAATATAACACTCTGCTTTAAATATGTTTCTTGTAAACAACATATTGTAAGATTCTGGCTTTTAATTCAGTCTGTTATCCTTTTTCCCAAGATGTACTTTTCTCTTTCTTTTCTCCCTTTCCCTCCTCCCCAGTATTTTGCTTCTGACCACCACTTCCCTCAAACAGCCCTCACTTTTTACAGCCCCTCTCCTTTCTTATACCTTTCCCCTACTTCTATCTTCCCTTCTTTTAGCCTCCCCCTTTTCTTTTCCCTTTCCCCTTCTACTTCACCATAAGGGGAGAGAAATTTCTCTGTGAAGTTAAGTATGTCTGATATTCTCTCCTTGAGCCAAATTTGATGAGAGTAAGATTCACCTGTTCACCCCCTCCCTTCTTTCTCTCATTTATAATGTCTTTTTTGCCTCTTCATGAGATGTAATTTACCTTATTTTGCCTCCATTTTCATCTTTTTCCAGTATAAATCTAGAGATGATTTTTCTTTAAGATCCTCAGAGTCTGAGGTCTGTTCTTCTTCTCCATAAAAACTATTTATGGTCAGTTCTTTTTGCTTTTTTGCTCATTTTAAAGGTTAAGGTATTAGGCAATTAGGGCTATTAGGGGAAATTGTCCCAATCTTCCTCTAGAGGCCACAGTGATTTTAGGCTGCCCTGGGCCAGTGCTGACTGACTTCCAGTGCTGTATGGCTGTGGTCAGATCCTATGTTATTCTGGAGTTCAGAGGCTCACTATTTGCCTTTTGTATCTGTGTTGGATGTTTCACAACTAATCTACTGATCCACTGGCTTGTAACCAAGACAGAGTAGCCAACGCTGCTCTTTTTTGACTAAGAGCCTCCAAGTAGATTCCTCAGCCCGTGGATACTACATCAACCTGGCTCCTTGCACTGGACCTGTGATAGGCTGTTTCCCCATGTGCCTGATCATAACAGACCTTTTCTGAAGTTCTTACAAAATATCTTCTGCTGGAAATTTGTTATACTCCAAATATTTATGGGCTCTGTCACTTCAAAACCAATTCAAAGGCTTGATTTGTTGTTGATCTGAGAGATGCCACAAAGAGCTCAGATAAAGACCTGTGTACTCTCCACCATCTTGGCTCCATTCCTTTGAGATACAGAATCTTAAAGAAAAGAATTCTTTGGAAATTCAAATTAGGTGGAGCAGCTAGGTAGCACAGTGGATAGAGCACCAGCCCTGAAATCAGGAGGACCTGGGTTCAAATCTGATCTCAGACACTTAACACTTCCTAGCTGTGTGACCCTGGGGAAGTCACTGAACCTTAATTGCCTCAGCAAAAAAAAAAAAAAAAAAAAAATTAAATTGGTCAAGGGGAAGCAGTGAAGCTATAAGAGACTAAGTAATAACAAAACAAAATGTGAAGATTGTAAAAACAGAAGAGAATGTGAAATATTTTATAAGAAAAATATCAGACCTGGAGAACAGATTAAGTAGAGGAAATATAAGAATAATTGGACTATCTGAAAGCTGTATAAAAAAAAGAACCTTTACACTATAATAGAAGAAATAATGAAAGAAAATCATCTTGATAGAACAAAAGAAGAAAATAAAAATAGAAAAAATTCACTAATTACCACTTCAAAGAAATCCTACCAAAAAATAATAAGAATATTACTGCTAAATTTCAAAAAACCCAGATCAAAGAGAAAATTCTACAAGAAGCAAATAAACAAAAAATTCAAATATGCTGGAGATACAATTAGAATTGTACAGGATTTATCAGCAGCTACAATAAAAAAAATTTCAGGTCCTGGAATATATATGTATATTCATACATATATATGTGTGTGTATGAATGTATATATATATATATGCAATCATAATCTAAAAAACTAGGCCTACAGCCAAAACTATCATATTAAGCAAAACTAACCATAATATTGAATAACAAAAAAATGGACATTCAGCAAACTTGCAGATTTTCAGGACTTTACCTTCATTAAACCTGAACTATAGAAAATTTAACATGTAAGAATCAACATAAAATATTAATTTCAAGGGACTCAACAAAGACAAATTGTTTTTTTAACATGGAAATGTAAACCATATGTTTAAGATTGACATCAGTAATTGGGTAGTTCAAAAGAAAAATTGGGACAGAGCTAAATATGATCTGACTCTAAAAAGCAAAATTTTCTAGGAAAAGATGAAAATAGTAGTTATTATACAAATGAGATGCAGAGGAAAAAACCAACACAGAAGCATTAGAAAGGGGAGTAGTTCTAAAAACTTACATCAGGAAAAGGTTTAAATAGGAAATAATATATACATACACACATATATGTCCACACACATACACATACCACATACATATGCATATATACACATATATAGATATAGATTCATACTATAAAGAACATAGCACCTTCCAAAATCTATAAAGAAATTAAGGTGGGAGAAATAGAAAAAGGTAGGATATAGAAAAGTGTGCAAGATTTATGACAGTGGAACAAGGTGTGTAGATTAATGAGAAAGAAGGAGGGAAATTGGCATGAGATAAAGTGGGATATAGAAGGGTGTTTAGATTAATGGAGGGGGAAAAATGTGTAGAGTAATGGGAATGGGATAAAGAGAGAGGGAAAAGATAAGGGAGGGATCCATAAGTTAAGTTATAACAAGTCAAGTTAAAGAGTAGAATTTAGAAGGGATAAGAAATAAGAGATATACACAAACATAACAAGAATCAGGAGTAGATTTTATTAGAAAGAAAGACTGGGGCTAGAAAGGAAGACTGGGGCTAGTAATTATTGCTCTTAGACAAAGTAAAACTTAAAGATTCAATCAAGAGAGAAATCCACATTATATGTCAGCCATTTTATTATCATTTAAGATGCATATTTACATATGTGTAAATGTGTATGTATATGTGTCTGTAAGTATACACATGTGCATATATAGTTATATATTGTGTGAGTGTGAATATATATTCATATATACATGTATGTTGGGGGGGCTGTCCATGTTTGACTGTAACCTGCTTGGGAAAGGTAGAGAGGGTGAAAGGGGAGAAAATAAAATAAAAAGTGCACAGCAGAGAAGAAAACTACAAGGGAGCAAAGAAAAGATGGACAGACAAGAATATAATTTCTCCTATTATTATATGTTTTCTTGAAATGGAAATTTATTATTACACATTTTTAATCTTCTTTGACATTCTTCTTGGCACATGACAATGTTTTGTTTTTATTATTATTTTCCTTTTCTGTCTTTCTTTTTTATTTTATTTTTTCTTATTTGGTATTTAGTTTTAAATAAATATTTTTTAAAAAGGAAAAGGAGTGTGACAATACTGTATATTATCATTTTATTTATTTAACTCATAAGCAGACTACATCATGCAAAATGCCATGCTAGATGAATCAAAAGCCAGAATTAAGGTTGTTAGAAGAAGTAACAATTTCAGACATGCAGATATCTCTGATGGTAAAAAGTGAAGAAGAATTAGCAAGCCTCTTGATGAGAGTGAAAAGGGGGAGTATAAAAACTGACTTGAAGATACATATATATATGTATATGTGCATATACATATATATATGTATATATATATATTTACATATGCATGAACAAAACAAAACTGAAATGTTGGCAACTGGTTCCATCACTTCCTAGTAAATAGAGAAGAAATGAAAAGTGTGTCAGATTTTATATTCTGGAGCTCAAAGATCACTGAAGTTGGCAACTACAGCCATGAAATTAAAAGATTTGTTCCTTGGAAGGAGAATTATGGCAAAACTGGACAGCATACTAAAAAACAGAGATATCACTGAAAAAGGGTTCATATAGTCAAAACTGTTTTTTTCTATTAGCAATGTATGGTTGTGACAACTGTAAGGAAAGTTGATCTCCACAGAATTGAATTGTGGTTCTGGAGAAGACTTTTGAAAGATCCTTGGACAATAAAGAGATCAAATCAGTCATTACTTGGTGAAATTAATTCAGATTAATCACTGAAAGGTCAACCATTGAAGCTGAAGCTATAATACTTTGGCCACATAATGAAAGGATGAGACTGATGTTGGGAAAGATTGAATGCAAAAAAGAAGACACAATAGGATGAAATGGATAGATAGTGTCATAGAAACAACAAACTTGAGCTTGTTCAGATTTTAGAGATAATGGAGGGTAGAAGGGGCTGGGGGGCTATGATGCATGGGATCAAACAACAAAAATTTTTTAATTGGGTTAACTGTTCTGAGGAGTGAAAGGCACAGGAGCTGCATTAATGATTGAGATATTAACAACCAGGGTCAGTTAGGTGGCATAGTGGATAGAGCACCAGCCCTGAAGTCAGGAGGACCCTGAGTTCAAATCTGGTCTCAGACACTTATCACATCCTAGCTGTGTGACCCTGGGCAAGTCACTTAACTCCAATTGCCTCAGCAAAAAAAGAGAGAGAGATTAATGACCATTGATATAAAACTACTTGGTCATTTTTATGAGAATAATTTGTACTTGTGAAAGGTATCCTTGATGACCTTGATGAAACTATAAGATGGAATGAGATATTCTTTTTCATGCAGTTTACTATAGAAGTCACACATTTTCATAGTCACACAATTGACTAAAATTTCAAAGAATACAAGATTGTGCTGTATTAATTATTTGGTTGCAAAAGAGCATTTGACTAGGGAGAGCAAAGCATAGTTATAAAGACTTTCTTCGAACAAGAAATGATCTCCTGCATATGCCAAAGTTATTTCAGATTGTATATCCCAAATAAGGCACAAAACAAGGAGATACAAGTTTACCATAAGTCTTCACTTATTGAATGTGAACTCCTTGAGAGCAGGCATTATTTTACTTTTCTATGTGTATTCTCAGCTCTTAGCACAGTGCTTTGCACATAGCAAATTCTTAATATGTGCTTTTCTCCTTATTAATTCCCTTACTCATCCTTTCACTAATCTCACAGTAGCTATCCTGAACAAGATCTAAATGAAATAAAATTCCAAATAGTGAGATCCTTTAGTTTCTCATTTTTGTAATTGATATAATTATTCCATCAAGCCCCAAAAGATTACCAGACTCTTCCTTGAACTCTGTGATTAAGAGGATTAGTTTAATGATCCATATAAAGAAATCTTAAAAACCATATGAAAATGTCTACTGGTCACACAATGCCATACAATTGGCAGTCGAGTCCAGTGAATTAGCATATCAGTATATATAGAATATATCAGAGATAGGCATTACATGTGAACATTATTGAATAAAAAAAGGAAAGTTGGGTGAATTGCATTTGTATTTATATATGCACATGTGTGTTTATATATACATACATACACATATGTAAACATATGCATGTGTATATATACATGCACACATGGTTTTGTGCTAGGGAACAATTTAGTATTGCTAAAAATACTGTGATATTCTGTATTATATTCATGTATATATTCTTTATATAGATATCAATCTTGGGTTTTGTGTTATGGAACACAGTACAGATATAGTAACAAATGCTGTCCCAAGGGTTGTTGTTTTTTTTTAATATTTACAGATCTTAAAATAGTACAGTTTCTGTTTCATGTGACCCAAAATATGACAAAGAGGTGCATGGCAGGTGTAAATTTGCTGCAACATATTTTCAGTGAGAACCTGAAAGTAGGAAGTAAAGTAAAGCATATGTAAAGTGGGCCAATCATGGAGTAAAAGTGATGAGGTACTAGATGAACAATTCTAGTACTGGACTCCTCAAGAAAGGTAAAAAGACCTAGAAAGGCTCTAGTACTTAGGGAAGATCCTCTCTGAAGGATCTATCTAGAACCTGGACAAGAATTGCATAGCTCTTAAAGCCTGGAATGGGTTATGATATGTGCCAATTGAGGAAATGTATGTATTGATGAGATCATTCATCTATTGGACTATTAAAATATAGCTAAATTCCAATTGACCAGTCTTTTATTCTGGAGATTTTGAAAAGGTCCAGGAGACTTGATTTACTCTCATGGCTGTCTTAAGAGAGGTATATTTGGGGCTCTGTCAGTCAATATTAGGGCTAGTGTTAAACAAAAAATCCTAGTGTAGGTATACTTCATGGCCCAACGCCCTCCCTTTCCCCATGGACCTTTTATGAGTTTTTGGCCCCAGATATTTTTGGGGAAATGTTTTTGTGAGTACGGCTCTTTCTATACCATATTAGCAGATATTTTTGCAAAAATATTGTCTGGGGGCAGCTAGGTGGCACAGTGGATAGAGCACCAGCCCTGAAGTCAGGAGGACCTGAGTTCAAATCTGGTCTCAGACACTTAACATTCCCTAGCTGTGTGACCCTGGGCAAGTCACTTAACCTCAATTGCCTCAGGGAAAAATAAAATATTGTCTGGCTTTTTGTTAGTGGGAAATGCATCACTGGGGCTGATATTAAAAACTATGGGTTACCCATAGTGTCCTAAAAGTAATAGTCTGCTACTGAATAGTCTGTTAGCGGATAGAGAAGTCCCAGAGAGAATGACACAATTAGAAGGAGAAGCATCCATGAGCTGAGGAAGGATTATTGATGTAACAGAAAATGAGATTCTGCCTTTTACTACCCGTCTTGAACTTCAGCAAATTATCTCACCTCTCTGAGTCTTATTTCAGTTATCTGTAAAAATGAAGTTGGCTTAAAAGACCTTTCAAATTCCCCTTAAAATCATCCAGACAGTTAATGCGGAGGAAAAAAGATGCTAGCCGATTATATATAATTCACTACACTTTACCACAAGATGGCAGTGTTTCAAAAGACTCAAGTGGTTTCCAAACTTTCCCCTTTGGAGGCAATACGTCTCAAACAGGTGAATTCAGATCCCCTTTTAGATCTCATCCTTGGATTTCTCCTTTCTTAGTTCTTCTTAATCAAAAAAGATGCATGTCATCTACAAATCCCTATGCCAGGTGTTCAGAGGCCTCCTAAAACTTATAGTCTGATTAAGGAGATAAACATGGACTCATAATAACATAATCAACAATTTATTTTACATAAATTACACAACATAAATATTTTTGACTTTTTCTTCAATGTTACTAAGACCAATACCTGATTCACAACTTTTTGTTTTAGAGAGTTGCCTGAAGGCACTGAGAGCTTAAGTGATTTGCCTAAGTCACAACCAGAATGTGTCAGGGGCAAGACTTGAACCCAGTTTCTCTCAATTTCTTTTTGGGAGTTGTTAGACTATGTGAGTATGGGACTGGAGAAAAGGGGAAGAAGGAAAAGGTAAGAAGACAGAGGCAGATGAAAATAAACTTCTCTTAGTTTTGTAGGATGCCTCAGCTTCTGACTCATTTTCTAATTAGACTAGAACTTGGCACTGGGGTCCCATTGAAAAAAACATTGCTTTTTTTGGTGATTTTTTTTTGTTTGTTGGTTGGTTTTGGGGGTTTGTTTGGCTTTTTTTCAGAAGTCACAATGGGGAAAGTCAGGTCTAGTTTTGACTAATGATCCTTTTTTGAATCTATAGTTGTAAAGGAATAAAAAGAGGCAGGAACTATTCCAGGATATGGAACTAGGATTCAGAGAGCCCATGACACTACTAGTTAGCCCTGTAACCTTGGGCTAATCACTGTCTTCAACTGTCAAATAGATCTTATTTTACAACTAAGAGTTGCTCTATTATCTCCAGGAATTATGAGAGGCTCAAATAACAACAAAAGTTATTTTAAAATAGTGATTAATATAAGAATGTAAGGTGTTAAAAATGCTTATTGACTGACCCTTGGCAAGTCAATCTCTGTCTGCCTCAGTTTTCTCAAACAACAGCACTTACCTCACAGGATTTTGCTTTGAGGATGAAATAATATGTTTGTAAAGCACTTTGTAAAACTTAAAAATACTATATAAACGTTAGCTATTATTGTTCGTGATTTTGTCCAGACCTGTGATTTTGCCAATGTGTCTTCCCTCTACCATTACGTATCTGCAATTGTTATATGACTTCTAATCTTGTAGAGATGCCTGAGGCACTGAAGTAATAAATGATGTGCTTTGTGTCCCATAAGTTGGATGTACTAGAAGCAGAATTTCAATTCAGGTTTACAGGGTTTTGAAGTTTACTTTTTATCTGCCCATACCAGTGATTTCAAAGTAGGGGTAGAAGTCTGACTCTAGGAGTATGTAATCCCTCTTCCAAACCTTTTTCCTATTGCTGAGGGAAACACCATGTTTTTTGTCATCTAGATTTCACTACTGTAGGGTTGCCTCTGAGTTCTTACTCTCTCACCCAACACATTCAATCATTTTCCAAATCTTATTTTTCTACCTAATACTGCATCTGTCAATCAGTCTCCTTCTTTCTACTTAGGCAGCCACTAGTATAATTCAGGCTTTCATAATATCTTTGGACTATTGAAATTCTATTAATTAAGTCTCCCTGATTCAAGTCACTTCCACTCCACTCCATCCATCCATCATTCATTCAGCTACCAAAGTGTAGGTCTAACCATGTCATTTCCTTGCAGAGCAGTAGCTCCCTGTCAACTCTAGGATTATATATTATCTCATCTTTATCTGTTCCTTCTTTAATTTATATTCTTACCTAGTGTATCTAACATATATAACTATTAACATATTAGTACATATAAATTATTTATAAATAAATACACATATTTAGTGTGTGCTAATTCTTTTTTCTAATAGGAGTGCATTATCAAAAAGGTTTGGAGGCCACTAGATAGCAATCTTGTTTCCCAAGGTGTAATTCTTTGAATGCAAGTCAAAAGCCACAAAACTGCAAGACTTAAAACAAATCTAAGATTCCCTTTCATCCTATCTAAGGGAATACATTGTACTTCACAAAAAATGACAAGACTGTGCCATGTGCAGTGGGACCGACACTTTGATTCATCTTTGTCCTGAGCTGACCTCACTCTTTTGCCAGGTTTATGGGTTAAGAAGCTGTAATTTGAAGCTCTGCAAGTTCCCTAACCTGTACCAGGACTCCAGGGCCCTAGGTCCTATTGGCAAATACTTGCAGTTTCACCATTGCCATCTAGTTCATGCCCATTAAATTAAGAACAAATAGAGATTCTCCAAGTGGAAATAGATACTCCAGTACAATAAAAGCTATTTTCCTTTGCTCATTTAAGAAAGAAATAGGGAAAGTCAATTTTGAAATCAAAGAGGAAGTTTAGCTGAACTTGCATGTGTTATGGAGTCAATGGTTCTGCACAGGATCAGAGCTGTGGGGTGGAGGGCTTGCCCTGACCCCTAAGGCGCTCCTTCTGGTGCATCATTGTACTCTGGCACAGAATACCCCTGCTAGAGAGTGGTCAGAACAAGACGCCTTCTTCCTATGGGCAGATTTTGTGTTTTGCCCTAAGTGCTTGCTGATCAATGGGCCACTGTGTGGCAACTGCTAGTTGACCAGAAAGGACCTGGCAAAGTTGGCCTGAGAAAGCAAGGTTTTGCTAAGAACATGAAAGTGAGCTTCCCTTTGGGAATCTGGACCAGCCTGTTCTCAGGCTAATTCCTCTATTCACCCCACCACCCCATCCCCAGTGATTTCTCCAAAAAGCAATGGAAATGAGAGAGTAGGTAGATTGTCCTCAAATTACTGATCTGTAAACCTTGACTATGCACTCATAATGCCCAGAAGGGAGAGAACAAAAGTAATCAGGGTGGTCTGGAAAAGAACTATACCCTTTTTTGATTTTCAGCCTTAAATACAAATTGTTCCCTTGTATCCATATGCCTTAATCAGCACCAACATAGGATTTGGTAGTGAATCAAGGAAATAGAAAGAGCATAGGTAAGCTTAAAACATCATCCTAGAAAGCTTGGAGGCATTTAAAAAGTAGCAAAAGTAAATTAGATCTCAGCATTCTCTCTCCCTGGTATGCCTCCACTCCAAAGTCCTGAGTCTCCACCATTTCATGAAGTGCCAGATGATGCTTACTTCACTCCTGGCTCCACTTTTCATTTTCTAGATGTCTTTATTTCCTTACTTTATCCTTCTCCATTCAGTGCTCTTTTTTGTGCTGTCTTCCCCTATTCAAATACAGATTTTCTGAGGAAAGGGACTGTCTTTTTTGGTTTATATTTTTATTTCCAGAGCTGTCTTTATCTCTGTTTCTCTGTGTCTCTGTGTCTCTCTCTGTCTCTCTATCTCTCTCTTTCCCCCTCCCTTCCTTCCTCTCTCTCTCTCTCTCTCTCTCTCTCTCTCTCTCTCTCTCTCTCTCTCTCTCTCTCTCTCTCTCTCTCTCTGTCTCTCTCTCTTTTTCTGAACCTGTCTCTTTGTCTCTATTTATCTAATCATCTCAGGAATTATAATAGGGCCTCTGATATATCATTATTTTCTTTCCTCTCAATACAAGCTAGACCTAGCAGTCACAAACTGCTTCTCAGCTTAGACTGTGTCTGGTGAGGAGAACTGGGGGGAAAGAAATTTTTTTCATTCTATCTTAGCAGTGGCTTTATGTTAAAATGTCAGATTCAGTAATTTTTTTTCTTTTTGCTGAGACAATTGAGGTTAAGTGACTTGCCCAGGGTCACACAGCTAGGGAATGTTAAGTGAGAACAGATTTGAACTCAGGTCTTCCTGACTTCAGGGCTGGTGCTCTTTCCACTGCACCACCTAGCTGCCCCAGTAATTCTGTTCTTCTACTTTGAGTATTATTAGTACAAACCTAAAACAATTGATTGTAGTATCTTGAATAATTGGAACTTCCATTTGAACCAGTCAATTCAACAAACATTTGCTAAGAACATAACATTTGTAGGGCAATGAGAATATGAATACCAAAATGAAATAATCTTTTTTCTCAAGGAACTTATGTTCTACTGAAAGAGTTTAAAGAACTATGTTCTATGTAGTGAACAGTCTTGATTCATTTCAAAAGACCGATCCTATAGATTCAAAATGAAAAATGAAATACATTTTTAGACATGGACAATATGGGAAGTTTGTTTTTCCTGATTTATATATATATATATATATATATATATACAGAGAGAGAGAGAGAGAGATTTTTTCAAATTTGGAGAAAAAGTTGAAGGGAGAAGGGGCGTGAGTGATAGAATTGTCCCTTCACCAAAAAGGAGGAAGAAGAAGAAAGAAGAAGGAGGAGGAGGAGGAGGAGGAGGAAGAAGAAGAAGAGAAGAAAGAGGAGGAGGAGGAGGATAAAAAGAAGGAAGAGAAGAAGTGTTGAGGTGTGAGAAATCTGTACAGATACTTAATACCTGGAAATAATGGTTTTAGACATTACACACATCCTAAACTTAGGCAGTGTTCTCTCCTGCATGTAAATAAGTTTCTTGGGGAGAGTTCACTCACTCTTGAGGCAGAAAATTTTGAAACATACATTTTGGAAATATAGTTGACCAAGGCATAACTCTTATCAATGGGAATCCATTTCTGCCTATGCAAAGTACCCATCAAGTTTACTCTGGACATGGCATAGCTGATGGACAAGTTTCTCCCCACAATAGCTTAGCTTCCAGGATGATTCACAATGGGCTGAATCAAGTAGATTCCTCCTCATGATTCAGCTCCTGCTGCCATTCAACTAGGGGACCTTTGATGGAATTTCCAACATTCTGAAACTCATAAAACCAAATCTGTTTCATCTTTGATACTCATTCACCTATTATCAGGAAAGAATTAACACCAAGAAACAAAAGAAACAGAAATGTCAAATATTAACCACAGAATGGCTAAGGGAGGAGTTCTTCCACCTGGAAGCTCACTACAAACAGTCCTATTTACTTGAAGACAGCCAGAGAGAGATTATATGCTCAAACAACTTATACATATACTCATTTCTGACTCAGCAGCAAATTAAAAGATTTTTATCAACACTCTATATATTGTCCTCCTTCCAGCTTGACCTATATTTTATTTTAAAGTGATTTGGTTTAGTTGGATCTCACACCCAGTGTTTTTGAAGATGCATTTTCCATTTTCTCCTTCACTGATTTTTGAAGCAGTTTTATGAAGCTTTACTATATTCCTGCTGGGCTTTGTAGTGGGATGCTTTTCTTCAGTACATACAGGCTTCTAGCTGTCTTATTTTGTTAAGGTGTTTACAAGAGATTCTATTTGGATTCCTTGATTATTGCTCAGCACATGTGAGAACTGGGTTCCTTAGCAACCTTTCACGGGGTCATCTTAACAAAAAGTCCTACTTTTTTAAAAAAAATATTCAGTTTATACTATTACTTCCCTGCACATACCAAACACTCCAGATATATTGGATTACTTGTGATTCTACTTCTGTGCTTTGGATTAGGTTACATCTTATATGTAGAAAGTGTATCTTCCCTTTGTTCACTCTTTGAATTCCTGTTGTTTTTCAGTCATGTGTAACCCCTTGGACCATAGCATGCCAGGCTGTTCTATTTACCACTATCATCCAAAGAGAAAACTGAGACAGATAGGCGAGTTTAAATGACTGACTCAGTTACAGAGCTAGTAAATATCTGAAGGTACATTTGAACTCGGATCTTCCTGGCTCCAGATCCAGTGCTCTATCCATTGTTCAATAATAAGTAACGACATTAAAGTAAATTGTCTCTGAAATCCCTTCCAATTCAGAATCTATTATACTGTGACTAGATAATCTCTAAAAACTTTTACTGCTCTAATATTTGGTGACTCTCTAAGATTTTGTGTTTTAGGGGTACAAAAGTAGCTTTTATCTCTTCAGCAGTCTTCCCTTCCCTTCAGCAAGGAGCCAGATGTGCCTAGAATGTTTTGTGTTCTCTATCCATCAAGGAGGAATGGCTGTTCTTGGACTTGGCACAAAGGATGAGGAATCATTTCGAAAATATGAAATATTTACCAATAGATCATTAATATTCTTGATCTTCAGTTCTAAATATAGGCTTAACTCATTCTATTGAGAGTTTGTTCAACAGCAGAACTTCATATTGGAGTCAAGGATTTTATTCAATAAAAAGAAAATTTGTGCAAATTGATTGTATAATAATCATGGAAACAACTTCATTTTTTTAAGGAGCAATGAACTCACTTATCATGAACTACTATGTAGATTATAGGAAAGATGATTCTCTTGCTGCAAGTCGTTGTTAGACCTGATTGATGTGAGCACTGGTTTTGCTGAATTGCTTCCCCCCTAACCCTTTTTTAAAAATCCTTATTCCAAGTAAAAGAAGTAGAGGACAATGAATACATTTGTAAATGAAGGTGATCCAACAACTAAAAGATAATAACAAATTATAGTTTAAAAAGATGATACTGTGGTATTCTAATCAATTCTTTTCTAAAACATAACTTAGTGAAGGGTCTGCCATATTGGGAAATCCTGCAACAGGAGGATTGCTAGGATGCAAGAAAAGAAGGTAATTAATCTAGAAAAGAAAAAAATAGCAGTTACATGAGGACAGTCCTTTGAAAGAAACTTGTCTGGCTGTGGCTCAGGAGAACAGAATTAAGACCAGTGGATGAAAGGAATGGGAAGCAGATTTAGGTCTGATATAAGGAAATTCAGGTCCAGCAGAGGGTAGGGCTGCTTTCAGTAGTAGAGAGAAGTCATTAAATAGAAACCTCCAAGTGGATATCCACTTATCTGGAATTTTACAGATGGAATTCTTTTCATTTATGAGTCAGATTCCATGGCCTCTGAAGTCTTGTCTCATGCTCAGATTCTGTGATTCTGAAACTACTCCTACCCAGGTCAAGGCCAGGATGTAATCAAACTAGGGGGCTCCCTGAAAAAGTGTACCATTAGCCCCACATAGTCTAAAATTATCTCCTACATCTGGAAGGTCAAATTAAGCAAGGAGATGGATGGAAGCTAATTATAGGACTGGCCTTAAGGGAAATTGTAGATCAGGTGAAATTTGTCTTCAGCATCCCCTCCATCTCAACAACTTCCATTTGAGAAGCTATGTCTCCTCACCTCCATGTTATCCTACTCAACAGAAAAGGCGTTTGTGAAGATGGCTACCTAACAAACATGTTTTTTTCTAGTATATTGGGTTCATTCTGTGTGAGGGACTGTGGTAGATTATAGGAAAGATGATTCCTTTATTGCACATACTGTCAGACACCACTGAAATATTGATTGCATTTACAGATCTGTTTTTCTCCTGTCTTAAGATCTTTGTTCTAAGGAATGGTTTGTTGGAAGGTAAGGGCAAAGGGATATAGTCAGGAAAAAGAGTGATATAACAACAAAAAGATATCAATAAAAGAGAACATGTTTTTAAAAAGGAAGAAAAGATGATTCCTTAGCATTCAATTTAATTCTTTCCTGAAATAGGGATAAAGAAAGGAAATGTGGAGGAGGGGTTTTCTACATGCCATCTATCCAGTTGCTATTGATGATACCCAGATAAATTAGGTTATAAATCTCTTGAGAAGCTGACTGCTGGAGAAGAAGGGAGATTAGGAGATTGCACAGCAATGAGAGAAGAGGGGAGGACTGAAATGGGATGGTACCTTAATGAGGAATAATGAGTAAATCGTAAATGGTGGCGTTCCTCCTTGGATTTGGAAGAGGACCAATGACATTAAGGGTGCTGTTTTGACTTTTCAAGAATTGGATTAAAGTGAGGCAGTCGAGCAAAGTTATTAGCTTTTCTCTCTCTTCAAGAATTACCAAAGTTGAATGGCAAGACCAAAATCAAAATATGACTGGTGATAGCCTGAGATGCAGTATCTGACTAAGCTCTAAGTACTCCATGGTGCTTGTTTCAGCCAATAATCATGTCCATTAGAGCAAATTGTTCTCTTTTGCCTTTTCTACCAGAGGAAGCTTTCAAATACTTGGCTAGACATCCCTCTAACTCACTGACAGATTTGAGGCCTATGGGTTACCCTCAACCTGGTTAAATCTATCTACAAGGTCAATTTTACTGGGGTGAGATCACTGTACATGCTACAGCTTCTTGGAGCCACAGGTGAGATTTGAGTGAAAGGTGGATACCCAAATAGCTATAGCAACTAGGTGGTACAGTGGATAGGATACTAGACTTGAAATTAGGGAGATTCATCTTCATGAGTTCAAAGCCAACCTCAAGCACTTACTATGTGTGTGACTGGGAAAGTCACTTAACCCTGTTTGCCTCAGTTTCTCATCTGTAAAAATGAGCTGGAGAAGGAAATGGCAAACCATTTTAGTATATTAGCCAAGAAAACCCCAAAATTTGGCCGCAAAGATATGACTGAACAAGAACAATTTCAAGGCGTTGTTATAAAGATCAAATAAGACACATGAAAAGTTTAAGGGTAATCTGAGGCACAGGGAAAAAAAAGAGAAAACTGATGCTAGTCTTGAATACAAGCACCAGGGGGCACTCTCATCATTCTGAAAGAGAACAAGTCTTTGTAATAGCTAAAAATATTTGCATTTTGGAGATTCTACTTTATCTTGATTTTTTTTTAATCTAGACACATATTTTTTTTTAAAAAAAAACTATTTTTTAGTTTTTTAAACTACCCATCTTTTTGAGCTCTCCTAGTTTAGCTTTTTGACCAGCTGGGATGCAGATGTTTGTTTAGGAGTAGACACTTGTTGAGCATGTACTATATAAATGTGCTAATTCCACAAGTTGACTGATCATGCTGAATCCAATAGGGCTCAATTATTTGTTGCTGCAGACACAATGCATGTGGTTCCTATTTCCAGCAGACTACATCTGTAAGTTTATAGAAAGATGAAAAAGAAAAATGTGTATGGAACTAGGGGGTTGGAAAATAAAAGAGAGAAGGAGGGAGAAGAGTGGTTAAGTAAAAATAACCATCTCCATTGGGTTAACAGCTATAATCCCTACTACCTGGAAGCTGAGGCTGATGAATCTCTTGAGTTTGGGAAGTCTTGAGACAAACAGACATCTGCACTAAGTTTAGCATTGATAAAATGAGCTGCTGGTAACCTGAGGCCATGGGGCTACTTAACAGGGCACAAAACTGTTTAGGTCAGAAGGAGAATAGGTAAAGCTTTCCTGCATGTGTGGGACATCAACCCTTACCCAAATTAAAATCAGAGACCCTCAAGTTAAAAAGCAAAACAGATATATTACGATCTCACTCCCAACAAGGTGTCTTCAATAAAGCAGTGCAAAACACAAGCTGCAAACACAGGATTATATAGACCCTAACACAGAAGCCCTCAACACCCTTCTCTGACTTTTTTTCCCCATTGGGGAGTCCAGGTTTACATCCTAATGCAGAAATCTACTCAGATACTAAAAATCTACCCCAGAAACAAAGGATACCAGCCAATGATATAATCTTTAGGAGCTTAATGCTAATGAAAAGGGCAGCTTTTAGCTATAGTTCAACTTGTTATTGCAAAGACTCTAATCACAATTAAGGCATAAGTCAAGGCCACATTCTTATGAAAGGTCTTCACTCAGTTTATCCCATTTATACTGATCAATATTGGGGTTGAGTCTGTGAAGTAGAATTCCATAGATAGGGAGATCTAATCTCAAAAACAAAAGTCTACTGAGCCAGTTCCTCTCCCCCCTTTTCTTTCCTCTTTCCACACTAAATGACTCTGAAAAGGGAATTTAGAACTGACTTATTGAAATGGTGTCTTCTAAATCCCCCCAAAATGGATTGAAAAGGAGGACATCTCAGGGTCATTTTTTATCTTAAAAATTTCCATTTACATAGCACTGAGTCTCCAGTTTGATGGACATCGAATGAACTAATTCATTGTGTTTCAACTCAATGTTGATCAAAGTTTCCACTTTCACTTCAATACAATCCCCCCATTTTTTCTCCTTGGTTAAAATTTCCTTTTACATGTATCCCTAGACACAAGCCCCATTGCAACTATAGCCAAAACCAATGTTTTCATTGCAGCTTTAGATAAAAAAGCTTATACTGAGGCACTGAAACTTTTCCCTTTGGTCTTTGAATTACTTCATTAGAGTCTAGGTTAATCCACCTTCCTCTCTCATCCCCAGGGTATATCTAACCATAAGGTAAGGAGCCTATAGTGGTGAGATTAAGAGTTTCTAAAATGGTTTCTTTTCTCTTGAATATATTTTCCCAAACCTGTCTAATTTTTTAATTTCTCTTTTTTAGAAATTTAAACCTTTACCAATTTGGAAATTCACAAATATTCCCTTTTGAAATGTAAACAAATTTGGGAGAACGAAGGATGATCAGTTATCTGATTCTAAGTCTAAATTAGTTTAATGAGTTGAGGGAGTTGGGGTTTGGGAAAGTCAATGAGTAGGAAGGGAAAGGAAGCAATTTTGAATCATTAGATTTTGGGGATTAGAGAACAGGTGGAGAGACTCAGTGGTTAGTTTTGAGCAACCAGATGGCTGACTAAAGGCACTGAGTACCTAGAAGATGGAGATTGAAAGGTAACAGAAAGCAGATGAGGAAGGTTTGAAGAAAGGATAACAAAAACCGTAAACAAAAATGTGTGAAAAGTAATATTAACTGCTTGGACTTGTATTTCTAAATGACCTTTAGAAAGCCCTTCACCCTCCCTACCTCCCATTTTAAAATTAAATATTTTATTTTCCTCTCAATTACATATAAAAAGTTTTTTAACATTTATTTTAAAAATTTGAGTTCCAAAGTTTCCCCCTTCCTCAGTGAGAAGGCAAGTAATTTAATGTAGTTTTTATATTTGTGCAGTCATGCAAAATATAATTCTGAGGAGACTATTTCTAGGAGCCAAGTTGGTGGAATAAGCAGTGAATTGCTGTAAATCTCCTATGTTTACATTCAGGCAGTCAAAAAATAATGCCCCAAGACAGTCATGGAACAGCACAACCAGCAAGAAAATGAGGCAAAACAATCTGTTAGTCCAGGAAATTTGGAAGATCGGCATGAGGGCTTTGTCTCACTTCAGTAAAGGGAAGGACAAAGTCCAGGACAGGAAGCTTCCCAGTGAGCCAGCAACAAACCAACAGGAAATCCTGAGTCCTGTGGGGTGAGAAGGTTTACACCAACACCAGAATCTTCCATGTGCCTTAGCATAGCCAGAGGAGCTAGTGAACTCCAGTTCTGGAAACCAGCACATGTTTCTGTGTATCTTGGATCAAATAGGGAGTCTCCAGAGGTCAGAAAGGCACATGCTTCATTGTAGCACCCCATTCTAATAAGAGGAAATGCAGAAATATCCCACCAGGTCTGAGGCATGTCAGACACCACCACTAGGACCTAAATTCAGTACCAAATAAGCTGCTAAATCCCTATAGCCTTCAGCAGGTCCAGTCACCCCAGACCCCACCCCCTCAGCTCAACACAAGACATGAGTGTCCCTCATGAGTCTCAGGGCCACATTAGTGTAGCACTAAGTAAACAGCCAGTTTCTGCAGCCACTGGCATAAGAACCCTGAGACAGTACTCCTTCCCTGGTAGCAGAGCTCAAATTTAAAATAAAGGGAAAGGGGGAGGAAAGGGGGGAAAATAAGCAGAAAACAGCAAAAAAAAGAAAGAAAGAAAGAAAGAAAAGAAAAGAAAAGAAAAGAAAAGAAAAGAAAAGAAAAGAAA
>JAJPUD010000279.1:111070-138579 GCA_023553655.1 Myrmecobius fasciatus
AAGAAAAGAAAAGAAAAGAAAAGAAAAGAAAAGAAAAGAAAAGAAAAAGAGAAAGAAGAATCTGAACATAGAAAGTTATTATGGTGAGAGAGAAGACCAAGACACAAACTCAGAAGATAACAATGTCAAAGCACCTATGGGCAAAACCCTAAAGAAAAATGGGAAGTGGTTTCAAGCACAAAAAGAATTCATGGAAGATTTTTTAAAAGGAGCTTAAATCATATAAGAGAAGTAGAAGACAAATTAGGAAAAGAAAGAGAAGTATGGGAAAAAAAGAGTTAATGACTTGGAAAAAATAGGATTGGCCAAATGGAAAAAGAAATATAAAAATCCATTGAAGAAAACAACTCTTTAAAAGTTAGAATTGGGCAAATGGGAGCTAATAATTCTATGAGACAGCAAGAATCAATCAAATTCAAAAGAATGAAAAAATTGAAGAAAATGTAAAATGCCTTATGGGAAAAACAACTGACCAGGAGGGATAGTATCAGAATCATTGAATGATCTAAAAGCCATAATCAAAAGAAGAACCTGTACAACTTCTTTAAAGAAACTGTCCTGAGGTCTTAGAACCAGAGGGGAAAATAGTCATTGAAAAAAATCATGATTATCTCCGGAAAGAGATCTCAAAATATAAACTCCAAGGAACATTATAGCAAAATTTCAGATCAGATCAAGGAAAAAATACTACAAGTGCTTGCAAAAAACAATTCAGATATCAAGAAGTCATAATCAGGATTACTTAGGACTTGGCAGTTGCAATATTAAAGGAATGGAGGTCATGGAACATGATATTTGGGAAGGCAAAGGAGCTAGGACTACAACCATTATTAATCAATTACCCAGCCAAATTTAGCATAATACATCGAGAGAAAAAAATGGGTATTTAATGAAATAAAAGTATTTCAAAAATACATAAGGAGAAGACAAAAACTAAACCAAAAATGTGACCTCCAATATCAAGATCCAAGAGAAAAATAAACAGGTAAAAAGGGGAAAAATCAATAAGGGATTCAATAGAGCTAAACTGTTTATATCCCTAACCACACTTTCTGTTCTTAAAAATTATGTCACTAATAGTTCAGCTAGAAGGAATATACATAGATATAGGGTACATTTTTTTTCAGCAAATGTCTCTGATAAAAACCTCATTTCTCAAATCTCTAAAAAACCTGAGTCAAATTTATAAGAATACAAGACATTCACCAATTGATAAATAGTCAGAGGATATGAACAGGCAGTTTTGAAATACAGAAATCAAATGTATAGGCATATGAAGAAATGTTTTAAATCCTAGCTTCTTAAACTATGGTTTGTGACCTCCATATGAGGTCTCATAATTGAATGTGGGAGTTGTAAAATTATGGTTTATTATCAGTAAATGTTTGATTTATATACCTATTTTATATAGTTATATCCAAGGTAACATAAAAATTTCTTGGGCAAAAAGTGAGTGGAAAAAGTTTATGAAGCCCTGCTTTAAATTACTTTTGATTAGAGGAATGCAAATTAAAACAACTACACCTCATATATCTCAGATTGGCTAATATGACTAAAAGGAGAGTGATCAATGTTGGAGGGATGTGAGAAAATTGGGACACTAATGCATTACTGGTGGAGTTGTGAACTGATACAACCATTCTGGAGACCAATTTGAGACTATGCCCAAAGGGCAAACTGTGCATACCTTTTTATCCAGCAGGACTATTAGGTGTGTATCCCAAAGAGATCATAAAAAAGGGAAAAGGATCTACATGTGCAAAAATATGTATAGCAACCCTTTTCATGGTGGAAAACTATTAGAAACTGAGAGGATGCCCATAAATTGGAGAATGGCTAAATTCTTATAATATATGAATGTTGGTTGGTTGTCATCTTTTGTTCTTGAAGAGGATCAAAAAGACATTACTATGTTAAAGTCTAGTTACAGTGTGCCCAACTGAGGCTGATCAGACCAGATCGTACTTGGAATGTTCTGCCACAGGTTGCCTACAAATAGTCCATATGAACATTTGAAGTGGCTTCTTTAATTTTGTGCATCTTGTGTTTCTTCTGAGTTAATTCAATTCTGTTGGTCATAGAGCATAACACCTTCTCTGATGAGGGCATGCCATGCTGAGCAGTCCTGTGCCAGTGTCTCCCATGTCATACAATCCATTCTAACCTCATGGTACAATGGTAATGTGACTGACTCCAAATCAGAAGTTTGTATGTTCAAGTCATGTCATGGTCAGGAGAAATAGGAATGGAATGGAATACTATTGTACAGTAAGAAATGATAACAGGCAGATTTCAGAAAAAAACTGGAAAGACTTGTATGAACTGATGCAAAGTGAAATGAGTAGAATCAGGGAAACATTGTGGTATTAGCAACACTGTGTGATGATCAACTATGAAGGACTCACCTTTTCTCACCAACACTTTGATCCAAGACATACAAAAACTCATGAAAGAAAATACTATACATATCCAGATAAAGAATGGATGGACTCTGAATACAGATCAAAGCATATATTTTTCACTAACTTTATTCTTTCTTGTGGTTATTTTTCCCCTTTTGATCTGTTTCTTCTTTCACCACTGTGACTAATATGAAAATAGATTTTTTTACATGATAACATATGTAATAATGTATATCAAACTGTTTGCCATCTTCAAAAGAGGGGAGGGAAGAAAAAGAGGAAGAAAAATTTGGAATTTGAAATCTTGTAAAAATTAATGCTAAAATTTTCTTGATATATAATTGATAAAAATAAAATATTAATAAGAAGCAAAAACACACATATTTCCATATTAGTTATGTTGTGAAAGAAAATAAAATACAAAAATAAACCAAGAAAAACAATAAAAATAAAAAATATGCTTTGATCTACATTCAGATTCCATCTGTTTTTTCTCTGGAGAGAAATAGGATGGAGATGGATAGAATTTTCATCAAAAGTCCCTCAAATTGTCTTAGCTCATCATATTACTGAGAATAGTTAAGTCTTTCACAGTTGATCTTCATACAATATTGCTTTTACTGTATACAGTGTTCAATGTTCTCCTGGTTCTGCTTATTTCACTTTGCATTAGTTCATGTAAGTTAAAGCCCTTTCTTCATAACATCCAGTGAGGTGCAAAAATTATTATTCCCATTTTATAGATAAAATTTGTCCATTCTAAATTTAAAAAACAGCAATAACAACTTTAGCTACTTCACAAAATGCCCTGTGTCACCCTGGATTGTAATGGTATATGACTAAAATTCCTGCTACCAGGGAGGCTCCAGCTGAATGATCTTTTGAGTTCTGGAGTTCTGAGTTGCAGTTGACTGACCAGATAGGATACCTGCAATGGGGCTGGCATCAATGCAATAAGCTTCCAGGTCAAGCTGACCATAAGACTGATTAAGGAAGAAGTACACCGTCCCAGGTCAAAAGTAGAAGAGTCAAATGTCTGATGCATATTAGTAATAGGGTCAATTTGTAAGTAGAAACTGTACTTCCAAAGTGGGCAAGACAAAGAGATGTAATCTTATAATAAAAATATTCTGTGTTCAAGAAGGAGAAATTTCTACTTTGGAGTTCAGTCCAATCCCTACTTCTGTTCCTGTTCCTCTCCAGACCTCATTGCTCTAATCCTTCCCAACAGCTTCTTGAAGTGAATACTTGGACTGTGAGTTCTTACATTTGATTCATTCAACTAATAGTACAAAGTGCCAAGCAAACTCAATTTGTTGGAACTATCACTAACAATGCAGCTTTAGCTGTCCAAATTCTTCCCCTTCTTAGGCACCATGACCTAAATGGTCTAAGATACAACCTGCTCCTGAGTGAGATTTACAGCATGGCAGCCATGGATGATTTGAATGAATTATGAGGTAGCCAAATTGTGTTATAAATCTGCTGTTTTGTTGTCCTATCCATATAGAGTGTCCCAATAGAGTTTTAGGTAGAAAAATGAAGGGAGAAAAAAGGCTCCAAGGAAAAGGTCCAAAGATTGAAAGTATGGCATTATTAAAGGGGATGATAAAAATCTTCCTTCTGTTTAAATTTTAATGAAATAGGGGGAAGCTAGTTGGCGTAGAGGATGGAGCACCAGCCCTGAAGTCAGGAGGACCTGAGTTCGAATCTGAACTCAGATACTTAACACTTCCTGGCTATGTGACCCTGGGCAAGTCACTTAACCCAATTGCCTCAGAAAAAAAAAAATTAAAATAGACTACTTGGTCAGATTTGTTGCTAGAGCCATTAGCTCTTTGTGTTATATTTTAGAGGAAACCTAAGTGGTATATAGTCAGAAATAATGGTATCCTGTTGGCCACCAAAGGATGGTAGTTCTCCTAATATGCCCAGATGATGCCACAAAAGGCCTCTGTAGCTTTGGTTAGAGGACATAATAGAAAGCTGCATCTGGAGACATGAAAGACAAGAATAAAGAGGAAGAAAATTCCAGGCCCATACCAGAGAATGGTCCATAGTTTGTAGTCTTGTTCTGTGCATCCAGAAGTGACCTGTGGGAAGGAACCTAGGCAGATAAACTATGAAATGCTCAGAGTGGGAGAAAGCTGAGATGCTTTGCGAGCTAGCCCCCAAGAAAAACACAAAGAAGAAAGAGTCAGAAAGTGAATGATAAAGAAAACAAGTGGGGATATTTCAGGAAGAAGAAAACTCAAAGATCTTGAAAATAAGCTGATAAATCAGTAGGAAAAAAAAAAAACAGAAAGAAATAAGGGCTCCAGATCTAGTAATCAAGTTTAGGAATTTATGAATACATATAGCAAAACAAAGAAAAATGATCCACACTTGAGGAGACAGAGGGTCCTGTGGGATGTGAGAACATGGAATCACAACAGACTTTCCTGAATGTTTTAAAAGGGAAATGAGGAGGAGGCGGCAGAGGAGAGGGTGCGGCGGCAGAGGAGAGGGTAGGGCGGCCCAAGTGCCTCCGCTCGCTTGGTCTCGTGGCCGGGCTCGCGCCGCAGGGAAATGGCTCAGCGTTTGGTCCTCAGGAGATTCTTGGCCCCTGTCTTCTCCAGGAAGCTCCCTCAGTGTCGCTGGGCACCCCTTTCTCCTGAAGTTCTAGCCCAGGGCAGTCCTGCTAGACCCGCTGCTGCACTCAATTTGGCCGGAACATTCTCCACCACCAAGACCTCTAAGGTTACGTTTAATGTCCAGGATGGGCCCGACTTTCAGGACAGAGTTGTCAACTCTGAGACACCGGTAGTTGTGGATTTCCATGCGCAGTGGTGTGGCCCTGCAAGATCTTGGGGGCCCCGGCTAGAGAAAATGGTGGCAAAGCAGGAGGGGAAGGTGCTGATGGCCAAGGTGGACATTGATGACAACACAGACCTCGCCATTGAGTAGGAGGTTTCTGCTGTGCCCACCGTGCTGGCCATCAAAAACGGGGACGTGGTGGACAAGTTTGTGGACATCAAAGATGAAGACCAGTTGGAGGCTTTCCTCAAGAAGCTGATTGGCTGCTGAGCAAGGCCACCTCATGTCTTCCCCTGGAGCCTTCCTAGAAAAACTTGAGTCCTTCCCAGCCCCGACCTGTCTCGTCCCCTTGGCCCATCCTGTGTCTTGCTGGGGAAGGGTTCTGCATCTCCAAACTTGGGGACCAGGAGCATTTCCCAGTTGTCTGACTGCAGAGGACTGGTTCTTAGGGAAGTGGCGCTGCTGCTGGGATGGGAGGGAGGCCTGGGGGTGGGGGCTCCTCTGCTTGCTCCCCACCCCCCTCCTCCCATCACCACCACCAAGCCCACCCTAACCTAGGCCCCTCTTGTGACCATCTCCAGAGGAGTTTGGAGAGCGACCTGATCCAGAAGAATTACTAATAGTGGGGTCACCCTGTTTTGACTGTGAAATTTTTATCCTTGTCCCCTGGTATCTGTGCTTTACCACAGAGGCTCTGTGACCCTGTGCCTGACCTACTTGCCACATTTTCTCCTACGATGCTGTTTTGTAAAAGAAAAGAGAGAGTGAGATATATATATATATATATATGTATATATATATATATAATTCTCTCATATTTTGTAGGTCTGTAATAAAGAGAGCTTTACTGATCACTTCTACCTCCCACTGTGAAGAACAGGCTCCCACAGTACACCCTAAAATTGCCCTGTAGCCATAACATCTGTAAAAGACTGCCCTTGCTCCCCCTCTCCTTTCCACCCACGAGGATGGGAGAGCGGGAGTTGGCCCCAGGGAGGAAAGAGGAGCTCTTTGAGGCTCTTTAGGCCGAAAGGTCCCTGAAGCCCTCCTAGAGACTTAAGCCTGGACAACTGGAAGAAATCAAATTCTCGAAGACACCTTCATCCTTTCTGAGAGACCCTCTTTAACTCTCTCCTGAGCAAACCTCTAGTCTCTGCTTGGTTCCCTGCCTCATTGACATAAATAGGCAACACCCTGGCTTCCTGCCCCTTCTGCCCCCAGCCTTTTCATTAAATCCACTCATGCCCCCCCCAAAAAAAGAGAGAGAAAGAGAAATGAAATTTGTGAGAGCAGAATTTATGTCTTGCCCAGTGAAAATAATGGCAGAATAGAATAATAAAATCTGCTAGAGTAAGTCTCACCAAAACATGTAAATTCTTTGGGAGTTGCTTCTATTTGTATCCCTGGTGCTTAGTACAGTTCTTGGCACAGAGTAAGTGCTTAATAAATGCTTGCTCCATTTTTATATTCAAAGGTTCTGATAAAGGTCTCATTTGTAAAATATATAGATAATTGAGTCAAATGTGTAAGAATTCAAGCCATGTTCCAATTGATAAATGGTCAAAAGATATGAACAGACAATTTTCAGGTGAAGAAATTAAAACCATTTCTAGTCATATGAAAAGGTGTTCTAAATCACTATTGATTAGAGAAATGCAAATTAAAACAACTCTGAGGTACCACTACACACCTGTCAGATTGGCTAAGATGGCAGGAAAAAATAATGATGAATGCTGGAGGGTATGTGGGAAAATTGGGACACTAACATCTTGTTGGTAGAGTTGTGAAGTGATCTAACCATTCAAGAGAGCAAGTTGGAACTATGCCCAAAAGGCTATCAAAATGTGCATATCCTTTGATACAACAATGTTTTTTCTGGGCTTATACCCCAAAGAGATCTTAAAGGAGGGAAAGGGCCCCTCATGTGCAAGAATGTTTGTGGCAGCCCTTTTTGTAGTGGCTAGAAACTGGAAACTAAATGGATGCCCATCAGTAGGGGAATGGCTGAATAAGTTATGGATTATTATTGTTCTATAAGAAATGATCAGCAGGATGATTTCAGAAAGTCCTGGAGAGACTTACATAAGCAGATGCTAAGTGAAATGAGCAGAACCAGGAGATCATTATACATGGCAACAACAAGATTATATGATGATCAATTCTCTCGCATGTGTTCCTTTTCAATAATGAGATGATCCAGGCTCCAATGATCTTGTGATGAAGAGAGCCATCTACACCCAGAGAGAAAACTGTGGGAAACTGAATGTGGATCCAACATAGCATTTTCACTCTTTTTTTGTTGTTGTTTCCTTGCATTTTATTTTCTTTCTCATTTTTTTCCTTTTTGATTTGATTTTTCTTGTACAGCAAGATAATTGTATAAATATATATTCATATATTAGATTTAACATACATTTTAACATGTTTAACATATATTGGATTACTTGCCATCTAGGGGAGAGAGTGGGGGAAAAGGGGAATATTAGAACACAAGGTTTTGCAAGGGTTAATATTGAAAAGTTATCCATGCATATGTTTTTTTTTTTTTTTTTTTTTTTTTTTTTTGCTTTTTGCTGAGGCAATTGGGGTTAAGTGACTTGCCCAGGGTCACACAGCTAAGGAAGTGTCAGAGACCAGATTTGAACTCAGGTCCTCCTGACTTCAGGGCTGGTGCTCTAACCACTGCGCCACCTAGCTGCCCCGCATATGTTTTGAAAATTAAAAAACTTTAATAAATAAATACTTGTTCATTTCCTTCCTCTTTCCATAGAAGAGTTTTTCTTTCTCTTTTGTCTCTAAACTAAACCGTTGCAATAGCTTCCCAGTTAGTGTCCGTCTTAAGCCTTTTCTCTTCCTATATAGAGTGCTTAGCAGAAAGATTTTCCTTCAATATAGATATGACCATATTAACCCTCAATCAACTTCAGAGCCTCTTTATTGCTTGAGGGATAAAATACAATTTCACTTTTTACCTTTATCTTTCACAACATATCCTTCTGTTCTGATTGTACAATGGTCAAACTATCCCCCTCTCTGTTTCTTACAAGCATTTTAGTGGTATAATAGAGCACTGGGCAAAGAAAAACCTGAGTTCAAATCTGACCTTAGACACTTCTTACCTATATAATCTTGAGCATGTCACTTAATCTCTGCTTGTTTCAGTTTCCTCATCTGTAAAATGAGAATGATAATAATAATAGCATCTACCTCCCAGGGTTGCTGTGAGGATCAGATGAAATCATTGTAAAGCACTTTGCACAGTGCCTAGCACATAATAAGCATTACATGTATGTTAGCTACTATTATCTCTTATCTTTGCTGTAGCTATCTTCCATGCCTGGAACATCTTTCAACTTCATAGGATTCTTCTCTTCCTTCAAGATATAATTTAAAGACCTTTTCCTGATTTCCCCCTTTCCAAATTGCTAAGTATTCTCTACCCCAAACTAGTTTATATATAGCTACTCCATGTTTATTATTTTTATTATGCTATATTTATTTATATGTGCATTTTTGTTTCTCCAATTAGAATGTAACCTCCTTGAGAGGAGGGATTGTTTAATTCTTTATACTTATATCTTCAATGACTGGCACTAAGGAGGCCTGGTGATTGTTGCTGAGTATGTGCTAGTCTTTGATTTTCTTTCTCTTTACAATAGTTTCTTTGATATATCATACAATGCTTGCAAAGCATAGTATTGACTCTAATATGCTAAATTGTCTAATTTTTCTAGAGTTTCCGGGTGGAGGCTTGAGCTAGAAGTATATACAAAGACATACTCCTCCCACCCCTCTTAACTGGACTTCTTAAACTTTTTCCACTGATATGTAGGTATATAAAATAGGCATGTATACAAATTAAGCATTTACTGATAATGAATCATAATTTCACAACCCCCACATTCAGTTACATAACCCCATATGGGATCACAACCCACAGTTTAAGAAACTTTGCTCTACAAAATACAACATATTTTTCTCCTATCAGCATCTCTGACTACCAAGTTTTTGAATAAGGATGTCTCTTGAAGAAACAGCTGTTCAGGGAGAGTCAGCTCTTCCTGATATTCAATTTGGATTGAAAAGGGAAGAGAATGGAGACATGAAGAGTTAGAAGTTTCTGTGGTCATCTAGACCTGGCAATGAAGTTTTAGTCTAGGATATTGACAATAAAGCTGGAAAGGAAAGGGACATTTCAGGACATTTTAGGAATAGGACATTTTAATAGGAACACACAGGAATAGGAAGGACATTTTAAAGAACAAATCTAGATATCTCTTTCCTACACTTGATATTGCAGCATGCAAACAAATAATGAAAGATTTTTTTTAAAAAAGGGTCAGGTATAGGAAGCTAATCTATGGATTTCAGAAATGTCCTAAGGTTTTTAGACTTTCCTAACTTAGAGTAGACAGAGCACTTGACTCAGAGGAAGGCAGAAGTAAGGAATACAAAATTTGCTGTCAGACACTACCTGTGTAGCTCTGGGAAAATCACTTAATTTCTCCAGGTTTCAGTTTCCTCATCTGTTAAAATAAAGGAGTTGGACTTGCCCTCTAAGGCTTATTTTAGCTGTAAATCTATGTTCCTTTGGAACACCTGACATCCTTCCAGGAAAGGTGGTTTGTTTACTCAGAATGACAGTTTATTGGCCATCATTCTTCCAAGACCCTTCTGTGCTTGTTATTCAATATCCCTCTCCAGTAAAACATATTGTTTTGTTAAAAATTAATAGAAAAAGTTGGCTCAGTCCTTATCCTAGCGTGGCAGATGGTGCTGATCAAACTATCTCTACCCGGGGCCATTCCAGCCTGAGCTTCTCAGTTGATGGGAGCAGCTGTTTGATGTGCTACAGCTGTAACATTTTCTTTTTCTGCATAGGAAGGGTCTTGTCCCCAGGACAAGGCAGATATGGGAGCCAAATGGTTTTTATGGAATCTTAGGGATCATACACTGGCACAGATGGTGCCCTTCAGCTTACTAAAGACTCTCCCAAAGGCCCATATTTATCTTTCCCCCTTTCCCATCCAGGGAAAGATTCTAAATTCTTGATGGCTCTCCTATGATGATGAGAATTTCCTGTTCCTAGAAAAAGGACAAATTGAGGAAGAATGAATTAGTAGTATGAAGGTTATTTGAAAGTCTGGGTTCTTAAACTATACATTCCAGAAGGCATTCCATGCCTTCTGTTTATTACAAAACAAATAGATCACTGGAAAGAAGAGAAGGGAAGAAGGAGGGAAATTACCTGCAATTCAAGAACTAATTGGACATATATGTACACACATAAATGCATACACACATACACACAAATATGTCACATATACGTATATGTATATATCTATTTGTTTATACACATATACACACATCTAGGTAGGGGAAAATACAGACAAGATTCATGGCTGTTTATTCTTTTCTTGAAGAGGGATAGGAATAAACTAAATACCCTAATTACTTGTAAAAGAGGTTTGTATTCCTGTCAAATTCAAAATCCTTCCTGATGTTCAATTGCTATCTTCTTTAATTTCAGTTCATTTCCTCTTTTCCAGTTTTCCATGGACAATTCTTCATCAACATCCTCATAAAAACTTTTCCTAACATAGGGACAGGAAGTGGACAGTCTGGCTATTTGAAAATCAGTTTCCTATTGCTAGTGGATCCAGCTGCAAAATGATTTGTCTTACATTAGCAGGTAGAAGCCAACAAACACCCTTACCCAATGGAAAGTCTCAAATTTCTAGCAAGTAACCCAGTATGCTGCATATTTGCCCTTTATGTGCAAAGCAAAATGATTTTTCCAGATGCTTCTGCAAAAGCTGGAGTTGTCTCAAATCAAGCAGTTCTCTGAAATGGATGACTTTTTAGGTACTGTAACTCACATGCTAATTAGCACTTGACCTATGATCAGTCACTCAACAAACATTTATTAAATGCCTACTATGTGCCAGGCACTATGCTAGGTTCTGGGGGATTCGAAGACAAAGAAAAAAAAATCAGTCCCTACCTTCAAGGAGCTATGAGGAAGCCTAAGGGAATAGCTAGATGTAGGTAGAGATGCCTCAAAATTAGACCTTCCCCAGAAAAATCATACTTCTGCCTATAATTCAAGGGCTTTGGCCATTAGTATAATACAACACTTAATACAACTGAATAAAAGGAGTTTAATTCAGTTTAATTCCCACATGACTGGGACCTAGAACCATATTGTGGATCATTCAGAAAACCATATTTTATAATTCCATTGAGCAAATGTTATGCACGGCACAGTTCTTGGTGTGGGTGTACAAAGAAAAAAACAAAAAACACGGTCCCTGCCATCAAGGAAAACTCCTCCAGGAGTTTATATGTAATTGAAGGATATAGAAGGTATACAAATAGATAGGCTACAAGGCAAATTGAGGCAGTAATGAGTAGGTGGGGGCAAAGGGGTGATAATAAAAAAACTGAGATGAGATGGGAGTAATTTTTTTTGAGGTAATCAGAAACTTGTGCAGGGTTGAACAAGTATCTGAGGTCATATTTGAACTCAGGTCCTCTTGACTTCAGAGCACTACCTAGCTGACCTGAGAAAGGAGTAAATTTTCAGGCAGAGGGGAAGGCATAGAGAGGCAGGAAATTTATGGAGCCATCCCCTTGAAGCTAGAATGGCAAAGCTATAAAGAGGAATAGTACAAAATAAGCTGGAAAGATAGGTGGACCAGATTGTGACTAGTTCATTGTAGTCTTTGATCCTAGGATTTTTATTTTTACAAAAAACTTATAACCTTACTTATTTCACCATCTACTATCTATTCTGAGTCATAGAATTACCTTCTGGGAACACAGAATCTGAATATTGGACAGAATCTCAGCAACGGCCTTGGTACAATATAAAAAAGACCCTGAAACTAGAGTCAGAGACATGAGTTCAAATTCTGATATCATCTGTCTAACATCAAGCAACTCACTTAACCCCCCCACCTTCTCCCTCCCATATATACTCTAGTCTTCAATTTTCTTATCTATAAAATGAAGGGTTAGAGTAGATAGTCTTTGAGGTTCCTTCTAGATTTATGATCTATGAACCCATGATTCTGATTTGGTTCAATCCATTTTGCAAAAAGAATTCTCATCATAAAATACTTACTAGATAGTCCTGAGGGAAAATTACTACCTCACAAGTTCGGCTTACATCTTTCTTTCTATCTAAATATCCAGATAGTTTGTATAGGTACATATGGTCTAATATATACATATAGTACATTAACATATTAAGCTACTATATAATATTAGTAATTATTCACATAATATTATACATTAATATAATGATATTTTACTAGTTTTATATATAGTTAGTTGTAAAATCTGAGTGGTGGGATTCTGAATAGGTCAGGATAATAAGAAAGTCCAGTATCTTTGTTTCTCCAGCCCCATTCCACCAGACAATTGTTTTGCTTCTTAGCTGGTGCTGTGTTCTCAATGAAGACTCTTACTGAAAATAACCATGAAATGGACTATGGCTTTTAGCACCTATTTTAATATTTTTTCTAATCCTCTAGGAGTTTTTTGAATGCCCTAGATTATAAGCACCATCTCTCATATGAGGTACTAAAAGATGTATTAGCTTTGTCAAACAATCCTTTTATAAGATTCCCAACCCATATATGTAGAGCTTAAAGATAAGTGAACAAAAATTTAAGGGCCTACTATGCACCAGGAACTGTGCTAAGAATTAGAAGAGTCACTCTAATTTTATTTCTTCCTTTTTTAAAGTTTGAGAAACTGACCCAAAGAGATTAAATGGCATGGATATATCAAGTATGTGGTATCAGAAGCAGAATTTGAAACTTAGACCTCTAATTCCAGATCCATTGTTCTTTCTATTGTGTAACTGCCTTACTATACAATAATTTGAAGTTGCATGAAAATTCCATTCCTAAAGAATAAAATGTTGGATGCATTAAGTCAAGACATGCATCTGAATAGCTAGATACAATGATCACTAACCCTAGGGAGTACCAGTAAGCTGCCCAGACAGTTTAGACAATTCCCAACAACAGCTCAGATCTCCTAAATAGATTGCCTTGTTAGATCATGTCTTTAGCTAAGACAGGTTAGACAATTCCCACCAACTGCTCAGATGCACTGAATAAATTGCCTTGTTGTATCATGTCTTTAGCTGGAAAAAAAAGCCCTTAGTCATCAATCCCTACCCTTTCTCCATCCATCCCACGGGAATGTCCTTGAAATATTTCAGTTTCAATAAATTATCCTATGTGTGTGAACAATTGCAAGGACAAGAAACAGCTGGAAGCAGCAATGATAAATCTTTATGTTTGAATTATTCGATCTGAGAAGCTCTGTGTTTTTCGGGAACTAAGTCATAAGCCTGTCCAGCATCCCACAGCCTTTGTCAATATAATGCCAAACCAAACCCATTAGTTTGACTTAAAACAATCAACAACTTGAGCAAACAACAATGAAATCAGGTAATCTTGCTGAGTATTGTGATGATATAACATGTTATTGCTTAACTCCATTCTTTATTTCTCAGTATAGTATCATTTATTATCTCAGAGACTATAGGATCACAGACTTAAAATTGGAAAGAGACCTGAAAGGCTATATAATCCAACCCTTTCATTTTACAAGTGAGTAAACTGAGGCCCTTGACCAATTACAAAGGTAATTAGGTGGCAGAGTCTGGATTTGAACCCAAATCCCCTAACTTCAAATACAGTACTCTTTTTATTATACTATTAAGTTTTTTACATAAAAGTAGTGTACAATAGATGTGCAGGCATGGTTCACACTCACATATGCATCTGTTAAGAGAGTTAGATCTTTACTATCTGTTCACCCAGAAGATCAGATCTTCAATACATGTGAAGGGTACAGGCCTGTCATTTCCCTATCCCAATTTTTTATTGTTACCAGAGGCCAGACTGTTGAGGATGGGAGACAATATGCTCATCCTCTTTTGGATCTTGTTCCTCTCATGGCTACATAGAGGCCAGCAATGGCATTGTCATGTGGTAGAAAGAGAGAGGGCTTTTAAGTCAGAGATCTGAGGATAGAGTACTCTAAAGAGTCTTGCCTCTTTATCAGATGGTGATTTTTTTAGAAATTAATTCACTTCTCTGGGACTGTTTCCTCATTCCTAAAATGTCGGAGTTCGACTAATGCCTTTTAAAGGTCTTTTCCAGCTGTAAATTTATCATCCTATGATTCCTGTGGAGCAGTGGAAACCACAGCAAACTGGGAATCAAAAGATCCAAATTCTTGCCTTAGTGGATCACAGCTGGAATGGATCTCAGATGCCATCCCTTCCAACCTATACCTGAAACAGAAAAAAAAACAATTTTTTAAACAGTTGAGCAAAACAAATCGATCATAACTACCACATCTGTCAGGATATTCAGTATTTCACATCCATAATCCCTTACCACTGCAATAGAAAGTGAAATTTTAGAAGCCTTTAAAAAAACAAAAGATTACTTATTAAGTGCATTTTTAAAATTCTGGGAAAATGTTGGTGTTAAACAGATGTTTCAGATAAATCATAAGACTTGTAATTGTAAAGGATTCTTCTTAATTTCCTAAATACAATTTTGATTACTTTGATTTGGGTAGACATACTTAAGTGACCACTTTGATAAGAAGACTTAAGGAAAACAGGAGGGAAGGAAGAAGTTTACTTGTTTTGCAAAATGAGGACCAATAAGTGAAAGTTGCTGAAAAATTTCTATTTAGTGGAAATTTGTAATGATTTATGCTATCCAAAAAATGGAATGGTCTACCCTGAGAGGTCATGGGGTTCTCTTTCATTAAGGCAAGGGTACAATGTCTATTTGTCAGAATTCATAAAGGAGTCCTAGTCCAAATATAGGTTGGATTAGTAGACATCTGTGCTCTGTTTCAAACATGGTTCAACCAAAATTATCTAGATATAAGTTCCAGAGCCAGAGCAAAAATGGAAGTCTTTTGACTGTGCTTTACACTACACTGCAATAATCATAGATGATAATGATCATAGGAACCTGGATTTAGAATTGGAAAGGACCTTAAGGACACCTAGTCCAACCTCATCATTTTACAGCTAAAGAAATTGACACTCTTAAAGGTAAATTGGCTTATTCAAGATCATTTAGCAAGTGACAGAGAAGGGATTTGAACCTAAGATCTCTGCATTACATTAGGTTTGTAGGGAGTTCTGAAGAGAATCTGACTCATTAATCCATCAGGACTTTAAATACGTGTTTGCTATGTTACAGTGCCTACCTTTGGCCAAAGTGCCTGTAGTCTTTCTATGAGTTGGTATCTGAGGATTGGCTAAACTCTTAGAAAACTTTAGCTCAAAGTTGTGTGTTTGAAGATTTATTTTTGATTGAAGATGCAGTAATCAAGAGAGAAAATGAGATTGGCAGAGGTGGTGGGAAGGAATTAAGTTAGAAATAAAAGCTAGAGAGAAATCAGGCCCTTTGTTGAGATAAACAGGCAGTTTACAGGCAGTTTACAAAACACATTTTTTTTTGCTTTTGTATCACATTTATTTGCAACTGTGTCTCTTTTCTTCCCCTACTTAGCAAGCCTTTCCTTGTAACAAAATTGAAGATGGAGGGAAAAAAATACAGGAGCAAAAGTAACCTTTTATACAACACTATCACTGCCAAATCTGGCAGGATACACAATATTCTGCATCTATAATCCCTCACTTCTGCAATGCAAAGTACAGTTTTTTTTAAAGCCTCTTAACACAGATTACCTCATTTTTTCTATTTTAAAATATTATTTAATATTTTATTTTCCCAAATTACATGTAAAAATAAAATTTAACATTCATTTTTAAAATATGAATTCCAAATTCTATCACTTCCTTTCTCCCCTCCCATTTAATTGAGAAAGCAAGCAATTTGACATAGGTTAGGCATGTATAATCCTACAAAACGTATTTCCATATTACTCATGTTGTGGAAAAAAAACAAGAAAAATAATTTTTAAAAAAGTATTCTCTTTGCTATTTACTTTGTGTTTTTCTTGCATCTTATATTTGAAAATCAAATTTTCTATCCAACTCTCATCTTTTTATCAAGAATACTTTAAAACCTCTATTTCATTGAATATGTATTTTTTTTCACCTGAAGGATTACACTCAGCTGTGCTGGGTAGATAATACTTGATTATAATCCTAACCCCTTTGCCTTCCATAAACATATGCAAAGCCCTTTGATTGTTTAATGTAGATGCTATTAAATCTTGTGCTATCCTGACTGTGGATCCAGTTTTTTCTGGTTATTTTACACTGTTTTCTACTTGACCTGGGAGTTCTGAAATTTGGCTATAATATTCCTTGGAATTTTTACTTGGGAATCTCTTTGGGAGGTGATCAGTGGAGTCTTTAAATTTCTATTTTACCCTTTGGTTCTAGACTATCAGGGCAATTTTCCTTGATAATTTCTTGAAAGATGATGTCTAGTTCTTTTTTCCCTTTGCCTTGCAGGCAATCCAATAATTTTTAAATTGTCTCTCCTGATTCTATTTTCCATTTTCTTCTATGTTTTTCATTCTTTTGATCTGATTTGATTGCTTCTCAATGTTTCATAGAATCATTTCTTCCACTCACCCAATTCTAATTTTTACAGAATTTTTTTCATTAATTAAGCTTTTGTATCTCCTTTTCCATTTGATCAATTCTACTTTTTAAGGAATTATTTTCTTCATTAAGCTTTTTTTCCCCCAAGTCAATTGAGGTTAGGTGACTTGCCCAGGGTCACACAACTAGGCAGTGTTAAGTGTCTGAGATCAGATTTGAACTCAGGTCCTCCTGACTTCAGGGTTGGTGCTCTATCTACTGCACCATCTAGCTGCCCCCTTCATTAAGCTTTTATACCTCTTTTTCCATTTCCAATTTGCTAAATGGAAAATTCTGCTTCTTAAGGAGTTCTTCTCTTAGATTGGACTTTTGTAACTCTTTTACCATTTTACCTATTCTGTTTTTAAGCATTTTTCCTTTGTTTTCTTAATTTTTTAAAGCATTTTTAACCTCCTTTATCAAGCTGTTGACCTTTTCCCTCATGATTTTCTTGCCTCACTGTCTTTTCTTTTCCCAATTTTTTCCTCCACTTCCTTTATTTGATTTTTTAAAAATCCCTTTTGAGCTCTTCCAGGACCTGAAACTATTTTACATTTTTCTTTGCAGTTTGTTGTCTTCTGAGTTTGTGTATTGATCTTCCCTGTCACCACAGTAACTTTTGGTGTTCTTTTTGTTAGTGTTTGCTCACATTTCCAGTCTATTTCTTGATTTTAATTTTATGTTAAAGTTTGGCTCTGTGCAGAGTGCACTGTCCCAAGCTTCAGGATTTTTTATGAAGCTTTTTGCAGAGCTAGTTCTGAGAGTGTGTAAGCTTTCAGTTTTCCAAAGTAGAATAATCTAAGAAGAGATGTGTTTATTACTGCCTGGCCTGTGCTCTAGTCTGTGTAACCACAAGCTTTTTTTATTGCCCTAAAACTATAACCAGGATCCCTGCTCCCTTAAAGCCAGAAGTTCTGGTGTGTTGTTGCTCCTTCTTGCACTGGGATTGCAACCCAGAACTGGGTCCTGCACCCAGTGCCAGAAAAAAAAACAAATAAACCCTATAATCACCTTTTGACCATTTCTCTATCCACTTTATTATCTGTGGGATGAAATCTCCAGAAGCAGCTACTGTCCTAGCTACCCCTGATTCAATTATCCCCAAGGCCCACTGCTGTTCTTGGCCAGTACTAGGACAGCCTGTAACAGAGTATACTCCAACTTTCACCCCAGTGCAACAGACCTTTCTTGCTGATCTTTAATTGTCTTGGGCTGGAAAACTGTTTCACCCTGTCCTTTTATGGATTCTGTCATTTCAGAATTTGTTTTGAGGCATTATTTAAATGTTTGGGGGGAACTTTGGAGTCCCTGCTTTTTCTCCACAATCTTGGCTCTGTCCCAAAAGATTACCTTATTAACTGCATTTTCAAAACTCTGAAAACATATTGATGTCAAAGTGTTTGTGTTCTACAACAACAAACAACTTGAGATCATTGAAAGCATTACACTATTTCTAAGATTCTAAGTAGACTATTTTCTACTTCCTTTTCAGTTCTTGACCCACCTCACTGTCTACTTGCAGTGCAAGTCCATGTATACATTTACTAATGAACTAATTCACTAACTCTCAGTTGAACTACATGCCACAATCATGTAGTGTGTATTCTTTATCCATTACCCCACCCACCCAGTGTTTGAAAAAAAGTTTGGTAGCCCTTAAGTTTAAATTAAGAAGGTCTGATTAGGGACATCTAGGTGGCACAGTGGATAGAGCACTAGCCCTGAAGTCAGGAGTACCTGAGTTTAAATCTGGTCTCAGACACTTAACATTCCCTAGCTGTGTGACCTTGGGCAAGTCACTTAACCCTAATTGCCTCAGCAAAAAGCAAAAAAAAAAAAAAAAAGGTCTGATTGTTTTCTGAAGCTTGAAGAAATCAACACAGTGTGGTTTCTAAACAGGGGGATCTGTTGAAACTCGATCAGTGCTGATGCCTTCTTATATTTGGACTGTCTAAAACAACCTCCACGGTACTGACAAGTACCTTTTGTGAGCTCCTTATTTTATGCCTCACTTGATGTTGATGCTCATTGGGCCATTTAAGAAAGTTATCTCTGTAGTCCCATTTGTTGTGAAATCTTTCATGATTTTAATGTAACTCAGCTCTAACTCAAGTGAGGTTGGGGAGGGACAGCCCTGTGATGCATGCTGCACATATTAACAGATGTGACTTTTATCAGAGAGAATATTAAACCTGATGCTGCAAACTCTTGTAAGGGACTCACTGGAATTGATTCTGACACATTGAGATAAACACATGAAAAAAGGCCTTCAGGGAAGTGGTACAGAGAAAAAAAAACTTTAAATGATAGATACACATGGGAAGCCAATTCCATTATGTTCTTGGACTTGCTTGAAAACTCTCTGAGGAAGATTATTTCCTCTCTCCTTGGTTGAGCTGGAATCTTATTTCACTTCTTGCTGATTAACTCATAATTATTCTGTTTACTAATTTGTAGAATTCCACTTTTTTGCTTACTATTTTGCTTTGCTAAATGAGTTCACTCACTAGTCATTGTTTGTGACGGTCTTTTGTGTAACCAACATTATGTGGGAAGAGGCTAAGCTGATGAATATAAGCAAAAGTTTTTGTTATGTTATTGAATAATTTCCAGCTTACTTCTTTAAAATCACATTCATGATCTGAAATAGTGCAGGACTAAAATTTCTGAAGTTTTCAAGTTTTCAGTCTCTCACTTTTTGATTCTGAAATTTTTTTCATATGTTTTTATATGATTTTTTCATTTTTTCATATGGTTTTAAGTCCCACTGATTCTCTTCTATCTCTATACACATGTGTATACATACATACACATACACACAGATGAACACATAGATATACATACAGACATCCACATCCACACTGAAAATATTATTGATAAATGAAAAATATAACAATGAAAAATAAAATATATTGTTATAGAATGTCCAAAGTTGAATAATGTCTTAAGGAAAATTTATTATATAGCATTCTGCCACTAAAAGGTGACCAATATTTTTATGTCCACGACTAGATCATGCATTTGTAGACTCCTTCCTCTGACCAGAGCCCAAATGTTGTGGTTGTGTAGAATTAGAGCAACTGAATGTGCAGAGTAAAGTAGGCTAATAGAGCTATCTGAGGCAAAGCCAAATAACAAATATCTGCCAAAGGCCCCATTATTGAGCGCTACGGGGTCCCTCTGCAAAAAAAAGGAGTGGTGACCTTGTTCTCAGCCATAAAAAAGATTTGTTAATATATCCCTAGCTATCTTTGTGAGTCTTCTGCTGAGGAAGTAGACCTTAAATCCCTTCCACATTTTTTTAAATAGTGTAGCCAGTCAGGCAATGAAAATGAAGTCTTCTAGACAGTTGTCTTGTACACATTTTTATAAGTCTCTCCTTTAATTTCCTGGCAGAAAAAGAATTGGGGCCACTGCTTGGCTGGAAGGGTGTGTCTAACATGGAGACTGTGAGCTACAGAAAGGCAGAGTGCATGCTGTGGTTGCTGTGGTTTCTTCAGTGGGTTATGAAAGTTTGTACTTTCTAAAGTTAAACTCACTCTCTCAGACTTTAAGTTGGACCAATATAATGGGGGGGTTAGGGAGGTGGGCCAAGAAGACAGCTTGCTTGCCAGGTGAGATTTCCAGCTTCTCACTGCTCTAGTATGTATTTATGACCAGTCAAGCCTCATTGCCTCTCCTCATCCCTTTCATTTTGTAGACTTTTTTTCTTAAGTTGTAATGTACTCAATTCTACCAAAAATGTTATTTGAGTTCCACTGAGGGTTTGGAAATTTACTTAGGGTGGTCACCTGATAGACTGTAAAGACAAGATGGGCCATGAAGACTTGGCCTTCACCCCTTATGGAATAAAATGTGTAGATAGTTTCCTCTTTCCCCTCCTCCCTAATATTAATGTTCAATATTGACAGATTCCAAGTACAGAAAGCAATAAGATCTTATAGTGTTTCTGAGAAGAATAATGATGGACTTGAAAATTAAGAGGGAAAAAAAACATATGTTGAGCTGAAGGAAACAGCAAACAGTGCCAAACAGGGAAAGTAATATTATGGGAAACAAAAACCAGAGGCAATCCAAAGTAAAGCATAGACCATACGTACTCTGTGCACTAATAGCATGCCTAATTGCACAAGGTTCTACATTCAAGTAAACTGGACACATGCATAGAACAGTCCAAGTCACTCAAATTCAGTTTCATATCTGGCTCAGATTCAGTGCTTGGATGCCAGAACAGAAGGTGAGAACAGGAAGCTTAAAGAAAGGTAGGAGTAGGGAAGTGTACTGGAGTCTTCACAGAAGCAGCTAAGCCCAAAGAACCTTAAACTAAAAGCCACCAACAACACTGTCTTGTGTGGAAAGAGAAGGACTAATCTGGTTGTATTTAAGTATTTGGGGAAATCCCCATGGGCATCAGGTCTTACTTGCCCCTAATAAGCCAGTTGCCCAAGAACAGTGATAACTTGGTGTCTGGTAGTTCCTAAGCTGATCAGTGATACTTGCCTTGCTAAGTGTTATAATATGTTGATAGACCTCCCACCACTGTTCCTACCTCCCTGCTAAAAACATCTTCAATTCATCTGAACAAAACTTTAAAAAATAATATTATATTTTCCCCAAATATATGTGCAGATAATTTTAAACATTATTTTTTTAAATTTTGAGTTCCAAATGTTCTCACTCCCTCCTTCACATCTATTTTCCCTATGATAGGAGCAATTTGATACATGTTATACATGTGCAATCATGTAAAACATATTTCCTAATTAGTCATGTTTGAACAAAACTTTTCTAGAAAAGTTATTGTTCTTTAAAGAAAATCAGTTTTGCCATCAGGACACCACTGTGCGAACTGATTTACTGAACAAGTCCAAGTCTGTTTTAGGAGGATGTGTAGATACAATCTTGAATTCACTACTGTTGCTAATCTTTTATGATTTTTTCTCTTTCTCCCCCCCCCAATTTTACTTTCTCTCCAGATAATTAGAAGACCTTCTTCCAGATAGTGAATCCCTCCATATCATTCCCCTCATAGGTCATTTCCAGTCTGAGTATCAATAACATTCTTTTTATGAGATCTGCTTTTTTGCTTTCCTCCATAAAAGATGTGACAAAATTACATCTTGAGAGTAGATAATGAGGTTGGAGCCAAGAACCCTTTTCATTCTATTCCTGATTCCTCTACCCTCTATCCATTTTTTGAGGAGATAGTATGTGAAGTACCAAGAAGAAATGCAAATAAAGATGATACATCAAGCAATTTAATACTTAACAACACTATCTGTGTTGTTAAGCAGCAGAGAAAAGAATCGGATGAAGAAGACCCTTCTTCCCTTCTAGGTTTGGAAGAACACTAATATAGAGAAAAGTAGCAAGAGTTAGTATCAGTAAACCATGACCTGGCTTCTTTGGTAGAAAAACAATGGTGTCATGAGATGAACTGACTAAAATCACAGGTATTACTTATTAATAATATCAATCAATTGACAAGAATTTATTATGCACCTATTCTTTACCAGACATTATAGAAATGAAGTAAAAAATGAAGTAATTTCTGAACATAAAGAATTTGTGTATATATATAAAATAAGTATGTATATAAATATGTATATATATATATATACATATATATATATAAAATAAGGGGCAGCTACGTGGCACAGTGGATAGAGCACCAGCTGAAGTCAGGAGGGCCTGAGTTCAAATCTGGACTCAGACACTTAACATTTCCTAGCTGTGTGACCCTGGACAAGTCACTTAACCTCAATTACCTCAGCAAATATATATATTCTAAATACTACTTCAAATCTTCAAAAGATCAGTGATGTCATTTGCATGGGCATTCCTTCCACCAATGCAGATTATTATCCTGCCTCATTTTAGTAAACTGTACTCCTGAACTTCAGTGCCAAAAAGTCATCTGGTTGACCAACCTTCTTATGATGAGCTTCTCCAGACTTTGTCAGTCTGGTCCTTATGGAATAGGCATGAATCTGTCAATGGGTAGAGCTTGCTAGGGCTCTTACTATGACATCCCTAAGTTTAGTTCCCTCCCTGGTTGGAGCTATTGAGCTATTTGTGTAATTTAAATTTGTGTGCGTGTATGTCTGTATGTGTGCGTGTTTGTCTGTCTAACTGTCTGTTCATGGTTCCTTTTGAGTCATTTCTAATTTCTACATCATGAAGTTGCATAAAGGTGGTTTTGTACTTGGTATACTAGTCCTTTGAGTGTCTGGATGGGAAGTAGATATCATCCTCTTCCTCCTCCCACCCTTTACTCACATCTGAGAAATCTTAAACTCTCCATGTATGTGCTAGGTGAGTTTCCTAGAGAAGTTCCAGATGGGTTAACAAGTCAAAAAGAAGAGCTTATCTTCTTAGTCTGTCCCCAAGATTGAACTTTATATAGCCCTGAATCTTTGGGGAGAGGTGAATTAAGCCACAGGTTACAGCTACAGTGTGCAAAGTACTGTACTAGGTACTGGAAGAGATACAAAGATAAATATGATCTCCTGGAGAGATATTTTTTTCCCTATGTAACTTGACAGTCGAAGAAAATCTTCAAAGTCAATAAATGAGTTAATGAAAACAGTTTATCTTTAAAGAACTATTAATAATTTTCAGATTTTTTCTGAAAATTTTCAATTTTTCATTTATCCTCACAATAGCATCATGAAAAGGATAGATGTTACTAGCCCTACTACATTATAAAACTAATGAACAAAGAGGTTGATTATCCAAAGACACACAGCTAATTAATAATAGAGCAAGGATTACAACTCAGACCTCTTGTCACCTAATTAGTTTTCTTGCTGGGAAATAATATACTTCACTGAAAATGGAGTGAAAGGGAGAAAGTATATTGGGCTGCTTTTGATTTTTTTCAATCATAGTTGGATGCCAATAAAATACTTTTCAATTCTTAGGGTATTCTGAAAATTTTAAAAGGAAAAAACCTCTTAAATTCTCATGACCATAATGATTAGGCCGTGATGATTACACCATGGTCTAGGAACTACTCACTACTGTCAGAGGAAGAAAGAATGATAAGTATGGTCCTGGTTGTTCATGGAGCAGTGCACATAATCATCAGGGCTTTGCAGCTGTTGTCCAGCTGTTATGGTTCAGGGGTGAGAAAATATTTATGTAGTGTTGACTTCATAAGTGATTACATTTGGGAAGTATGAGATTTTTGTGGAGATTATTGCCAGGACATTACATCTGCAACAGGAGCTTCCTAGCTCTAGCTATCTATAATAGTAGAGGAGAAGGTTACTGTCAAAGGATTAACAAATAGTTCAAGCCCTTTCATAATGGACTGAAAGTCCTTTCCCAGTCAAGGAACATGAAAGAGAGAAGGAAGAAAGGAAAGAAGAAAGGAAGGAAGGAAGGAAGGAAGAAGAGAAGGTGGGAGGGAGGGAGGAAGGAAAGAAGGAAAGAAGTTATGAGGACTGGAGGGAAGGCTTGACAGCCTTCTCCTCATCCAGGAAATATAACAGAGAATAACCCATTTAGAGTGAATCACTTGCCAATCAATTAAACAATAACACTATTTGTAGAGCACTATTAGGTGTTAGTGATGCAAAGCTAGTGTAGAGTAATTTGATTCTAATCACAAATGTATAATAAAGATGTGGCTAAGGAAGTAGAATATAATGACCTTGTATCCTGGATTTAGCATTTATTTCTGTGTTTTTTCCTTTCATCTTCATTTGCATTGGAAACCTAAAGAATTGGGAGGTGAAAAAATTGTGGGATTCTGGAACCAGAGAATTCTTAGCAGTTACTGAAAAATCATATTCGAAACTGTTACTTAATAGATACCCTTAATCTGAAACTAAGCAAGGAACCACAAGAAATTTTTAATCCTTAATCAAAGGGAGGTTTCTGGCAGAAACCAAGCCTTAGTAAGAGATTAGAAAAATGTTTAAGCCTGTCAGCACTAGCTACCTAGCAGATTTTTGGATGCCAAAGAGTTTTGCACCCAAAGATATCATTTTGGAAAAGAAATGCCTTTTTCAGACAGGGTTCTGAAAGACAGGGTTTCTTTAGAGACTGCTGTGAGCAACTGTTAAGTGTCAGCACCATGCTAAGTGTTTTATCAATAATCTCTAATTTGAACCTCACAACAATCCTGTGTGGAAAGTATTGTTATTATTCCCATTTTATAACTGAGGAAACTGAAACAAAGATCATATTAACCAACAAATCAATCAGTTAACATGTGTTAAGCAACTACTATGTGCAAGGTAAATTGGCTAAATGCTTTTTAACAAATATTATTTCATTTGATCCCCATAACAACTGTGGGAGATATTTACATTTTCAAGTTGGAGAAATTGAAGCAAACAGAAATTAAGTCAACTAACCAATAAACATTTATTAAGCAATTACTATGTCCCAAGCACTATGCTAATTTGATTCTTACAACAAACCTTTATCATTATCATTATCATTAGTCCCATTTTACAGTTAAGAAAACTGAAGCAGACAGAGATTAAGGGATTTGTCCAGCACCACACAACTAGGAAATGTTCAAGCTTAGATTTGAGTTCACTTCTTCATTCCAGGGCCAGCACTCTATCCACAATGCCACCTAGATGCTTCAAAGCTGACTATAGCTAATGCATAGATTTTAAGCAGAAGAGAAATAGCAAACTCCATTCTTCTGGGTAAAACATGAGACTTCCACAGATATGTGAGCTCTTCTACATATGTATTCTCTTCACACATACTTCCTTTATAGGTTTTCCCTTTTTCTCTATTTCCAATCATGTAAGAATTTCTGGAAGAATATTGTCCAAGTTTAAGAGGGAAGGTATTTATTTTTATTTTTTATTTTTTGCTTTTTGCTGAGGCAATTGAGGTTAAGTGACTTGCCCAGGGTCACACAGCTAGGGAATGTTAAGTGTCTGAGACCAGATTTGAACTCAGGTCCTCCTGACTTCAGGGCTGGTGCTCTATCCACTGCGTCACCTAGCTGCCCCAAGAGGGAAGGTATTTTACTACTGAATGATGTCATAGTGCATAGAGTGCCAGGGCTAGAGTTAGGAAGACTCATCTTCCTGAGTTCAAATCTCACCTCAGACATTTACTAGCTGTGTGACTCTGGGTAAGTCACTTCATCTCTATCTGTCTCAGTTTCCCCAACTATAAAATGAGTTTAAGGAATATGCAAAACATTCCAATATCTTTGCCAAGAAAATCTCAAATAGAGTCATGAAGAGTTGGACATAATTGAACAATTTTATTGATACTTTTCCAATTATAGTATTTAATTCAATGACTGCTGTGAATTAATGAGAAAAAAATAAACTCATCAGTGGAAGGTTATGAACTGTTGTTTTGAGTGGCTACAGATGTATAGAATGCCTTGACCTAAGGCTTATCCTGTAGGGAGTATAAATGTAAGTAGAAAGCAAACTCTTGGAGCACAGGAATTATCTCACTTTGAATTTGCATCGCCACTCTTTAGCATATTGACTGACACATAGTAAATACTCAATAATGTTGATTGGTTGGAGTATTCCAAATGCTAGAACCAAAAATGAAGTCTCTGTCCCCAGGGTTACTCCATTCACCCATTTAGAACTTGGACCTGGTCTTAAGTCCTGACTATCTCTTCTTACCCTTCTGACTATGGGTTCTTTGAGGCTTACTTTTCTTATTTTTAAAATGGATTTAGTAACATTCATTGTACCTCCCTAATGAGTTTGTTGGGAAGAGGGCACTCTGCCAGTCTTAAAGTACGCTATTGCGGAGAGCTACTAATTCTGACATTCATTGGCTATGTAACCCTGAGCAAGTCACTCAAATTGTCAATACACTAGGGAACCCTCAAAGACTACAAGATGAGTTGTTAATCAGCATTGATGTAAGAAGAGATCCCATTCGGGAGCTCTCCATAGTGATGAAATCATTTAAGAGGGCCCCTAATTCCTTCTCCTTCCCAGTTTCTTTCACAAGCTAATGGATGTTGGTTAATTGTTTATAATTCTTTTAAAAATAACACAATTTCCCTTTTGCCTCTCTTGCTATTGTGAATTTCTAATTTTGCTTTGTTCATTAACATAATTGCAATTTTCAATTTTTTTTTTTCAGATTCACTTGATGCAGAGTAAAGTTCTGGTCTCTGATTTTCCATCAGTCATTGTTAAGTTTTTCAATCATGTCTGCCTCTTCATGACCTCATTTAGGATTTTCTTGACAAAGACACTGGAGTAGTTTGCCATTTCCTTCTTCAGTCTATTTTACAGATGAGGATTCTGAAACAAACTGAATTAAATGATTTGCACAGGATTACACAGCTAGTTAAGACCAGTTGTGAATTCAGAAAGATGAGTCTTTCTGACTCTAGGTCACCACCTAGCTGCCCCTTTCTTTGTGTGTGTATTTTTCAGAAGCATTGCATATTGACAATGGGTGGTTCATAATTTAGGGGAAAAGCTACTAGTCAACGAGTTAAGAAATCTTTGTTCTAAGACTAGCTCTGCTGTGTACTCTAGAGCAACTTAAACTCATGTGACTTCAGTCTTATCTTTCAAATGAGAGGTATTGTGGGCAAGGATAGTAGCAGCACTGGAGGGACCACCAACCCTCCCCATCAACTAAACACAATTTCTCTCTCTCTGTCTCTCTCTGTCTCTCTCTTAAACACACACACACACACACACACACACACACACACACACACACACACACAC
>JAJPUD010000279.1:138589-184831 GCA_023553655.1 Myrmecobius fasciatus
CACACACACACACACACACACACACACACACACACACACACACACACTTCTATACCACCAGCCAAAACTATTATGAGAAATCATAATGCAGACTTAGGGCAGATTAATTTAATTTTGTTATTAATTATATTAATCTAGGATTTAGCACTGTCCTTTGAGCAAAAAGAGACTTTGGTAGGGAGATCCTGAAACTCTATCTGACCTTCATAGGAGCTTTTATATTCCTTGTCAGGGGACATTTGTTTCCTAGCTTCCAGAAAGGTTTTGTTAAAACTATCTTAAGAATTTCTTTTACCCGAGGGCACTGAAATAAAACAATCTGTTTAAACCAGGGATTATTAACTTGGGGTCCATGGCTAGATTTCATGGTTCCAGGAGCTTAGATAAGAAAAAAAAATTTTCACTATCCTCTAAATCAAAGTTAAAATTTTTCCAATTATGAGTTTTTAAAAATTATTCTGTGAAGAAGTTCATAATTCTCACCAGATTGCCACAAAACACAAAAAGCTTAAGAATCCTTGGTTTCCATCCTCAAGCTTTGAGTGATGGATTGCATCAGATGAGAGTAAGACAAGGGGACTGAAGGAAATGATTACATGTGCCTTTTCAGCTTTGACATTCTATGATTCTACAAAGGAAATATTTCCCTACTGTTCACACATCTCTATTCAGTCCCCAAAATTTGCAGAGGTACTTTCTACTCTAAGCAGGGACAACCTCTAAGTATAACAATCATGGATCAAAAAAGTCTGAGGGGAAGGGCCACAGCAGGCATCTTTATGGTAAAATGCTTCCACCGGACACCATTTCAGACAAATCAACCCAGTGGAATAAACTTGAGAAGGGCATGAAGAATTCTTCCTGAATTGAATTGCCATGGAATATAGTGCCTTATTTTCCTTGCTTTGAAGTTCCAGAATGAATACTTTTCTTTTGAGAGTTAGCTCTAAACTTTATGAAAAAAGGTTGAGTGGGGAGCAACCCCCTTCCCACTCTGCCCTCCTTGTGTGGTTTTGGGCAGGGATCCCTGAATCAGCATTACTCATGTGGAAACATTTTGTTCCTTAAGTTTTCAAGCAGCCCCTGGAACAGACTGTGGCAAACCATGAAAGCAGGCATGGGAGCTGGAAAGGTCAGGTCTGTCCTCCAATTTGCTGAATCAAATGGTTAAAGTTGCATGAGGGATGAATAGTTTTTCAGGGAACCACTCCTAAGCCTAAAGAGTCCAATAGCTCCAAGCTGCTCTCTGGGGTTTTTTTCTTTTTTGAAAAAAAATATGTATCACTTCAAAAGTCTTCATGCCATTCTAGCAGAGGCCATCTCATTTCTGTGATATTCCAATTTTAGTATCCACGATTCTGAAATAAGCACAAGCTGCTTTTGTATCAGGGTACTTTATCACTGATATTAACAAAATTATGAGACAACAATAATATATAAAAGTTGAAGGAAAGAAAAGGATGGAAATAGCACATTTTCTCCATTGACTCATGCAGAAGAAGAAAAGTTGTTTTTAATTCCCTTGGAATCTTTTGATACATTGAAAATATCTAATACTAATTTTGTACAATCATTAATGGCAAGGGAATGTGGGAGGTTTTAGGGCAGCCAGTTATTCTCTTCCATCTCAGGAAGCTTTTGGAAACAAGGAGGAAAGTAAAAAAAGAGTTAAACATCTCTTTTCACAGTGAATAGGATGCTAGACAGGGTCAGAGAGAATAAAATTCAAATCCTGCCTCAGCTATTTACTAGCTATATGATCTTAACTTACTTTGATCTCCTTTTCCTCATCTGCAAAATGAAGAAATTGAACTCAATGGCCTCTCATATCTGTAACTCCAATAATAAATCTGTAATTCTATGATTCTATCATCCCTTTGGGGCAGCCAGGTAGTGCAGTGGATAGAATGTCATGTCTGGAATCAAGAAAACTCTTCTTTCTGAGTTCAAATCCAGCCTTAGATACTCACCAGTTGTGTGATTCTGGAAAAGTCACTTAACCCTGTTTGCCTCAGTTTCCTTATCTATAAAATGAGCTGGAGAAGGGAATGTCAAACCACTTCAGTATATTTTACAAGAAAACCTCAGTGTCACGAAGAGTTGGACATGACTAAACAACAACTAAATGATTCCTTTCTCCTGTCTCTCCTTCTTCTTCTCTTGCCTTCTGGTATCAGTCTTATTGAGCTCAGGCTAGAATCATTTAATGATCAAAACATTTATTCATTCACCCAAAGAATGACTGACTGATTAACCGAGTGTCATTGATCACTTTTCAAGTAATTAACACTTTCAAGTAACTGTACTAATTACTGGAATATACAAAGTGGTATAACACAGCACTTGTCCCCAAGGAGTTAATAATCTAGTGTGATGGTGTAGTTGCCAATTTAGGGGATTTTAAACAATACAATCAAAGTTTCACATTATGTTCATCTAATTGCAGGTTTTGTGGAGAACATATAAACAGATTTAATAAACATACTAACCATACAAAAAAAGATAAAAGATATGTATACCCTTCACCTATTTGACAACCTTTGCATAGGAGGAGATATGAAGTTTGCTGGTTTAATCCTTTAAAACCAGCTTGGTCCAGGCAACCAAGTAGTTCTGGGTGGCCCTCAAATATTAGAGCTATGAGGTTTTATATTGGGTAGCCAGAGAAAGATAGATGCTCCAAAGTCCGGTGAGAAAATTCTAGCTGGCTTTGAATGTTTTAAATCATGGATAGGTCAGATTAGCCTTAGAGAAAGGGTGAGTAAAATTCCCCTGGATGTAGGAGCTTTGTTTTCATGGACATTCCTTAATCACCCCAGTTGTCTTTGTTCTTTAGTTGAAAAGGATGATCTAATGGATTTCATCAGGCAGGTTGGATTTGTACACATAAAAAAAGTAATGATTGAGTAGACCATGCCAAGTATCAAAAGTAGCTTAAATATCAAAAAGTGTCCCAGGGGTTCAAAAGAAAATGTGATTCCTTAATCCTGTAATGATCTGATAAGGAAGGCTTATGAAATAGGGAGTATGTAAGTGTTTATTTCAAAATGTCATGTTTGAATATTTATATCACTGACAAACAGTACTATATAGGTGATACAATTTTCATTGGAGGGAGAAATATAATTTTCCAACCTTTCCTAAAGGGGAAAGCATTGTATGGTTTCTGCACAAAAGTTCTCTGTTATATATGAGTGGAGATCATTTGATGTCCTCATATAAAATAAGTTTTCTGTATTGGCTTTATGACCACCATTTTATTAAAACAGGTGTCAGAATCTGCATGCTCAAACTAAGACATTAATTATAGTCCTAGTGCTATTTGATTGATTTCTGTTGTATCTCTGCAAAATTCCTTTTTACCAATTTTAGTCCTGGTGTTTGCTGATCAGCTTAGTAGTTTATCTGATATAGATCTTTTCCTATTCTGTCTGTCCTTTGGTATATAAATCTTTACCTTCCCATTTTCCCTTTTAAAATTCCAATTGTATCTACTTGCCTTATTCTATGTGAGATTTTTGAAAATGCTACTTGTTGCCCATTGGCTTTTGTGTATCATGGGACTATATTCCAAGCACATAATAAACTGGTTACTATAATGTCTTTGTGTGTTGATAAATATGATTGGTAGCTGTACTTTTCAATTTGTCTTTGAATACTTCTATGTTATCTTTTACTTCTCAGTTTTGCCACTTGAAAAAAAATGGGAGTGAGCATAACTGGTCCACTACTGAACTGCAAATTAGAAAATATTAGTGCTAAATGGGGGCAACCTTCATTTCTAAATTCCTTATTCAAGAACCAAGAAGTTTACTTTCAGGATAATATCTGACAAACTAATTTTCACTAAAGTATTAACAACTTGAGAAGACTTTAAAATATTGATCCTTCTAGGGAAATTTCATAGTCTTCTAAGAATTCCCCAAACTGTAATCTATTTTACAGGTTTGATATGAGGAAAGTCTTTTGTAGACCTTAAAGTACCAGGGAAATACGAGTTGTAATTATGGTCAATATTAGTTAGATGTAGGTTATTTCCACTGGACACTACTTCTGCAGATATGTTTTTTTGTTTTGTTTTGTTTTGTTTTTCTGGCTGCTGCCATGGTTCCAGTGGATATGTGATGGTGGAGCGCCTCCTTATTTTCAGCTTCAATCACAGCTCTTATCTATAGTATTATATTGTAAGAAGAGTGAGCTCTATCCAGCTTTTTCATTTTAAAGTTCCTGAGCATTTTAGAAAAAACAGCAACTTCTGCATTCAGCCAAAAGATTAGAAAATTCTTTTCCTAGGCAACAGGATGGGTCTTACCTTAGAGCCGATTGATTGACTTTTCTAAAGGACTTGATGTCTGAGACAAAGAATCTGTTGGAGAAGAAAAGCCCCTCCTAGGATTTTTTTCTCTAGTATGGGCTGGACAAGGTAGCTTCTGAGGTCAATTTACAAAATAAGAGAATGAAAAGCAGAAAAGAAGAAACCCTTGGAGACACTTAGTCCAACCCTTTCTCATCCCAAAGGAATCCTCAATGATTCCTTTCTCTTCTTGAGAATCTATGAGGAAAGGGACTGCACTTCCTTTCCACAATGCTTTGCAGCTTCCCCATTTGTCCTGGTTCTGCCTTCTGTCACTAACAAGAATAAGTTTAATCCCTTCTTTATAAGAGAGTTCTTCAAATTCTTGAAGAATAGTTATCATTTCTCCCTCTGAGTCTTATATTCTTCAAGCTAAACATACCCTATTCCTTCAAACAATCCTTATATGACCATTCAATTCAATGAGCATTTTTTTTTTTGTGGAGGAAATTGGGGTTAAGTGACTTGCCCAGGGTCACACAGGTAGGGAATGTTAAGTGTCTGAGACCACATTTGAACTCAGGTCCTCCTGACTTCAGGGCTGGTGCTCTATCCACTGCGCCACCTAGCTGCCCCCAATGAGCATCATTTTTAAAAATTATTTTTAAATATTAGGTTTCTCTAGATGAAGTACCAGGTCTGGAATCAGGAAGATATCTTTCTGAATTCAAATCTGGTCTCCAGCACTTACTAGTTGTGTGACCCTGGGCAAGTTCCTTAACCCTGCTTGTCTCAGTTTACTCATCCATAAAGTGAACTGGAGAAGGAAATGGCAAACCACTTGAGTATCTTTGCCAAGAAAACCCCAAATGGGGGCATGGAGAGTCAGGCAGGACTGAAAATATGACTGAATTGAACCCTCCATCTTCTTACCCAGACTGGAAGTACAGCGTCCACTTTGACTGCTCCATTTCTGACCTGAGTTGATTTTTTTTTCCACAAAACCTGGTGGCTCCCTGCTTTTAGGGGCTCATCATATTCATTCCAATCAACTTAGCTCACTGTAGCTCAGAAGTCAAGACATCTACCAGCCTTCATCCCCCCTCCCAACAGGAATTATAGGCATGCCCTGCCACACCCAATTGAATAAGCATTAAGCATCTACTTTGTGTGGGGCATTTACTAAGCACTGGGAAATCAAAGACAAAACAAATCATCTCTACTTTCCATTTTCCTGAAAGAGTTTACCTCATTTGGTGATCTCAATAGCTCCCATAATGATTTTCATATCTATATATCCACCCTAGCTTCTTTCCTCATCTTTATAGTCCAGAATCAACAACAACTGATATCACATTGGCATCTCAAACTTAAGGTGTCTGTAAGAGAATTCACTCTCTTTACCTTTTAAACTTCTCCCCGTGCTAACTACAGTGTTATTGTGGAGGGCATCGCCATTCTCCCAGTCACTCAGGTTGACAACTTTGGTATCATCCTGGACTCTACCCTTTTACTCACCCTTCATATTCAACCCATTGTCAAATGTTTTCATTTTGATCTTAATACCTCTCACATACATCGACTTTTCCTCATGCATGTAGCCACAATTTTACTTGTCCCTCTTCTCCATTTATCTGGATTATTGAAATAACCTTCTAAGGAAGTAATCTCTCTCACTCTACACTCAATTCACCATTCAATACATCTGCCAAAATGATTTTTTCTACCTTTGTTGTTAAGTTGCATTTCTGTCGTATTTTACTCTTTGTGACTACATTTGGGGTTTTCTTGGCAGATATACTGGTATGGTCTATCATTTCCTTTTACAGATGAGGAACTGAGGCAGACAGGACTAAGTGAATGATCCTGGATCATACAGATACAAAGTTTCTGAAGCCAGATGATCCTTTCTGACCTTTAGGCCCAATGCTCTATTCACTGAGCCATCTAATGGCCCTTTTCTCCATTTGTTTAGGTCTATGTCACTCTCCTGCTTAATGAACTTGAATAGTTCTCTATTATTTTTATCATAAAAACATAGACTCCTATATGATTTTTAGAGCTCTTCATAAGCTGGCTCCTACCCTACTTTTGCAGTCTTCTTACATTTTACTCCCCTCCAGAAAATCTATGAACCAGCAATGTTGACTATTTTCAGTTCATTGTGATTCTTATCCAAAGTGCTCTGAGACTTTCCTGATTTTGCTTAAGATTTAACTCAAATCTTAGCTTTTGCAGAAGGCTTTTCCCAGTCCTCCCAATGGTGAATACTTTTCCTTCTCAGATTCCTTCAATTCTGTGTGTGTATATATATATACATATATATATATATATATATATATATATATATATATATATATATATATCTTGATTATTTAGCAGCCATTATCCCCAGCCATTAGAATTCAAGTTCCTTGAAAGCTGGGACTATTTTTTGCCTTTCTTTATATCCCAGTATTTAGTATAGCACCTGGCACATGATAAAAAAACACTTAACACTGGTTTACTGACCCAGTAAGGGATTCTATGGCAGGGACACCTTCCAAGAAAAAAGAGCTCTCTTTTCATCTTTTCCCCTGATTTCTGTTAAACATATTTAACAGGTTAAGAAGGCAGATTCTTTCAGAAAGCAGCATGGCTCTGTGTCTTCACTTGGCAGTTAGAGAGTGTCGGTTTGGGCTTGGTCTAGAAATCTGGAAATCTGTGGGGAAAAGAGAAAAAAAACAGACAGTGTCTGTCATAGAAAAACCAACACTGAACACAGAGGCTCAGCCTGAGCCTGAATTCAACTCAGTGTTTAGTGCCTGCCTGCCTGCCTGCTATTGCTGGGGTCTAGAAAAGGAAGATGAAATTCTCACAAAGGGTGGAAAGTGTAGTGGAACTTGAGGTGGACTCAGGACTCTGCCCAGGCCAAAGCTTCCTTGGACTTCTGTTCCTGGATTGCTCTTGGTGCAATCCCCTTCTTTCTGACTGAATGGACACAGTTGTGCCTGATTTTCCTGGCAAGGAATTGGGTGGCTTTTTCCAAAAGATGTTTCAGACAGCTAATTCTCAGACTCTCCATGTCTAATCAAGGAAAGTCATCAATTAGATACGTATTCTCCACTTACAGCCTGGCTGTGTGTGTGTGTGTGTGTGTGTTTGTGTGTGTGTGTGTGTGTGTTCACACTTACATTGAAACTCATACTCACGAAGGAGAGCTATATGTACAAATCCCTTCTGCCAGCCTATGTGGGAAAGTAATGAATGGGGGCCGTTCTGTGTCAGGAGGCATGACCGATGCTGGAGGAAGGATGCTGTCACTCTGGCATCCTAGCAGCTTTATTTATGATACGCCAAAGTATAAAACCACAGGGCTGGCTGGAGCCTGGCTCTCCAGCCCTAGTATCGCCTGCAGGGACCACGCAAACTGAAACCTCCAGAGAGGTCGTCTTCTCAAGAGTGCTTGGGGTCTAATTTTGAACTATGACAGGAAAAGACCTCCTCCATTGGCACCTGCTGGCTTTGTTTCTCCTCCCTTTTTGCCTGGGTCAAGATGAATACATGGAGGTGAGCGGAAGAGCTAATAAAGCGGTGGCAAGAATAGTGCAAAGCCACCACCAGACTGGCAGGAGGGAAAAAGTGAGAGAGCGGAGCCATCCTATAGCGGGGACTGTGGATAATAACACGTCTCCAGATCCAAAGTCCCTGAGGCCAGAGGTTCTGTCGCACCCTGAGTTAAATGATCTGGCCCAGATCACCTCATACAGGGTCCAGGTACTCTGAATTCCTCTTCTAAAGCCTAATTTTGAAGCTTAATGAGGTTAATAATTTTGTGTTAATAACTTTAACATCTTTTAAAAAAAAACATGTATTATTTTAGCAGAGGCTGCTAGATATTCTAATTTTAAAAGTGTTTCCTAAACTGTTTAAGGGGATGGGAGGTGGCTCAGTGGGGAGGTGGGCATCTGTTAGAGCAAGATGGTAATGATGTGGTTTGATAAGAAGGGGGCAAATGGTTAATTCACTGAGATGGGAAGGATTTGATACAGAAGAGCCTCCTTTAGTAGAAGGAGGCCAGCCCTTAGCTCTGTAGTTTCTATCTGTCTATCTATCTATCTATCTATCTATCTATCTATCTATCTATCTATCTATCTATCTATGTCTAATCTTTATGCTTCTCTTTGTCCCTCTGTCTCTGACTCTCTCTTATCTCTGTCTCTGTTTCTGTCTCTGTCTGTCTCTTTCTGCTTCTCTGTCTCTCTGTATCTCTTTCTCTCTGTCTCTGTCTCTGTCTCTCCCCCTTTCTCTCTCCCTTCCCCCATTAGTCCTGCATCTGATCTGGTTGTTTGTGTAGAAAAGGGGGATAGTTAATACCTGCAAGTAGATAAAGTACTCAAGATAATTCTAAGATGGACCTTCTAAAACAGTAGTGGGAGAAAACTCTCCTCTCTGAATTTATTAAAAAAAATGTTCGCATGTAATACCATGGATCTCATAGTGACTACTTTTCTAGGTAATTTGATGTGTATGCAGATCACTAAAACAGTGCTTATTTTGTTTGGAAAGCACCAAATTTAAAATGAGGGCTAGTAATGCCCATGTCCCAAGTACAATATCTTAGAGACCTGAGGGGTATCTGACTCAGTCTAATAATTAAGGAGGACTTCCTTTTTTTTTAGAATCCCTGCCCCTCAGAAAACTGCATGTTGCCCCTCTTTTTGGGATAGAACTCCAGTAGACAGGATTCAGGTGACAATGACAATGTAATTTGAAACCTAGATGCTGGAATAACAATTCTCAAATTAACTGAGGAATGTACTATTTTCATTAAAGAAAAACTAGTCAATGTCTATATTCTCAGTGCTTAGCATAGTGTCTGACACATAGTAGGTATTTTTAAAAATGTTTTTTGATTGATTTATTATAGGTAGTAGGTTATGATATGAAGGCTGAGGATTAAAGGTCAAGAACAATTATTCCCATTTTGAGAACTTTTAAACAAAACAGCTAGCCAACTTTACTAGAGAAATGCCCCATTCCTATTCATTTAATAGCATTTAATAGCAGCAGAGAGAAAGAAAATACAAATTTATTAAGCACCTACTATGTACCAGGCATTATACTAAGAACTTTACACATTTTTCCTTTGATCTTCACCACAAGGTAGGGGTTGGAGGAGAGGATTATAGTTATTTGTGATCTTTAAATTCAGGGATAAGAGGGACTGCTGCTTACTAACCTATCTCCAGTTATGAAATTAGCTGTGTATGCTCCAGGGTTATAGAGTACAGTAAAACAGAACTGTAGTTGAGATTTCAGCAGCCTAACTTGTTGCAGTTTGTCATATAATAATTAGAGTTGTCAACCCACATCTGCCTCACTCTGTCTCTGTAAGCTCAAGCTGTTGTTGACAAATCAGGACTAAAACAGAGGACCCTGTGACCTCAAGGGCAAAGCCTACCATCAAGTCACCAAAAAAGGGGGGAATTGATTAGTCAATAATTAAAAAATAGAACTAGCAGATGTTAAACTTCAGAGACGAAACTTTAGTTTTCTGTATTCTTGGCAGAACACATATAACACAGAAAGCTCTGGGTTTGAAATCCATAAGGTTATACTAGAGCTGAGAGGGAAGCTTAGAGGACCTTCTAGTTCAACCCCTTGACTCATCAAATGAGGAAATTCAGGACTGGCTGGGTTAAATGACTTACTCAACGTCACACAGGTAGTAAGTATCAGAAGATACTAATGTTTTAACTTCCAGGCCAATAATCTTTCCATTACTGGGGAATCTAGATTTGATTATCACTTTTTACTACTAGGGTGGTTTAGGCAAGTGACTTCATTTGGGGCTCCATTTTCATCATCTGTAAAATGAAAGAGTTGAACTAGGAGATGATCTCGGAGATTTCTTCAAATCCCATTACTTATGTGAATAAACCACTTGTAGTTAATTAGCAAGAAAATCCCCCGTTTTCCTGAATGACCCAGAAAAGTAGCCAGAAAAGACTCAAAACTAAAAGTAGTGATTGGCCATGTAAATTTTGGTTATTCCCTCTTTAGGTTTCTAGGAATAAAATTGTTACTATTTTACATTTATTTTTAAAATTTTGAGTTCCATATTCCCATGTGGGAATTTAATCTTAAAGGGTTGATCTGTAATCCTGGACATATAATCCATACTTCTTTGCCTGAAGCAATTAGGCTGAAGCCTACCGGAAAGTCCATATTTAGACTAAGTAGATCTCCTAAGATTCCAGTTAGCTCTGTGGGTCATTCAAAAGTCCCTTTGTAACTGACCAGAGCCTTGAAAGGAAAGACTATAAAGGAAAAAGCTTTTGCTTGTGGATGGCATAAGATCATAGGTTTAAAGCTGAAGGGAACAGTAGAGCAATTGAGTCCGACCTCCTCATTTTACAGATGAGGAGACTGAGGGGTATTTAAGACCTAGACCTGAAGTCACATAAATATTAAGTGTCAAAGGCCAATTCTTTTTTCTCTAAATTCAGTATTCTTTCCTTGAGCCATTCCCACAAGGTTGTGTCTCAAAACTGTGGCAGAACTTGTTGATCTGGTTAGTCTGTTTTCTCAGTATATTGATATTTTCCATTATTCCTGCTTTGTGAGACAACCTTGTCGTCCCTAGATTTGGGTGCATTTAAAATGTTTCCAGTTTATTACCTGAGGCTTATTTTAAAATTTTGTACATGTATCTCTCTTCCCCTACAATTTGTTTTTGACACAAACCTGAATTACTGATGGCTAAGAAAGCTGGTAAAATCCCACCAGGGAAATCTGGATAATTATTTTTCAAATTATGGTAAGCTTTGGCCTCACATGTGGGATGATTCAGTTGATATCTTCAGTTTCCTAAGCTACCCAAAATCTCACTACTATTCCTTAACCAACAGAGTGGAGCTAATTCTTTTCCCACTGACTTGACAACTGGGGCCTGGCAGATGGCCACCTCTCCACAGGGTTGATGCTGGCTGGATTAGTAGAAATTTTCTCTGGCTGCTGCAGGGCCTGGAAATAATGTTCTACTTTCTCTTGGGGCAGCTTAATAACAATCTTTAAAACAATAGGGAGAAAAAGATGAAGGAGATAGGAAAAGTTTGTCTCCATTTCTGAATAAAGGCATGATGAATTTAAAGACACTAAATGACCTTTACTCTTATTTCTAGCTCAGAATGCTTTTCTGAAGAGTCCTTAGCTATTGTAAGGAAAAAAGACTATGAGAAATTTTGAGACCAATCTCAATGGAGAGACTACTTTCTTTTTGTTATTCTTGATAGGAAATCCCTTTGCAAGGAACATTATTTTAGAAAAAACAATGTATTATTAAAACACATGTAGGAAGTTTTTCATATAAAAATTTTTCATATTTTACAGTTGATGTGGGTTTGGGGCTCCTTCCTAATGATTTGGCAAGAAGCACTAAGCCTCCAGCTGCTCAACTGCCTTCTTGGAATCACTCTACTCATTTGTAAATCAAAATAGAGAGATGGAAAGGATCACAGGGTAGTCAGCCCTTCAAGATCATCTGTCTCATCCAGTCCATTTATTACTATCAGAAAAAACTGAACCTCAGAAAGGGGAAGAGTCTCTTCCAAAGAGAATATCCCAAATCATTAGTGGCAGAAGCAGGATTAAGACTCTGACATTTATAAGAAAAATTACCAAGTAAAAATTAGAAGACCATAATGGTCTCAATGTGAAGTTAAAATTGTTTTAGAATTTATAGTGATTTTTTTCTCCTAGAGAAATAAATGCTATTTATTTAGTATGGGAAGCTGTTATAAAACAGGCATTTTTGTTATCATTGGGAAGTTTATTACAACTAGCTAAGATGTAACCAAGGAAACGTTTCTAAAACTCAATGACATTTTGATAAGCATCTGTTGATATTAATGGCTCTTACATCCAGTATAATCTCTTCTTCAGACTGGTTGGCCTTTGAGGAAGGGAAAATCCCAGGATTCTAGATTTAAGTCTGAAAGGGACAGCTAATTCAAACTTCCCTTCCCCCATTTTAGAGATGAGGAAAATGAAGCTCACCCAGAGAGATTGTCACTTGCCAAGATCACATACTTAGCAAGCAAGAAGGCTGGGGTCTTCTGCTTCAGATTCAATGCTCTTGAGGATCTCATTAACTTTAACTATGCAAAAGGATTTCCTATTATTGCTGAGATCAGCAGCAAAAGGAATACTTTTTTCCTGGACTGTCTTCCCAGCTACTTTTTTATGGGTTCCTTTATATGATCATAGGAGATAAAGGTAGAAGAGACCTTAAAGGTTATCATATAGATAAGGCAGGGAATGTGACTTGAAGAAAATGCGACTTGCAAACCATACCCCCCCAAAAAAAAAACCCAAAGCTAGTAACTGAGTTGCAATTTAGTCTCAGATTCTCTGACTTAAAATCCAGGTCTCTTTCCACTATTTATCAGTTATCTTGTTCACTTTGTCTTCTTGGGGACACAGAGTCACTAAAACTGCTGCCTCCTTCCTATTTGTTTTATAAAACTAGAGTTAAGACTTCAAACCATTTAGATGCCAAGGCCAGATAGAAATCAAGAATGAATGAGCAACTTCAACTGAAGTTTTGTTCTGTATCTTTTTAAAGACATCTCAAACTGGTGCACTCCCACCTGACTGCAGCAAGTGTTGTCATGGAGATTTTGGTTACCGAGGCTATCAAGGCCCTCCTGGACCACCTGGCCCCCCTGGAATCCCAGGTAAGGATAAAAAATGGAAAGCATTGTATTTTATGAGTCTCATCACTGACAGAGTTAGAAGCTGAGACCTACCCTTTGTTCTAATATCTGTAAAAGTGAAAAAGTACAGTAGAAAATGGGTTGGGCAGAAGGAATTGGTATTTAAAGTGGAAAAGACTGCAGCCCCTACTATTGGTACTATTCCTGTGCCACTTATAATTATTTTTGTGACTAGTCATGTATGTGGTTTATTTTCTCACTTAGATGAGATTCATTCATTGTATCTTATATTCATTAAATCTTCTAGAATTTTTAGCATCATGCCTTCTATGTAGCAGGTGCCGAATGAATAAACTAATTTTTTTAATTTTTAAAAATTCTATCTTATTTGTATTGATATTTTATTTTTACATAACATTTTGCTCTATCTCCCTTTCATACTTAGTCCAGAAAGCCATGCCTTGTGACAAAAATTAAAAAGAAAAAAAAAAGCAGTTCAACAAAATCAAGCTTTACTTCTGTGCCTAATAAGAGTGGCCAGCACTCATAAAGAGCTTTACAAATATAATCTCATCTTATCCTCACAATAACCATGGAAAATGGGTGCTATTAGTGTTCCCCTTTTACAGATGAGGAAACTGAGGCAGATGGTGCTTAAGATGGGTCTAGTGGTTCTCAGAGGTCTTTCTGACTTAGTTGAGTGTTCTATTCACTGTGCCACCTTGTTGCCTCTAATAGCTGTCTTCTAGTAAATTTCATACCTTAACATATTTATTTCTCATTTCTTACCAGCTTCTATGTACTATTTGTGTGATTTTGTACAAGTCATTTCCTCCCCTCTGGATCTGAGTTTCTGCATATTGGACTAGATAATCTCTTAGGTCTTTCCACCTCCAACATTTTCTGTCTCCACCTTGGGTTTAAAATTAACCCACTAATCCCTTTTTTAAATAAGTTTTTTTTTTAATTTTCAGAATATAGGCATAGATAATTTTCAACATTCACCCTTGCACATTGTATTTCAAAATTTTTCTCCTTTTCCTCCTACCCCCTCCCATAGACAGCAAATAATCTAATATATGTTAAATATATGCAATTCTTCTATACATATTTCCACAATTATCATGCTACACAAGAAAAATAAGATCAAAAAGAAAAAAAAGGGAAAAAACAATTAAATATCAAAAAAGTGAAAATACTATGTTGTGATCCACATTCAGTCCCCATAGTTCTCTTTCTGGATGCAGATGGCTTTCTCCATCACAAATCTATTGGAACTGGCCTCAATCACCCCACTGTTGAAAAGAGCCATGTAGAATTAGAATTGATCATTGTATAATCTTGTTGCTGTATATAATGTTTTCTTGATTCTGCTCACTTCACTTAGCATTAGTTCATGTAAATCTCTCTAGGCCTCTCTGAAATCATACTTCAGATCGTTTCTTATAGAACAAAAATATTCCATAACATTCATATGCCATAATTTACTTAGCCATTCTTCACCTGATTAACATTCACTCAATTTCCAGTTCCTTGCTGCTACAAAAAGGGCTGCCACAAGCATTTTTGCACATATGGGTCCTTTTCCCTTTTTAAAATGATCTCTTTAGGATACAGACCCAGTAGAGACACTGCTAGATCAAAGGGCATGCACAGCTTACTAGCCCTTTGGACATAGTTCCAAATTGTTCTCCAGAATGGTTGGGTCAGTTCACAACTCCACCAACAATGTATTAGTGTCCCAGTTTTCCCACATTCCTTCCAACATTTATCATTATATTTTTTCTTGTCATCTTAATTAATCTGAGAAGTATGTAGTTAACCCACTAGTCCCAATCATGCAAGAGACTATCACCACTTAGGATATCAAGACTTGATTTAATTAATCTGAGAAGTATGTAGTTAACCCACTAGTCCCAGTCATGCAAGAGACTATCACTACTTAGGATATCAAGGCATTCACTCATTTGGAAGCTGAAGCACCATCTAGATTTGTGATTACCTTACATGACACACTTTGCTCAGAATGGAATAGTTTAAGTGTTTCAATACTATCTAATCTAATCAATATTTATTAAGTGCTTAGTATATTCCAAGGACTGTGCTAAGCACTGGAAATGCAATTAATAAAAAAGGAAGAGAGTCTCTGCCCAGGAGGAGCTTTCAATCTAGTGGGGGAGTGAACATACAAAGAGTCAGGAAAGGAAATGGTTAAGTAAGATAGGACATCAGAACCATATCCTCTTGTTTTCTAGAGCTAAAACCAGGCAGGACAGCAGATGCAGAGAAGAGTGGTACTATTTAAAATATTGCATTTCCTTAACATTTGAGAATACTCTTTTAGTTTATGTTCTTGTCTAGACATTGGTTATCTGGAGATTTTAGTCTATTGCATGAGCTATATAGGTTCTGTGCTACCTTGGATATTTACTATAATGTATTACTCACTGTTAAATCCCTGTGCTTTTAAAAATCTCTCCCACCAAAGGGGAAGGAGGTTGAAATTCCATAGTAAAAAAGGCTTTGGGGGTAGGGATGGGAGTCGGGAGGCTTCTTTCTTTTCAAGAGGCTAACATTAAAAGAACTAACACTTGAGAGGCCAGATATCATCAACCAACACTTTGTCTGCAGGCTTTGAGAACTGCAAGATTTTTGAGCTGAAAAAGACCTGAGAAGTCATCTTAGTCCATCTCCATTATTCAGTTAGGTGGGACACTAGGTAAGAGCATGGGACTTAGAATCAGGAAGATCTGAATCTAAATCCAGTCTCACACACTTACCTAGATGTGTGATTCCAGATAAGTCATATAACCACTTTCATCTTTGTTTTACTCATCTGTAAAATGGGGTAATGATATACCTACCTCCCAGGTTTGTTGTGAGGATTGAGGAAAATAGTATATATACCACACCTTGTAAACCTTAAAGTACTATATAAATGTTGATTGTAATTATTATTATTATTATCACATATATCTATAAAATATATAATGCAGGACCAGTCTATTATAACAAAAACAACCCCAAGTTGTTTAGTTAGGTCTAAATCTTAATGACCTCATTTGGATTTTCTTGGCAAAGATACTGGAATGGTTTGCCACTTCCTTCTCCAGTTCATTTTATACATGAGAAAACTGAGACAATCAGAGTTAAGTGACTTGCCCAGAGTCATATAACTACAGATTAAATCCAGATTTGAACTCAGGAAGATGAGTCATCTGATTGCAGATCCAGCCCTCTGTGCACTATGGCTCCACCTAGTTACCCATGTGTTGTCCACTCTTGTCCAAAGGGCCCTTTAGACACAATTTTTTTTATAACATAGATATATTAAAAAACTAATAAATGGTTGTTGAATTGAATAAAATGCATATTGTATTTATTCTCTCATATTCTGGAGTTACTCAACCCTAACTTTGTTTCCATTTTTTAAAGTAATATATGGTAACACTTTTCAAGTTATTCAGGGAATATATTAATTAGAAGAAAATAGAGGCAAAAGAGGCCTGAACATATATATTGAATATATATATATATATATATATATATATATATATATAGAGAGAGAGAGAGAGAGAGAGAGAGAGAGAGAGAGAGAATATATACTGAAGATATAAAGTGTCATGGGCAGGATTCAAACTCAGCTCCTCTGGAGCTATACCATATTGATCTCCCCAGGCCTTTTCCATCTTTAATATTCTGTTTCTATGATGTACCAAGAATGGGAGATCCAAAGATTATAAACAGCATAGTCTTTACAAAGAGTTTACAATCCAGTAGAGGCAATAAGCACGCATACAAATAGCTAAATTTAGGCAGAATGGGAGTAATATTTAAGAAAAGTTCAGAATGCCTTAATAGCTGAGAAGGGGTAGAAATCATAGAGGGCTGAAAATAACTATTCACATTTCTATGACATTTTAAGAGTCCTAAAGTGCTTTCCTCTTAACTATCATTCAATGAAATAGGTCTTACAAGAATTTGTATCCTATTTCAGTGCCTAGCACAATGTCTGGCACATCATAGGCAGCTACTAAGTGTTTGATTGATATCCACTTTAGAGATAAGGAAACTGAGGGTCAGATAGATTAAATGATCTGCACAGAGTCCCATAGTAGCTAAATATTAAAGACAGATCTTCTGACTCTAAATATAGAACTTTTGACTAAAACAAAATTCTTTTTTTTTCTCTTTTAATTTAGTATTTTGGGTTTTTTTTCTAGTTACATGTAAAAATAATTTTAAACATTCATTTTTAAAACTTTGAGTTCCAGATTCTTTCCCTTCCTCCCTCCCCACCTCACTTCTTTGAGAATGTAAGAAATTCAGTATAGATTACACATCTATAGTCATGCAAAATATTTCTATAATAGTCATGTTGTGAAAGAAAACAAACCAAAAAACCCCTTCACCAAAAATAAAGAATATAAATACAAAAAGCATGTGTCAATCTGCATGCAGTTCCTTCTTTGGATATGGATAGCATTTTTCATCTTAAGTCCTTCAGAGTTGTGTTAGATCATTATATTGCTGAGAATAGTTATGTCTTTTATAATTGATCACTTTACAATATTACTGTTACTTTGTACAAAGTACATTTTCCTTTGCATAAGCTCACAGATATCTTTCCAGGTTTTCCCAAGAGCATCCTGCTCATCATTTCTTACTGCACTATAGTATTCCATCATAATTACATATCACAACATATTCAGCCATTTCTCAGTTGATGGGCATCCCCTCAATTTTAAATTCTTTACCCCCAGAAATATATTCTTGGTAATATAGGTCCTTTTCCTTTTTGTTTTTATCTCTTCTGGGGTACATACAGACCCAGAAGCGGTATTGTCATGCCAAAAATGTATGCATAGTTTCATAGTCCTTTGAGCACAACTCCAAATTACTCTACAGAATGGCTGAATTAGTTCATAACTCCACCAACAGTGCATTAATGTCTTATTTTTCCCACATCTCCTCCAACATTTGTCATTTCCCTTTTTCTGTCCTATTGCCCAATTTAATAAGTATCTGTTAGTACTTTAGAATTGTTTTAATTTGCACTTTTCCAACTAATAATGAGTTAGAGAATTTTTTCATATAGCTATTATTATTTCACCTAAAAACTAGTCTTATCTTTTGATCATTTATCAACTAGGAAATGACTCATTTTTTTTTTTACAAATTTGACTCAATTCTCTTTATGTTTGAGAAATGGAGCATTTTCAGTTATTTTTTCCAGTTATTCTTGCTAACTATATTATCTCTCCTTTCACCTTGTACCTCCTCAAAAGTGTTTTGCCTCTGAGTACCTCTTCCCTCAATCTCCCTCCCTTCCATCACATACTTCCCACCTCACTTATTCCTTCCCCTTCTCCTAAGGAATAAATACTATTACTTACCTGACTACCCTGTAGGGTAAGATAGATTTCTATACCCAATTAAAACAAGATTCTTAGTATAAAAAGTACAATCCATATTAAATTGTTACTGTGTCTATAGGTGGAATGAAGCAGAGATCTCGAGCAATTTTATAAATCTGTTTTTAGGGATTGTATGAATTCTTGGATTGATTGTTCAAAGTGTTTGCTTTTTTCCTCAACAGTAAATTCAATTCTTAGCCTCAGGTGGTTTTTAGACATTTTAGCACTTGGTGAGGTCTAGGCAACACAGAATTGAAGGGGAACAACATTTATATTAGAAAGATATGTTTTAAGACATTAGCATGATCTTCATGGGAGCTGTTTTGAGAGTCACTTGGTATTTTCAATTTCTGGCATTTTGGTGGAGCAATTTCACCTTGCCTGTTGGTTTCCTTAAGGAAAGAAAACTCATGAGCTTGAAAATAAGTGCCAACTTGGCAAGTACAAATGTTCTCAAACACCTTCTGCTTATTTTTAGGAAATCATGGAAACAATGGCAACAATGGAGCCACTGGGCATGATGGAGCGAAAGGTGAGAAAGGAGACAAAGGGGATCTAGGCCCTCGAGGAGAGAGAGGACAGCATGGCCCTAAAGGAGAGAAGGGGTATCCTGGCATTCCTCCTGAACTACAGGTATGTGGCTTATAAGAACTGAATAAGTTGGGGTGCGGCCATTCAATCTAGGGGAAGAGTTCTAGAGAAGGAACTCTCTCCTTTGGTCTACCACAGTTCTCAGGAAGCTGGGTACATGGGGCTTTTCCTCTTCAAAGGTCAGAACTTTTCTGAGATTCTGCTTCATGTGTCTATAATGTGCACTTAATAATGCTTGCTGATTGAGTCATTAATGTAACATGGCTCCCAGGACAAAATACTCAAAATGCGCTTCCCCTCTTTTAATCAAATAACAATTACATAAGTTTTTTTTTTAAATTATTGTGTCTCACTCTTGATTCATATTGAGTTTGTGATGCATTATAAACTCAGGCTAGATGACAAGCCTGAGAAGATAATATTTTTATAGGAATACAGGCAAAATCAAGCACAACTTTGAAAATTCAACTGTTCGTGTAGAAGACAGAGAAGATATGAATAGATGTTAACCAGCTGGTAAAGCTGGATGAGAATTAACAGTCCCCTTCTTGAGTTCTGGATTCAGCTGAGGAGTGCATGGTGGGGAATGATTTAGAACCTTGCTAAGCATGCTAAACTCATCTTATTAGCCAAGGAGCCAAGGGTGGAGTTGGAGGGAAAAGTTGAGGGGAGAAAGAAGGAGGCCATGGGGGGTGACAGGGCAGGGGATATAGAGCAGAAACAGCTGTGGAAACCTGGCTGGGAGTGTCGGTGAGGATGGGGTGGGGCAGACACAGCTGTGTAGAACTGGAGCTGATGTGGCACTGTTAAGTAACCCAAGATGCTGTTTTCTCTTTCCAAGCTATGGGGAAAGAAAGGTAGTCAAAATGAGGGGAAAGGCTAAAGAGGTAATTGCAAAGCCAATTATTTGTAATCTCCCCAGCAGCTCGGTGCCAACTGCCTTCATTTCTACACATGTTTCTTTATTCTGCCATACATTGTGCTATGGAACTAGTTTTTCTTAAACTTCTGGAGTGATCCAGACATGTGTATTGTATTCAGGGAACAGATCTGGAAACAAGTTAAGTCAAACTTTTCCTAGTACAGGGCTGACATCCCAACTTTTGTTAGACCCAAGCCAGTTTTTCAGAGAATTTCTTCTAACTAGGATCATAATTAGGAGCCATTCATTTGTTTCACAATTACAGTCCTAAGGACAGAATTAATATGAACCCAGATCTTTCAAGGACTCCATAGTGACAATTGGCATTAGAGTTGCATTAAGGAAGGCAAAATTTTCAGAACTTAGGTAGTGACAGTCCTTCTCTACTCTCCATCACATTCTACACCTCTGGTTCATAGATTATTGCTTAAAAGTCTATATAGATATTACTTGCCATTATCAGAGGCACAAATGCAGTATACAATCTGCAACTCACTACACAGTTCATCCTCCCTTCTTTCCTTCCCTCTTTCTATCTCTCTTCCCTTCCTTCCCTCCTCCCTTTCTTCCTTCCATTTTCCCTTCCTTTCTTCTTTCTTCCCTTCCTTCCTTCTTTCTTCCCTCCCTTCCTTCATTCCTTTTTTTCTTCCTTACATTTTCTCCCTCCCTTCTTTCCATTTTTCTCTCTTCCTTCTTCCTTTCCTTTTTTCTTTCTTTCCTTCCTTCCTTTCTTCTTTCCTTCCTTCCTTCCTCCTTTATTTCCTTCCTTCCTTTCTTCTCCTTCTCTCCTTTCTTTTCCTTCCCTCCTACCTTCCTTTTTTCTTCCTTTCTACCTGCCTGACTTTTCTGAAGTATGATGCTAACAGACTTGATTATTTTTTTCTTCTACCTGAGATTTCAAACTCTTTCTGCTAATGCATTTTGGCAATTTCTAGTCTTTGGGAGTTTCCTGGGAGCACAGAGTTAAATGATTTACCCACAATCAGATGACCACAGGTAGTCTATGTCAGAGGCAGGACTTGAACTCAGATTTTCCTTACTTCAAAGATATTAAACTCTTTTTCTATCAAACCACACTGCTTAATCATCTTGATTAAACTACCTTTGGTTATTAGCATATTCTTTCCAGAGCCTCTAACCAAAAGAAGAATGCCTCAGCAGTTGGCTATGAGAAGATCTCAGGCAGAACTCCAACTAGTAGCTACTTTATAATTCTGCCTACCTCTTTTCTCTTATTTTCTACTGATCAAACTTCAGATACTACTTCCCATTTTGATACTTTTCTACTTGGAATCCTCTCATTCCAGGCCTTTTCGTTTCAAGCCCAGTGCTTATTCATTAAGCAACACTGCCTCAGCCAAGTGTATTCTATTCATTAGAATGTCTTTTAGAAATTATTTAATTCTATGAAACAAGGAATTCATTACCTTTTTGTAGGTCACAGATATATAAATAGGTGAATCCTATGGATCTCTTTTCACAATAATTTTTTTTCCTGAGGCAATTGGGGTCAAGTGACTTGCCCAGGGTCACACAGATAGGAAGTGTTAAGTGTCAGAGGTCAGAATTGAACTCAGGTCCTCCTGACTTCAGGACTGGTGCTCTTTCCACTGCACCACCTAGCTGCCCCTACAATAATGTTTTTAAATGCATTAAAAATAACTAACACTATAAAAGAAATCATTGATATTATAATAAAGTTACAGTCATCAAAGTAATAACCTCTGATCTAAGAGGAATCTTTTAAAATTAATTTTAGGAAAACCTTTTTAATGTTATAATTTGGCAGGAATATACATTAAAACTACTTAAACAAAGTTAGATGGAAACTTTATGTAAGATCATTATTTTCCAGACTTTATTCTGGCTTAGAGATTGATTTACATGGCCATACTAGTAAAACAGAGCAAGAAAATCACTTTAGTTTGTTTTAGTTCACAATATAGGATAATACCACTGATGGATTAAAATTATTCCTTATAATTACCTCTGATTGAATTATCAATAATTCTGTATTTCCATAAATATTTCATTTATACATGATTACAACCTATTATGGCAATCAATGTTGGCAGGTAAATGGCATCTCTGATGCTGATATAATATACAAACAAAACTGAATATATGTTATTCTATGATTTGCATTGGTAGGAGTGACCACTTTGGTAAAATCATGATGTTGGAGATACAAAGATAAAATAAAACATCCTACCTTAAGGAACTTCTAATTCTTATTATATTTGCATAAAGTTTTATAATTTTCAAGGGGATTTCTTATATATTATTACATATGACCCTTAAAACAACTCCCTGCTATAGAAAGGGTAGATATTATTATTATTATTCACATTTTATAGATGGAAAAACTGAGATTGAGCAAGGATAACTTGTCTATAACCACACAGCTGGTTAGTGTTGCAGTGAGGTTTTGAAACTAGTTCTCTTGCATCCAAAGTTAGCTGCATCCACATTCAGAAGATCTTGAATATCTTTCTTATCTGCCACTCCTCTCTTCCCATTGCTGCCATTCTAGCAAAAGATGTCATCTCCACCTACCCATATTCCCTCAATAGTTTTCTAACAGTTCTTCACGTGGACTGTGTCCTTGCTCCCAGCCATCATTCCTATTGTTATCATACTAATTTTCATGCACAGATTTGATTACATTACTCCACTGCTCAAAAATCTTCATTGGCTCCCTGTCGTCCCAGGTAGCTCTCTACTATTAAATGGGACATAGTTGCCAAACTGCATCCTGGGAAGAAAGTTATTATTTGTCTGCTTAATTCCTGTGTTCAGTTGTTTTTCAGGTGTGTCTAACTTTTGGATCCCGTTTGGGATTTTCTTGGCTAAGGTACCAAAGATTTGCCATTTCCTTCTCCAGCTCATGTACAGATGAGGACACTGAGACAAACAGGGTACAGTGACTTGCCCAGCCTCCTGAGCTATACAACTATTGAATATCTGAGGCCAGATCTGAACTTAGGAATTCCTGACTCTAGGCCTAGTACACTCTGCTTTCTGGTACCATGGTGCAGCCCTGTTAAATTCCTACCCATCTTTTAAATAACAACTCTGATCTTGATTTCCCTTTGTGAAGTTTCCTTATTCTCCCTCCCCTGCCCTAGAGGCAACCTCTCAGACCTCATGCAATGTTTTGTTCATTTCTGATGTTCTCATGCATTATTTCACATCATAATTATCATGATGTTGGTATTGTAGCTCTTGATGAACCCTGATCTCCCTGAAAGAGATTGTTTCTAAACTTTGTATTTCCTCCAGTCAAGCCTGGCTTCTAACTAGACTATATATCTAACAGAGAAGGCATTTAGTAAATTGGTAAGAAAAAAAATACTGAACTTTCCTGTTAAAATTGGAATCACTGGAATGGGTTCAATTTCAGACTATACCATTCACTTCTCACATAATCTTAGATAAATTGTGTAACTTCTCTAGGCCCCAATATCCTCATCTGTCAAATGACAGGCTTAGACTTGAGGCAGCATGGAATACTGAATATAATACTCAAAATGGAATAAAAAGCCTTAGTTTTAAATTCTGTCTATGGCACTTCATTAGCTATGTCTGTCCCTGAGCAAGATACTTAACTGCTCTGTGCCTCAGTTGCTCCTTCTGTACAATTCAGAGATGTGGAATCTATGGTCTCTAAGATCTCCTGGTTCTAAATCTATGACCTTCTTAATTGAATAGAAGAAGAGAAGAATTGAGATGAGTTTGGGCCCCCAGGCTTCTTTTCATGTTCCTCCCTTACCCCTTCCTTGACCAAGGTTATTTCCACAGATTGCCTTCATGGCATCAATGGCTACTCACTTCAGCAACCAAAACAGTGGAATAATTTTCAGCAGTGTGGAAACCAACATTGGAAACTTCTTTGATGTCATGACTGGGAGATTTGGAGCCCCAGTGACAGGTGAGTGGATTCTGTTTGTTTTTTAAGGAAGTAATTCTTTGTCTCAAACAGACAAAAAAGAAAAAAAAGAGCAATTTATTAATATAATGGGTCTCAACATAGAGGAATTTGAAGCTGACATTAAACCACAGAATCTGAGTGGGAAAGAGATCATTTAAAGGGACATCTATGCTAACCTACAGCATATATATATATATATACATATATATATATATATATACATATGTATATAAAGTCAATATGTGGCTTCGGGGGTTCCTATACAGTTTAGTAGTCCTGATTCTATTTGTCTTTGATACCAATAGTCTAGTCCAGGGCTTTTTAAACTTTTTCTACTCACAAACTTTTTTCGCCCAAGAAATTTTTATGTGACTCCAGGTATATAGATATATAAAATAGGTGTACAAATTAAACATTTACTGATAATAAATCATAATTTCATGACTACAATATTCAATTACAAGACCCCAGATGGAGCTGCTACTCACAGTTTAAGAAGCTGGGGTCTAGTCTATAGCATCTCTGACAAGTAAATGGCTATCCAGTCTCTGCCTGAAATCCTCTAATAAAGGGAAATCTGTTATCTCCCAAGGAGGCCCATTATAAAGGTATCCAGTCTTCATCTTTTTTCATAAAGAGAAGTCATCCCTCCAACAAAAAGATGGGAAGCCAGTGGTAGGCAGCCTTTAATTTCCTCCAAACCTATCAAAACTTTCTCTCCCCCTTTTAACTGCCCTCACTTGCCCACACATTTTTTTCCTTCCAGAGAATAAAGTTTTGCTTTTCTATTTAAGAGCTTTCAACAATTTCTCATCCTCTGCTTAATTAATCCTGAAATCCCTAGCCTACCTTACTTTATACCTTTAGATCTCTGTTAGCTCATTTACAAAATGAAAGGGGTAGATGGACACACCTGTCAGATTGGCTAAAACGACAGGAAAAGATAATGATGAATGTTGGAGGGGATGTGGGAAAGCTGGGACACTAATACATTGTTGGTGGAACGATGAACGGATCCAACCATTCTGGAGAGCAATTTGGAGCTATGCTCAAAAAGTTATCAAACTGTGCATACCCTTTGACCCAGCAGTGTTTCTATTGGGCTTATATCCCAAAGAAATCATAAAGGAAGGAAAGGGCCCCACATGTGCAAGAATGTTTGTGGCAGCCCTTTTTGTAGTGGCTAGAAACTGGAAACTGAATGGATGCCCATAAATTGGGGAGTGGCTGAATAAATTATGGTATGTGAATGTTATGGAATATTATTGTTCTGTGAGAAACAACCAGCAGGATGATTTCAGAGAAGCCTGGAGAGACTTGCATGAACTGATGCTGAGTGAAATGAGCAGAACCAGGAGATCATTATACATGGCAACAACAATACTATATGACAATCAATTCTGATGGACATGGCTCTCTTTAACAATGAAATGTTTCAAAACACTTCCAATTGTTCAGTGAAGAAAGCCATATACACCCAGAGAGAGGGATGTGAAATGTGGACCACAATATAACATTTTCATGCTCTTGATTGATGTTTTCTTGCATTGTTTCCTTTATCTGATTTTTCTTTCTTGTAGATACGATTTTTCTTGCACAAAAATGATAAGTGTGGAAATATGTATACATATATTCGATTTGTCAAGTATTTTAACATAATTAACATGTAGTGGATATCCTGCTATCTAGTGGAGGGGTGGAGAATAGGGGGGAAAATTTGTAACAGAAAGCTTTGTAAGGGTTAATGTTGAAGAATTACCCATGCATATGTTTTGCAATTAAAAAGTTTTAATTTTAAAAAAAAAGAAAGGGGTAGATGGACGATCCCTGGGATACTTTCCAGCTCTTAACATTGTTTGATCTTTCTTAATCTGCCACTTACTATGTGACATTGGGTCCGATTTGTTCCTTGTCAAATGGCATACAAATACTTGCATTTCCTTTCTCATGGAGTTGTAACAAACAAAGGTGTAACCAAACAAAGACAGGAGCTTTATTCTCAGGACAGAGAACTGAAAAGCTAAAATAAAGTACAATCCCAGAAAATGCTTAACTGGTTTGGTGCAGTGGACAGAGTGCTAGGCCTAGAGTTAAAAATGACTTTGGACTTTTGCTATCTCAATGATCCTGGGTAAGTTACTTAATCTCTGCCTCTCTTAATTTTCCCATCTATAAAATGAGTGTAATAATAGCACCTACTCATTTCCCCTGATTGTTGTGAGGATAAATGCTAGTTGTTATCATCTTCTCCCCCTGCTCCTGCAGTGACTGTGGAAACCTTAATTTAGGGTATATATCCTTCCCTGAAGCAAGCTTCCATTTCTCACCCAAAATAAGCTTAATCCCCCTGTCTATCCATCTTTCCTTTTGTCCCAGGCACAAAAAATGTCTATTAATGGCAGAGATCAGGAGAAATTCAATTCAATTACACTAAAGAAGCATTCACTAAATGCCATTATCAAATCATATAGCCACCATCACTCTTTCAATCTTATTCAGCCTTTTAAAAAGTCTGTGGAACTATTCACCGCCTTCTCAGATGTGTGCTTACCTTCTTACAAAGCCATCCAATATACTCCAATCTGCTAATGTGACATTGGTAACCTTGGCCTGTGGCTGACTCAAAAATATTTCTCTTATCGATGTTAACAAGATTTCTCCCTTAACCTCAAAGCTATGTTTTTATTTTCTTCTTCTTAGTTCATTGGAAGGGTTTTATAGTCTAGCTCTTAAATTTTTTCTTTTCATTTTTAATGACATGGAATTAAAGATAGCCCTAGGCTTTTTGAAGAAAAATCAGTCCTTTGGTACATTTTTAGCCCTTTTTGAAAAGACAGTGATCTAATTTTGAAACTTTTTTCAGATAAGTTGTGTCCAACTGTTTATAACCCCATTTGGGGTTTTCTTGGCAGAGATACTGGAGTGGTTTGCCACTTCTTTCTCATTTTATAGATGAGGGAATTAAGGCAAACAGGGTTTAGTGACTTGCTCAGGATCACATGGCTAGAAAGTATGTGAGACCAGATTTGAACTCAGAAAGGTGAATTTTTCTGACTTCAGGCCTATCATTGTCATTCAAATCCAGATTTTGAATAATAGAATTCCTATGGCTGGATGTACTGTGGGTACTTCATTGATAGTGTATAGTTGCATATCTTTCCAATACAGAACAAGAAAACATACCAATAATCAGTTCACTTTGCTCACCTTAAGAAAGACTCAATTCATACCCAAAGGGCTATCAAACTGTGCATACCCTTTGATCCAGCAGTGCTTCTACTGGGCCTATATCCCAAAGAGATCTTAAAGGAAGGAAAGGGCCCCACATGTGCAAGAATGTTTGTGGCAGCCCTTTTTGTATAGGCAAGAAATTGGAAACTGAATAAATGTTCATTAATTGGAGAGTGGCTGAATAAATTATGGTATATGAATGTTATGGAATATTATTGTTCTGTAAGAAACGACCAACAGGATGATTTCAGAGAGGCCTGAACTGATTATGAGTGAAGTGAGTAGAGCCAGGAAATCATTTTACATGGCAACAAGATAATCAATTCTGATGGACAGACTCTTTTCAACAATGAGATGATTGAGGCAAGTTCCAATGATCTTGTGATGGAGAGAGCCATCTGCATTCAGAAAGAGCACTGTGGGAACTGAGTGTGGATCACAACATACTATTTTCACTCTTTTTATTGTTGTTTGCTTGCATTTTGTTTTCTTTCTCATTTTTTCCCTTTCTGATCTGCTTTTTCTTATGCAGCAAGATAATTGTATAAATATTTATACATATATTGGATTTAACATATATTTTAACATGATTAACATATATTGGATTACTTGCCATCTAGGGGAGAAAGTGGGGGGGAAAGGGGAGAAATTTGGAACACAAGGTTTTACAAGGTTCAGTGTTGAAAAATTATCCATGCATTAAAAAAAAAAGAAAGAAAGACTCAGTTCATCATAAGCATCAGTTCTTTGAAAGATGCTAGGGCAGGAGTTTGTGAATGCCAACATTTAACTTGTAATGAGCATAGCAGCATAATAAAACAAAATCTCATGGCCACTATGGTCCACCAAACTGTAAATAGTCAAACACGACCAAACAATAACACAATGTTATATTTAACAAGATAGTAATGAAATTGCCCTATTTATGTCCCCTTTTGAATTTATTGATTTCTTCTCTGTAATTTTTTTAAATCCTTGATTTTCTTTCTTTTTTTTTTTTATCTCAATCATTTTCTGTACCATCTTTTCTAGGTGTTTATTTCTTTACCTTCAGCATGATGAAACATGAAGATGTGGAAGAAGTGTATGTGTACCTGATGCACAATGGCAATACGGTCTTCAGCATGTACAGGTACCCGGGTTTTTCTATCAAAGTCCTCAAATGCATTCCTGTTTGAAGTTAGATGTTATGGGGCTTCTAGAGAGTTTGTCTTGTCAAGACCCGGCTTCTCTTTTCCCAGAGCTTCTGCCTCATAGACTTATGTAAGTACTCCTATGTTTATAGAGGCTTAAACCTTTTGAGAATAGCCCCATTTAAAGGCATAGGCAGGGGAGTGCTGGAATCAGCTTGAACTGCTCACAAGAATCAGTTAAATTTTCAATGTAAGGACTTATTCCCTAGAAATCAACAAATATTGCAAATCAGGGTTTGATTTGTTTGGTTGATTGTCCAAACTTTTTTTTTAAATCATGGAAAATGTGTAAATAATGCAGATTAAACTTCAAAGTGTAATCATTGCACGTTTTTCTACCACCACTCGACCCCTCTGATTGTTAAATGTTACCAGCATATTCCTGGTTTTAAGGTAATAAATTTGAACTTAAGCAGATTTTGGTAGCCTCTACTAATGGCACCATGACTAATTGGCAGATGGAGATTTACTAGTTAACGGTGACACATTTTATCATTAAAAATATTGGATTTTAAAGGAAATATGGAAAAACTGGTTGCAAGTCCCAACCTTGTTACATGTAAGCAGTGTGACTGTGGATAAGTCATTTCATCCCTATCTGTCTTTGTTCCCTTCTCTATTAAATAGAGTTAATACCATAAATATTGATAATAAATAAATAAATAATGGTATTAATTCTATTTAATCACTTAAAAAAGAGACAAGCAGAAATGCTAGATAAATTAGTTATTACAATTTATTACTTTATATATCTTTCTCTTCCTTCACTTTCTTGTTCCTTTTCTCTATTGAAAAACATTTGTTCATTTTCCCTCCTCCATTTCTTTTCCTTCTCTCTTGGCCAAATCATAGTGTTTTCAGTCTGCACCCCCCCTCCCCAATACCCCTGGCTGACATCTAGAGCTGAAGTGGCTTCTAGGTTCAGAATTGGAAGGTGATGGGCTTCAAAGTTAGGACCCCTCCATGAGAGCACCACTGCTTTAATGGGGCAATATAGTAATAGGCTCTCAGAGGGACCTGCAAGTCTCAGAATAAACTGGGTGCCATGTGGTAAGGACTAAGGAATTGGTCCAGGATGATTGCCTTAATCCTCCCAATCTGGCTTTAGAGAAATTCCAGGTTTCCAAGAAGGTCAATAAAGTGTTTTGTTTGAAGTTAAATCTGGGAAATATTTATTAAGGTCTACTATGTGCCAGGTACAATATTAAGCAATTGAGGTATACATGCCAAAAGCAAAACACACCAAAGATCCCTTGCCTTATTCAACTGAGGGATATAAATCATGTGCAGCTAAGCATAATTCAAGGTAATTTGAGGAGGGAAGGGGGGGCAGAAGAGATGAATGGGGAAAGGGATTCAGGGAACCTGTAGCCCCTAGGCAAAGGTTAACAGGAATATAAAGATTCTTAAAGGTAGAGATAAGGAGGAGGTCCAAGTGCCCAGGGCTGAAATGTTCCATTCAGTGAAGGCATACTTAGGACTACTTAAGATGGACCAAGTTCTTTAGATAGGCACTTTGCTTCTGTTTCCTAGGTATGCACGGACTTTCTTGAGGCATCTAGGTGGCACACAATGAATAGAGAACTGGGCCTGGAGTCAGGAAAACCCAGATTCAAATTTGACTTTAGATATTAGCTCTGTGACTTTGGGGAAATCATTTGACCTCTGTCTGCCTCAATTTCTCCAACTGTAAAGTAGTAGTTCCTCCTTGCAGAATTGTTGTGAGGATGAAATAAGGTAATTTTTGAAAATGCTTAATAAGTGCTTGTTTCCTTCCTTCTTGAAACAAAGAAAACATTTTCAGGGCCAGATTATAAGAAAATCTGCTTCTGAGGATTCCTTTATTACCTTCATCCCATATATAAAATTAGTTAAGTCTTGTCAATTTTATCTCCACAGCATTTCTCACATTCATCTCCTACTTCCCCTTATGTCTCTTCAATTCCAGTTAAGAGCTAAATCACCTCTCAATCTTATTATTCAATATCCCCCAACTGGTTTTCCTATTTCAAATCTCCACCATCTCAAATATTTTATCTATAGAGCTGTCAGATTAATTTTCCTAAAATACAGATCTGTCCATGTCATTTCCCTTTTCAATAAACTCTGGTGACTTCCTGTTTTTTCTACACTTCCAGACTTATTTTACAGTATTTATTCTCCTTAACACACCCTTTGGTGCATCCAACTTAGCCTTCTTGCTGTTTGTCTCCCATTTCCATGCCTCTGCACACGTTGTATCCCTACCTAGAATGCTCTTTCTTCTTATCTCCAGCCCTTAGAATTCTTAATTTTCTTCAAAGTATGGCTAATTTTTTTCTTCTTACCTATTTGCTAATCTCTCCTTTACTAAGGAACCTCCCCCCAATTACTTTGTGTTTATTTCACACATATTTTGCATATATTATTTTTAAATATTATGTGCACATCCTTTCTCCCTCTATAGATTCTAAGTGTGTTGCAGGAAAGGGCTTTTTCATTATGTCATTATATCATCTGTTTCTCACAGTAGGTACTTCTAATTAACTAATATCTGTTGTTTTCTTATTTTTTTTATTATTGTTATAGAACGGGGCTTCTTAAACTTTTTCCACTCACAACCCATTTTCACCCAAGAAATTTTTTACATGACCCTGAGTCTATAGATACATGAAATAAGTATACAAACCAAACATTAATTGATAATAAAATTTCATAACTCCACATTCAGTTACAAGACCCCATATGGAATCACAACCCACAGTTTAAGAAACTAGCCTACTCTGAGCCACCTGACACTTCTTTAGACACTAAGACTATTCCTTCATTAGCATCTTTGTGTTACTGCATTAGCAGGGGATACATCTTCAAGACGGAGCACTGAAATTTTGATGTTTCTATGCAAGCTCCTCCCAAAATATGTCTTAAACAAGTGCCTAGTATTATTCACTGTTCTTTCTGTCAAAGAATAAAACAAGCTAATAGACACTTATGCTTTCCCCTATAAAGAAACATTCCAATTATTTCTCATACAAAATTCAAATAACTGTTCCTACGATTCAGAAGCCAAAACTCTTTTTGTAAATCCAAGCTCTAGAAACTTACAACATAGGACAATTTTCTGACTAATTTTTCCCCCCATTTCAACTGATGCCTTAAGAAAACTGCCAAGTTTTTCTTCTGAGATAGGTTTATGTGGGAGGGATATTTTTTGAAATGTCAATTGACAGTAAGACCTCACCTTTTTCTCTGCAGCTATGAATCAAAAGGAAAATCAGATACCTCAAGCAATACTGCGGTACTGAAACTGGCCAAGGGGGATGAGGTTTGGCTACGGATGGGGAATGGGGCACTACATGGAGATCACCAGCGCTTCTCTACATTCGCAGGCTTCCTCCTCTTTGAAACTAAGTAAAAAAAAGAAGAAGAAGAAGAAGAAAAAGAAAAAGAAAAAAAAGCATTTGAATTGGGGGGTGGGGAAGTTTTGTTTTCATGGGGTGATAATTCTTATGATATTTCTTATGGTCTAAGGAAGATTTGAGAATTATGGAATAACATGTCAGGATCAACAGAACTAGTTCTGATGCTTTACACAGACAAGCATCATCACAGGCAGGCAACCCTTTGGGGATCATTATAAATTTAGAGACTCAGGATGATAAAGCCTGCCTATAAAAGTCACCAAAGACTTATTTAGCCTGAGCTAAAATGCTCAGTATCTTAAATCATATTCCACCAAACACCTGAAAGAGAATTCATTTTTGTCAGGGGGTAAGGGGTGGGGGGCAGAAAGGACTTTTTAAAAGATTTTTGGCAAGAGCTTTAAGGATCATTCCATCTCATCTGAGGCCTTCACACTGATTATTTCAATGTAAGCCAATGCTTGTCACAGTCACATACAGAAACTTGCCTAGACAGACTGGTCCTAAGTAAGCTTCTAGTGAAAGGAGAGAGAAAACAGAAAGTCCTTAAGGAGTAGCTCCTTTGAAGATTCAACATCAAGGTATAAGTTGCTGTTGTGAAAGCCCATACCATTTGTGAATTTTGCTTGAACTCATTTCAGAGCACAGCAAAAGTTTCTGTTAAGAACCAATTAGTCAATAAGCATACTATGTGCCAGGCACTGTGCTCAGTGATACAAAGAAAAAAATGAAGCAATTATGGAAAAATTAATTTAAATGTAAATTAAGAAAGAAATGTCAAGAGATTCAGGGTTCTGTTGAAGGTGGGGAGAGTACTGATCAGCACAGCTCTTCAAAGGTCCAGGTCCTGGCACATGAAAGCTCAACCATCAATTCTCATGAAACAGTAGCATAGTCTAACACTGAAGAGAGAAATCTTTATGACCTAGCATTTATACAAGAGTTGGGAGTGCAGGTGATGAGGAAGAGATTTGTCATGTTCCAATGACTTTTCTAGAAACAGAGTCCAGGAAGTGGTTTGAGTTATTGAAAGTTTAGATTCCAAATCATCCCTTGACTTTTTTGAAGGTCTAAGGTGAGATAGAAGATGGCAACAACTGAAATGAAACTGTGTGAGACCAAAGGATTAAACTGTAGGAGAAAAAGCAGGAGCTTTGGTATTGATGGGGGTTGGAACTATATAGGAAGCACCAAGATTCTCAGGACCTACATGCCAGGCAATTTGGCAGATTCAGGGAAGGTCCATCAGGAAGTGACTTTCTGATCTTGTGGACTGCAAATCAATGAATATAGCACAGTTGTTTAAGAGTCTTAACCTTTTTTAACTTTACATTCTTCATTTGTAAGACAAAGGGATTGAAATGGATGGTTATCTGGGATCCCTTCCAGCACTATATCTACAATAATATGAAGATAATTTAAGGTAACTTTCATTAGGACTCTTAATGTAGCAATATTATTCTAAAATATTCTCAAGCCCTCATAATTATCCAATTTCTGTCTTGTCTTTAAATGTGTTTTTCTCTACAATTTTATTGGTATCTTTTGTTTTAATATCACCTTTATTTCTAACTAGATACCTCCCTCTTTTCCCATGCCTTGAGTCAATTTTTATAAGCCCCCAAAAAAAGAAAAGAAAGAAAAATTTTGATCAATACTAACTCAATGTCCCTTTAAAAATTAAAAAAGTAAAGAGAACATTTTCTAGACCAAAATTATGCTTCTCTTTTGTGTTGTAGTTTTTAAAAAGGATCTTTACATGACCAAGCCTAGGCCTATCATATAATATTTCTGATATTTGGCTCTTTAGCCTTAGTGCTGGGGTTTGGCATCCTTCCAAAGGAATTTGGGGGGGGGGGTTAGGAATAGACACTAGGTGATTCTAGTATAAGGAGTTACATGAGAGAATCAAGATTGCAAACATCCAGGCTCTAGATACTGTAGGTAACAAATAAGACTCAAAGGTTTTTGTTTTTTTTTCTTACAAAACACTCTGATAACCACTGCCAATTTGTAGCCCCTCCAAATACAATTATTCAAGGGTCTTTAAGCATGTAAAATGCAACTAAGTTAACCTAATAAAACCTAATTTCAATTGCATTTTAGATGAAAGGAAAAATGAAATATGAGTATAAAATAAATAGAGAAATAATTAAAGAACAAAACAAAACAAACACCTCAATTTACCAGAACCAGAAATGTATGGAATGTTTTGGGGAGACCATCTACTGATTACAACAATGTCTCCAGAGGTCATATAATTTCTTGATCTTCTTTGTGAAACTTGTTTTAAGGGACAGTTTATGAGAAATTAACTAACCTTACCATTTTATAATCAAGGCTGGATTTCTTTTTAATCTTGGAAGGATATTGCCTACCCTTCTATTATCCAACTTGATTACCTACTTTCTTCATTAAATTAGACATCAAATGGCTTTTGAATTCTGGAAATCATATCCATCTACATTTAAAGCATTTCTATCTGCTTTCAATAGCATTCAAGAAATTTCATCACAGATTTTAAAAGCAAGTCAAAGATATTCTCAGATGATCTGAGGAAGGGCAGAATCATACTAGGTTTAAAAAGGAGAAACTATTTTGAAAGGGGTAATTGTTTCTTACATGTATAAGTTCTGATTTTTTTAAGTCAATCACATAAAGCAATAATCACAACTTGTTCTATGAATGCTTTAAAACAACCAAAGGCATAATGATGTATCCCTGCTGCTAGGAAGGCAGAGGCTTGTGCATCACTTCAATTGCACAATTGCAATTCCTGGTTGAACTCAGGAATTCTTAGTTACAGTGAGTTAAGCCAATCAAATGTCCAAACTAAGTTTCACACCAATATGATGAGTCTCCTGGAAAATGTGATAGCTACCACCAAAGGAATGGTAAACAAGTCAAGGTCAAAAAAACTAAGTAGGTTAAAGCTCTCAGGCTATTAAGATTGGTACTGGGATTTGAGTGGCCACAACACTTTTAGCCTTGATTATATAGAGAGATTTAGCCTGACAAATAATAATAATAGGAAAAAAATTTAAGGGATCAGAAGGAAGGGATGGATAGATGAGTACTTCAGAAATACAGCATCACAGACTTTAAGTTGGAAGGGGCCTTAGCAGCCACTTAGTTCAATCTATACCAGAAAGGGAATCCTCCCCCTACAGTAACCAAGAGAAAACCTGTGAGGGTAGTTTGAAAACTGTCCTCTAGTAAACACACATATATTTGAGTTACCTCATAATTATTTTTCAGGCTTGGCCATAGTATATTTACCCCACTGAGCTCATTCCAAGAATTATGTCAATAAGAAGGTAATTGCAATTCTCCTCTTGTTCCTCACTTCCCTTGATACATATGTTCTTGAAAATCTCTACATAAATAAGTTATCAAATTCAATAGAAATTTAAATTCATTAGAATTCTTAGGAGTCTTTGAGTGAATGAATTTCTTTTTATAGTGAAAAACCACAACTGGATTTTTTTTTTTAAATCAGAATGCATTTTTATTTCCCACTGGAGGGAACCAAAGCTGGCTTTCCCAAGTTGTGGCCTTGAAACCAACAGCTCCATGAACATGCTGTCTAGGACCAGAGGACCACATCAGGGCTATCCTAGTAACCTTCCTAATGTCCTTTTCTATAGTTTCCAGATAGACTTACTAAAATATTTTTAAAATCTTTCCTTTGACGCATAAAAATGTGCATGCTCTTTTTTCATCTATATATGGTAATTTTAAAAGTGAAGGCATACTAGCCATAATATACTTGACATAATATTTTTGCAAATTTTTCTGTAACAATACTATAGAAAAATTTCTTAGGAATTTATTGTCAATAAGTGTAGTGAGAAGCTTTACAGAGCTCCAAGGAGATTTCACAAACACAAAGTATATTGCATTATGAATAAAATGCCTTACTAGCATTTCAAGTTGCCTCCAAAAAATCCTTTGAAGCACATTCATGATAAATTTGGGCTACAAATGTTATGAGTCAATAATATATAGCAATGCATGTCAAGTAAATATGTATCAACACATACACTGTTTCATTTTTGTTAAATGTACTATTTCTTGATATTCTAAATAAATATGCAGTTATAAAATCTGGTGACTATAGCATTGTGTACTTTACATTAAAATAACCCAAACATAAGATATAGCCAAGTATCACAGAATGTACCTGTATAAGTGTACAGATAGGTCTTAGGAGTGGGGATCTCAATCCAAACTATTAACAGATCACTATATTATTTTAGCCATAGTTAAAACCTAATAAAACATTTTTAAAAATTGTAACTTCATCCTTGCATTTGTAAGTTTGTTGTCTTTTAAGAAGGGATTAATTGAATCAATCCTCAATTTTTGAAGGGATGATGTTCCTAGAAAATTATGCAAAAGTAAAAAAATGCAAATGCTGATCTATTGAATCTATGAAGAATAGGAAGTTAGGTTCCTGAAACCACCTACTTCTGTTATTTCTCACTAGAAATTTCTGAAAATACACCTTTCTGCCTATAATTCTTTATAACAAAATATTAATTTTGATAATATTCACTTTTCCCATCATAGTAATTATGAAATAATCTATAAAATACAGTACAGAAAATCTTCTTACAAGCAGTTTCCTAGAATTTTGTGACCTTTTGTGCTAACATTTCAATAAAAAAAATGTTCTCAGACAATACTTACTTTTTATAACAGATGAAATCTATAGTATAATAATGTATAGCAAATAAAAATATTAAAATTAAAATATTTTAACCTGAATCTTACTTTTCACCACATCAGATGATAGTATGAAGGCTGTATATTAAGTGCTATACATGCCCTTCAAAAACCTAGGAAGAAGTTGCTGGGTCTTAGTTGCTATTGTTGGAAGACAAGAAACTGATGAGGTCTTAATATCACCTCCACCACTCTGTCCTTTATGGCGCTGGTGAAGGATACACCAGTTTGATTAGATCAGCAGGGGCATAACTGCAAAACAAAACCTGAGTTTGAAAGGCACATATACAGCAAACATACAGAGAGCTCCTTCTTATATAATAGCAAGGTGAACCAGACCACTGAAGTCTCTAGGGACATACAAGCTGCTTCAAAAACGTGGGTAAATTATGCCTTTAATTTTCCTCCCTCTACTGTGCATAGCTAAGAATATGTGCAATTGCCAATGCAAAAGTGAAAATGAAATTACTAATAAAATCACACAAATCCTTGAAGTCAAAAAAGTTAAAAATGTGAATGTTGAGGATTGACTACTTGTATCAATATAGAATTTGGGGAAATGAGAGACACTATTGAGAAGAGTGAATCCCTGATGGAAGAGAGGAAAGGATTAGGATGGGGTGTTAGATTTGGAAAGAGAGGAGGAAGTGTTGAAAAGGAGCAGAAAAGTCAAGGGCTTGGCTTTCCATATCTAACAATTTTTCATGGGGTCAGCCTGTTCAATCAGCAAGCAATTTTAAAGCACCTATGTGCTAAGCGCTGAGTTTGGTGCTGGTGATACTAAGCAAGCCTGCCTTAAGGAAGTTTACATGACAGTTTAGAGATCCTAGATTTGAAAAAGAGAATACTAATAAATTGTAAAGTATCTCTGGCTATGTTTCTGCTTCAATGTATTTTTCTCCTGGTGCAACATCATAGACATTCACCCTTTGCAACAGCATTAAACATTATAATAGAAATGTCTTATACAGAAGGAAGGTCCACAAGTATTCTTTTTTTTTTTTTTTTAAACAAGATTCTAAGAGAATTCTCCCCACCTCCTAAACTAACCAATCAGAGAGCTAGGTTGAAAAATGAAATGCACCACCATACTGCCACCTAGTGCAAATTTCATTAAGGAGAGAAAGGAGCCAGAGCAACCTTTTTGAACAAACTTTATGTTGGATTCCAAATGTGGATCACAGGTGTTGCTAACTAGTTGCTAACTGCTAACTAGCTGGCCAATACAGTGCTTGGACTTTATCAAAGTGGAGGGTGTTTGGCAAATATGGGGAGGCATATGATGAAAAATGGCAAAGATGAACAGGGGAGGGTGTAATTTAAAATTGTTTCCAAGACATCCTTTTTCCAAATATCTACCCTCAACAAAAATCATAACAAAAATTTTACTTATATTTATATATTTATATTATGCTTATATTTCCTTATGATGTGTGCATATCTGGGTATACATACACACATATATCTTCCTTTTCCTTGGAAATACTTCAAAACTGATGGAGTTTTAAAGTAGCACAAGCACAATAGACACAGGAATCAAGGAGATCCAGATTCAAGCCTGGCCTTGGACAGAGTAACTTTATCACCATTTTATATTTGCCACAGTAGAAGGAATGTCACCAGAAATTCCTGGCAATGATAAAAATCACAGAACTGGATCAACAGTTCCGATTCACTTGATAGGCAAAGTCGAAGTGGTCAAATTTCAATTACCTAAATATTTGTTGTTGTTCCATCATTTCAGGCATGTCCAACTCTTCATGACCCCATATGAGGTTTTCTTGGCAAAGATACCAGAGCAGTTTGCCATTTCCTTCTCTAGCTCATTTTACAGATGAGAAAACTGAGACAAACAGGAGTGAGTGACATGATCACATATCTTGTGTCCGAGTCAGATTCGAACTCAAGAAGGTGAGTCGTTCTGACCCTAGGCCCAGCACTCTAGTCACTGAGCCACCTAGAATACATACATACTACATGTATGTGTATGCATGTGTGTATCTGCATACACACATACACATATTTCTCTTGTAAAGAGTATGAGAGCTTAGATTCCCACAGATATTGTCAAAGCAGGATGAAGGGAAGGGTGAAATATCTTGTTAAGATATCTCCAATCAATCACTGTGTGAGTCAAGGAACTGGCTAAAAAACAAAGATACTGACAAAAACAAAGACCCGAGACTTAAACTGGCCCAAACCAGCTCGGGTCAATGACAGGTACAAGCCTTTTGACATGGAATGGATGAATTAGGAGGATTGTAAATCTGATTAATTGTAACTTTGATTGTAAATTTGACCTAATTGTGATTTGGATTGTAAATTCAGCCAATTCAAACTTTGAAGGGAAAGGTAAGGAATGCAATTGATAGTTTAAAGCTTGCTCCTGCATCTGCATTTGGTGTGTGTCTCCCCACAGAGCATACCTGCTTCTCATGAGAATCACTGAATAAAGGATTCTTTTCTCACTCTAAAAGAGCATTGGTTTTAATAATACTCTTGGGCCAGAAGCCACAGCTCGACCCCAAACTTGCTGAGTTCCACCGTATTTATTGATAATATCTTTCATATGTATAGTACCATATATGTATATATATATATACACACACACACATATGTAGTAGCATGGTGGATAGGCTGATATGCTATGCTTGGATTCAGACTTCCATTTCATGTAAAATGGAGATAATAATAGTACCTACTTCCCAGGATTGTTGTGAGGATCAAATGAGATATTTGTAAAGGACTTAACTCATCTGGCACATACTTAGCACTATGTAAATGCTGTCTTTTTATTACTGTATTTATTATATATTATTATAAAAATGCAAGTTGTGAAAGGGAAAAAGAATCAAACAAAATGCATAATATGAGGTGATGAATGGAAAGGGCTGGTGATAGATCCAAAGAGGCAGATAGAAGGAGTTTGTGGCAAGAGGGCATTGGTGCATTGGGATGGAGGTGGTAGTTTTGGAAAGAGCATTTCACTTTCATTTAAGTGCACATTATATTATATGTGTTACTATTATAGGTAAATATAAAACATTTCCACATATCTTGTTCTCTTCCAGTATACTTTAGACTTTTCCCTTAAAGTTACTTCAACTTCAGTTGTTACTTATTACCCTATTATCTTTTCTACAGATAAAACAGTGAACACAAGATATGATATAAATGAAAATGTGGGTGGGGAACATAAAATGCATGAAACAATGAATTAGCTAGTATGAGTATAGTTCAGGGACCAGAGATATCCTGGTGGACTCAGCTCCTCACCACAGGTGGTGCCTTTCGTGTTTCTATAATCATAATTGTAATTTTCTATTAGAATTGGGATTTTAAAAAATGATTATTTCCCTTTTCAGTATCACTTTTTAGATTATTTTATCTTTAATAAACACAACCTCTTTGCCCTTATGATAAGTCTTCTAAATAGCTAATAACATAAGTGTATTTGCTCTCCAGGTGAAAATTACCCAGTAGCTTATAATCAGATAGTGGCTGCCTGGAGACTCAGATGTGAAAGAATAAAAGAATAGAGGAGGATATGATCTCTTCAACAACGACAAAAATATAATTGAAAAGAAGCACTTTTTTTTTTTTTGCTTTTTTGCTGAGGCAATTGAGGTTAAGTGGCTTGCCCAAGGTCACATAGCTAGGAAATGTTAAGTGCCTGAGGTCAAATTTGAACTCAGGTCCTCCTGACTTCAGGACTGGTGCTCTATCCACTGCACCAACTAGCTGCCCCGAGAAGCACAATTTCTTAAGTTAAAACTTGTCTGATCACAGAACAATAGACCCAAGACTGGTAATGAAAAGTGATATGAGGCTGAGGCTGAGGTTGATCTTAAAGTAGGAAGCTTTATTTCATGGACTAAATGATAATTCCCCACATTCTCAGGAAGATAGTGTGGAACAATGGAAAGAGCAATAGATTTGAATATTCCAAACTGTCTCTCTTTCTAAGGCTGTGACTTTAGGCAATCAACAGACAAGCATATATTTTAAATATCTATTATATCCCAGGCACTAGGAACACAAATAATTGACTTGACCTCTCAGAGTCCTGGTTTCATTATCTACAAAATGAAAGTATTGTATTAAATGATCTCTAAGATTTCTTCCAATTCTCACTATTCCATCCCCTATTATGGAATCTGCCTTCTTTGTCTTTGAAGTACACATAATGAAATAATATCTACTTTCAATAATTGTTTAGTCATGTCTTCATGATCCCATTTGGAGTTTTCTTGGCAAAAATACTGGAGTGGTTTGCCATTCTCTTCTCCAGCTTGTTTTTTATGGATGAGGAAACTGAGGCAAACAGGGTAAAGTGACTTGCTCAGGATCACTCAGACAATAATTCTCTAAGGCCAAATTTGAAGTTAGGAAGATGACTCTTTCTGACTCCAAGTCCAGGGCTCTATCCACTGTACCATCTAGCTACTCACCCACACAGACACACACCTATATATTACATTCTAATGAGAGAGGCAAGTATGTGTAAAAATATGTATACAGCATGTTTCTCTGTTAAGGACCACACAAGTGTGGAACCCAGAAAAGCCTGTAAAAATGGTTCAAGGGAAATGTACCTTTAAGAAAGTGGTTCAGTACTAGAGGTCATCATTAATCACAAAATAGATAAGTTTGACTATATCAAGTTAAAAAGTTTTTGTACAAACAAAATGAATGCAGACAAGATTAGAAGGGTAGCAGTAAACTGGGAAAATATTTTTACATCCAAAGGTTCTGATAAAGGCCTCATTTCTAAAATACATAGAGAATTGACTCAAATATATAAGAATTCAAGCCATTCTCCAATGGATAAATGGTCAAAAGATATGAACAGACAATTTTCAGACGAAGAAATTGAAACTATTTCTGGTCACATGAAAAGGTGCTCCAAGTCACTATTGATCAGAGAAATGCAAATTAAGACAACTCTGAGATACCACTACACACCTGTCAGATTGGCTAAAATGACAGGAAATGATAATAACTGTTGGAGGGGATGTGGGAAAACTGGGACACTGATACATTGTTGGTGGAACTGTGAACGGATCCAACCATTCTGGAGAGCAATTTGGAACTATGCTGAAAAAGTTATCAAACTGTGCATACCATTTGACCCAGCAGTGTTTCTACTGGGCCTATATCCCAAAGAGATTTTAAAGGAGGGAAAGGGACCCACATGTGCAAAAATGTTTGTGGCAGCCCTTTTTGTAGTAGCAAGAAACTGGAAATTGAAAGGATGCCCATCAATTGGAGAATGGCTGAATAAATTATGGTATATGAATGTTATAGAATATTGTTGTTCTGTAAGAAACGACCAACAGAAGGATTTCAGAGAGGCCTGGAAAGACTTGCATGAACTGATGCTGAGTGAAATCAGCAGAACCAGGAGAACATTATACACAGCAACAAGACTACGATGATCAATTTTGATGGACATGGTTCTCTTCAACAATGATGTGATTCAAACCAGTTCCTATTGTTCATCGATGAAGATAGTCATATACATCCAGAGAGAGGCTTGTGGGAACTGAGTGTGAACCACAACACAGCATTTTAATGCTTTCTGTGAATATTTCCATGCATTTTGTTTTCCTTCTTAGGTTGTTTTTTCTTCTTCTCTTTCTAGATCTGATGTTTCTTGTGCAGCAAGATAACTGTATAGATATGTATACATGTATTGTATTTGTCATATAATTTATCCTATTTAGCATGTATTAGATTACCTGTCATCTAGGGGTAGGGGGTGGGGGGAAGGAGGGGAAAAGCTTGGGAAAAAAAAGTTTTTGCAAAGGTCAATGTAGAAAAATCACTCATATGTTTTGTAAATAAAAAGCTTTATAAAAAAAAGAAAAAAAAAGAAAGTGGTTCAGTATTCCAAGGCTCTTACCTCTACCACCCCCAGCTGTGAATCACAGCACATTAGAGCAATCAAAAGATGTTCTGTTAATGGTTATCTCACTCTCTGAGCAGAACTGGGCAACTTTAGGATAAAGTCTGGCATTCAGGATAAGAGTCTGGAGGTCATTTTTACTGACATAGATGTTGCTTGTGAAAGAATGTATGCTTTTCTTAAAACAGTAATAATAATGCTGTGCTTAGAAAATATATATTCTGTGTAGAGATGAAATAAATCAGAGGCAAGAGATAGAAGTAAAAGACTGCAACTGCCTCTCCGTCTCCTTGTATCATTATTATCCTCTCATAGGATACGATCTATTCTGCAGGTCAGGATTAGATCCCAGCAGTCACTAACAAGTGGCTACCCTAACATTTCTCAACTATAAAACTTGTCCAATTTAGAGCTCATTCTATCAAAGTTAGGTTTTTGTTCCTAAGTGGCAACTACTATTAAATCTGATATACTAATCTGAGCTTAAAAAACAAAAAGCAAAACAACTAACAGATAACCGCATCTTTTCTATTCATCTTCTCTCTGCTCACATGGCTACCACTCTAGTTCAGGTCCTCATTAATACTTGTGGGACTATTATAATAACTTGCTAATTGAATTGACTCCAGTCTTTGCCATCTTTTGATTCATCTTTCATATAGTTGCCAAAATGATATTTTTAACACATATGTCTATGTCATTCTCTTGCTCAAGAAGCTTGATAACTTCCAAATGCCTCTAAGATCAAAATATGTAATAAGAACAATTAACTGACACCCCTTCCTCTTAATTTGTGGGAACTTGGGCTACCTCTGGGGAACCATGAGTGAAATTCAGTGATAACACCATCCCCTGCTTTGAGATGATGCAATAATTTCTTGATTCCTGTGATGGCAGAAGAGGGAAGGAAATTAACCACTGAGCAAAGAAAGGCTACTTACCCAGTAACCTTGAAAAGGAGAGACAGTTGAGACTTTTTTATTTTTTCCTTTTTCTCTCTGATACAAATGTGATAGAACTGTCTCTCTGGGACCTCTCACAAAAGCGATAAAAACCTCCCAATGATAGCAATTGTGTTTTTTTCACACATGGCTAAGGGCATCTGTGCTGTATAGGTGAAAGCCTGGGCAGAGGGCTACTGGCTGCTTTTTCAACTGTTTATTTCCCTAGTCATAGGTAACAAGACAGAAATTCAGAGATAAATGTTTCTAAACTGGGAAATGACCTTGAGAGTTTGTAGGGAATCCTAGGGAGGAATCCCAGTAAGTTTCTGGCATGCCTTTGTGTAAATTTGTTTGCTGAGAACTTTGGAAATCACTTCCAGTTATCTAATAGAATCTCAGGAAACATTAGGAAGATTGGCCATCCTCCTGGTACCTTAATTAATGAACATCCTTTATGGAGAACCTGTGTTTACCCTGGAAACCTGGCTAGTTTCTGGAATAAACAAAATCCTCCTAAAGGAATAAACAAATACTCTCTTTGATGGACCTTTTTCGTCCTCTGACCTACTATTTGTAAAGCATTTTGTAGACCTTAAACTGCTACATAAGTACTAGCATCCTTGGACCTGAGGGAGGCAGCTCTGTTCAAGGGTTACGTATCAACTGAGAATATTTAGCTTAGTGCCTTTTTTTGTTCTTGGCCTATAAAAACCTCTTAGTGGAAAGGGACTTTGAGAACTCAGTTTGAAAATTTGGTATCACTTGCCTAGCAAAACTTCCCACTGGAGACTCTGGATAGCTGTGACCCAGGTTCTCCCAGCAGATGGAATTCAGATGTTGGCAATTCCTCATAGTGGTAATGATTTATGGCATATGTTGTCTGTTTCTTTTATTGTCTTGGTGATCACCATGTTTGCTAATTTTGAATTATTTTCATACTATAAGTTTCGTCTTTTCTTATATCTTGTTTAAATCATGGTTTTGTAACATCGAGCAGTAATAAACTTGTACCTACCCTCTTTAAGACTATGTTGTTGGATGTGAATTCTGGAACTAGATTAATCCTACACAGTTTGAGAAGTCAGAAGGTTTTAGTCTATCAATAAGGTGCTGGTTGTTCTGTGGAAGATGCTACATGAAGCTACTACAATGTTTGGAAGATAAGATGACCACTGGCAGGACAAGCCTATTTAGTTTGCTGTATGAGCCTATTTAGTTTGCTATATGACATGGACTTTGAAGAAGCTGTTCAGACTAAGAGGAAATGAAGTGAAAGTGAAATGTCTATTGAGCAGTCCCACTAAATATCCTATTTTAGTAGTAGTAAAGCATAAGCTATTGTGTGATGTTTGTGTCTGTATTAATGAATACTTCAAAATATTATATATATATATATATATATTTAGTATTTCTTTTGTGCTGAGGAAATATAACTATCCTACCTTATACACTGAGTACCTTTGTTCTCCTTTTTGAGGAATCCTTAACCTCCATTCAAATCTAAAATTTAAGTGACTTTCCCTCCAGCTGCAGAAAGGGGAAATAGACTCAGAGAATGAGAGAAAGAGTCTGACTCCTCCTCATTGAGAACAGATTCCTACAGTTCTAAAGCCAAGTTCCATGTGGAGGCCTCTAGAGCTGGGGTCCCTTACTGGGACTCTTCTGACCTAGCTACTATTTGTAAAGCATTTTGTAGACCTTAAACTGCTACACAAATACTAGCTATTGTCAGACTCTCCATGCCAAGACCACCCCTGTATTTTTACTATTAGAAGCTTTGTTTTCTACAGCTAAGGCAACAATAAGCTGTACTCGAGCTTGGCAGGACAATCCTGTGCACTCACCCTCTGAATGATCTCTGCTAGAATTGTTTCCACACTAGCCCCAGCTGGTACCTGAGCTCAGAAAAACACCTGCAAGACTACGATCTGGTTCTGAAGACCTGCTATGAATCAAACTTGTTTCAAACTGTTATCCCCTCATTGTCACCGCTATGGCTCACTGCCTAACCATTGCTCTATGGATCAAGGTGCCGCCTTGCTAAAGCAGGTCTCCTAGGGGAGGCTTGGGAAGATGTGTCTAGTTTCGCTCCTTCAATGGAATAAAGAAAAAGACCACTATTAGCTTTGTTTTTATTTTATTTCTTAAGAGTTAAGTGGTTGGAATCTGTATCAGCTCTTTCATATTTTCAGTTATCATTATTATTGCTATAAATCCAGACTCTTCTATTTGGCCCTTGAAGCTCTTCCCAGTATGGCTCCATCTCTCTTTCTACTTTGCTATTCCCCTTCTGGTACATACTTCATGTACCAGATTGGCCTCCTGCTGTGTACAGTTTTGCATGGATTCTCCTGGATTCCTGCAATGCTCCCAAAACCTAAAAGAAAAAAAAACACTCAGATTTTTGTAGTTATTTATCTGTGTACATATTGTCAGCTTCCAGTAGAATGTAAGCTTCTTGGTGTTAGGGACTATTGCTTTGTTCTTTGATCTATATACTCCAAATGATATCTCTATTCTTCCTGACTACAAGAAGTGTTCTTTCTATTGTATGGTGTCTCCTTTTTAAAGGCCTGGATAAAGGTCTCTTTAATCCCTTAATCTTGATCTGTCAACCAGGTTATTCAATAGATAAGGGCCTACTAGGTGCAAAGTACTACACTAGAAGGTGGGAACATAAAGATAAAAATAAACCTGTCTATGTTTTCAAGAAAACCATATTGGTTCATAAATTTTGGACTAGAAAAGTCCTCAGTCCAACCATCTCATTTTACAGGCAAAAAAATGGGGTCCTGGGGCAGCTAGGTGGAGCAGTGGATAGAGCACCAGCCCTGAAGTCAGGAGGACCTGACTTGAAAACTGGTCTCAGACACTTAACATTCCCTAGCTGTGTGACCCTGGGCAAGTCACTTAACCTCAACTGCCTCAACAAAAAGCAAAAAAAAAAAAAAAAAAAAAAAAAAAAAAAAAAAAAAAAAAAAAA